>CM076579.1:852176122-852573080 GCA_034641835.2 Pinus albicaulis
TTCCATGGGTTGAGATCTTGCTCCCCCTCTTTTATTCAAGCTGTATATTGTCATATTTGTGTATTGACACTATTTTGCAGCAGTTCTCCTTTATAGACTGCGCTGTCATAGCCAGTGCTTCTTGCATGTAGCAATATTTCTCCATTTGGCATGTATATGTTTCATTGAGGCTACATTGCCTAGCTTGAGAGATCATTTCCTCAAGATATTGTATACATTTGTTGCTGCTATAATCTAATGTAATGGTTATGTGGATCTTCTGCCATTCTTTTATTAATGCATTCACTGCTATTTTCCAGCTCATGTTTATGTATTGCTGATCTCCACATTGGTAATATCTTAAGATATTCCCAATAGTGTAGCTATTCCTAATTTGGAATGTTACAGGGAATGGTCACTAGTGAGATTTGTATGATGTTTGGGTGATCATGTGTCTTTGGAAGGTGGAAGTAAGTTTTGGGATAGTAGACTCCACTTCCATGACTGGAACTTGGATGCCAGGTCATGTATAATAACTCTCATCTCGTGTTTACATCGGTGAAATTATAAAAGAGGGTAAATGTGGGGTGGGGTGGGGTGTTATAAAGTGGTAGCAAAGTGAGGTTCCGAACCTAGACATTTGGGTAAAATTAGTTTGGAATGTAGGCTTATATGTTTGGAATGCATGCATGATGGTTAATTGTTGTTATATGCATTGCGGTCACTTGTATGTCAGCCATTTTATTGCTATCATGGTTATGTGCATGATAGTTGCTAGTTAATTAGTGTGGTCATATGCACATGCATCAATTATTTATGACTGATAGTTAATTTATTTTCATAAGCATTGTGGCCATATGCATGTTGATTATTTTCATTGTGGTTGCTTGCATGACAGTTAAGTTCTTGGTATTATTATGTATCATGATAATCTAGAGTGAATTGTGTAGATGTGATAGCCTACCCTTAGATACATTGAGGTATGATTTTGATTATGTCTTTTATATGTTTTATCTAACATGGTATATTTGCAGAACAATAGAAAACTAGGGATGAAGAGAAGAATAGTTGAATACATTACATATGACTCTCCATACTGATTGGAAGAGAAATTGGTGGGATGGGAGATATTAGTTGAGAGAAAGGAGAAGGAGACTCTCTTGATTTAACAAATACATTGAGAAGATTAAAGGCAAAGATAGAAAGTTTCAAGGAAGATCATGAGAGATTGATGGAAGCATAGAAAAAGGCTTTCAAGAGCTGAAGAAAAGAAAGTTGAGATTAATGCAGTCATCCTCCAGAGTCCTTCATATTTTCACATTAGGGACAACTAGGAATCAGTCATGGGGAAAAACAGGAAGAAAATACTAATGGTGTAGATAGAAGTAGGTCACAAAAAAGGCACACATTTTATAGGGAGGATATGGTAAAGTATGGAATAATCTTGGATACACTTGAGAAGAGGGATAACACTCATGGATTTTATTCTAGTTATGCTTCTAGGAGACATCATCACTGTTATCAAAAAATTGGACCTGATAGGCTACTTGATCAGTAATCCTTACGTAACTATTTCAAACCTAATCTTTTGACTGAGGCTTAGCCTCCTCATCCTAGAGGGCTCTCTCAAGGGTTAATGATTTGGATAAAAGTATAGATGGAAAACTCTATGTAGGGTAATAAACAGATAAATGATAGAGATAGGTTGAGAATCACATCAGCAAGTACACATTGGGCTTATGGAGTCAAAATAGTTTCAGTAACCAATGAATCTAATTAACATGGAATTTGAGGCATATCAGATTTTTAGTCAAGAAATAACACACATGAAACTCTAAAAACATAGTCAATTCATTTATATAGGAAGTCAGAGCATCTAAAGATGAATTCTGAGTAATATAGATAAACACCACTACAATAGGATAATAAGAGATGCAAATAGAATAGGAACACACAAAAACTCCTTCTGAATCCCAAGTTGGTTAAGTAGAAACCCTCTGTATTAGCTGAAAACCATTCAATTACAATAAGCACAGTCTTTTGCTAAAAATGTCCAACCCTTCAGTAATTCGACTTCTTAGTCTTTAATAGACAATTTATAACATTATATGATCTCATCTTAGGCTAGATACATTGAATTCCTGACTCTTGACGCCTTACATAACCATAATACATGGGATTTATTACAAAAATACAGCTAATCTAGTAAACCGTCCTATTACAAATAGGATTCAAAATCCTTATCTCTATCCATAACAAAATTATCTAAATTAAATTAAATAATTTTCCAAGTTTATCAACAGATGGTCGAATCTGGATTATAGGCTTCAACTCTTCATGACCATATTTCTGTCCTCTACCAAAATAGGAAATAGTCCCTTGTTTTTTAGGCATAGGGTCCTTTGCACTCTTGGAACATTCTGACCATCATGAACTCATTATTTCGAGGTCCTTAGCTGTTGGAAATTGAATTAACACATGCCAAAACTCCTCCTTAAGCTCCATTTGTTGTAATATTCCTTTTTTTAGGAAATTTCTACAACAATGATAATATCTCAAGATATTCTAAAGTTGGAGCTCCAGCAATATGCAAGCACAACAATGAAGCAACAGCAACACTCAACTCATATAAATGTAAGAGAAAATCATAGCCCTCTCATTAAATAATAGCAGAAACAAATACATACAAGATCTTGAGGAAATTCTACACAAGATAGGCAATGCTGAACCTCAAGAGACAAGTACATGAACCATAAGAAAACCACTGCTACATATGCATGCTTAAGCTATGACAACGCAGTCCATGAAGGGAAACTACTGCATAATAGTGACAATACACAAATGTGTCAATATTTAGCTCAAATACAATAGGGGGAGCAAGATCTCAACCCCTGGAAACAATAATGCACAATCCCTAAAAGCATTGGCTGCAAAACATACAAAATGGAAAATCCACAGAAATGCCAAAGTTGCGGGTAGCTGCAGCAACTCAGAAATAGAACTAGATGGAGATGGTTGAATCTGATGCTCAAACTGAATGTTCCTCCTCCAATTTATCTTTCAAGTGAAAGGCTGATCCCTTCACCAAATATCTCTCCCTCCAATGCTCTGCAAGAGCTCCACTGCAAATGCTCCTCTCAAAATAACGTAGTCACTGGATGGAACTACATTGTAGGGCTATGGAATGAGTTGGCCTTGATGCAAAAATCTGTAATAAGCTCCGGGATGCCTCTAAACTGATATCCCAAAGGGAAGAGAGACTCCTCCTCTGAAAAATAGTTGAAGGAGATGGTGTAGTGAACCCTCACTGCACCACCCAGCAACACAACATTAATCTGCTGCAGAAATAATGCTGTCTTGATGGAGGATGCTTGGCCTCAAGCCTGGATGTGAGGAAAATGAAGAAAAATCCCTCAAGAGATCTCTCAAGAAGGAGAAGGAATCCTAAATAGGAATTCCTCCGGTAATTATTTCTAAGTAGCAAAGAATGCACAATTGTCTAATGGATAATTGAGATGAATAAACATAAGCATGAGAAACAATCATTGCCTTGTCCTCCTTTTAAACAAGTGAAAGCCCCTCTCCATGGGTCCCACTTCTATTAGGGTTTCCTCCACCAAATAACCCTTTCCTCATTCATACTGCGTTTCTTCTCTAAGTGTGATCCACCTCTTGGCCCAACGCAGTTGACTTGGTCAAACTTAACCAAGCCTCTTTGCAAATAACCTTGTTCACACATGAGGGTGTGCAAACCAGCTCCAAAGATGATCCCCTTTCATACTATGAGGGATTTTATTAAGAATATCATTATGCATGGGTCATCATTACCCATTTATTCTCCTCCTTGGTGAAATTAGAAAAAATTAATATTCCAAATTATTGTCGGAAAATTTTGGAATATTATAGTTGTCCATAACCATCTTCAAACTGTTCAAATGAGTTGTAATTCACTGCACTACGAAAACAAAGCAGTTTCATAGTGCCTTTCGTAGCGCTACCCTTTAACCCTTTTTTCTTCAAGTTTTTGACTTCTTTCCTCCAAAATTATCTTAATTTCCTTTAAATACATCCTCCCTAGAAATGCCAGTTCTTGATCCATTATTTTACCCCTCAAAATTTGATGAAAAAGGGAAAGAAAAGATGCTACAACAATTTCGCAGTGCTTTTCTCCCTTTTTACACTGTCTGCGCTACGAAACTGGTGAGTAGGCAGTTTCGTCAAAAAATTTCCAAAGTGTAAATTGTAAATGTGCCAAAAACTCAAAATAAACCTAGTTCATCACCTAAAAACCATATCAACTAAAAAACATAGTCATTCCAGCCTTCATGAGGTCTTTTCTTCAATTTCACTTGATTTAGCTATTGACTCTTCAATGATTGTTATTTAATACCTCTGCTCTTTAACTCATCTTGAATCAATTTCAACTGTTGCTCCAAGTCCTCCCCTTGATCTTTAAGTATTTTGTTATTAGCTCTCAAGTGAGTATTTATTACTCTGACATACTTGGTTTCCTTAATTGCTGGGACTTTCCATTTGAAAAAATGCTCTGCACTACTTGGAGTTTTAGAAATAGAACGAGTTTGACCTTCCCACAGTGCCTTCATTCTTTTAAACTCTGCTTTCTCAACGTTGTGCTTTCCAGCCATCTTTCTCATCACAATAATTTCTTGGTTTGCCAACCTCAATTTTTCCTCAAGATGTTGAAGCTCTGTTTTCTTTGTCACTTCTTCTTTTCCCTTCTTTGTTCTGTTGGCTATATGCTTTACTGTAGGTGATTATAGATCAACAACTTCTTCAGGGAATTTAGCTATCTTAATAGGTTCTTGAACTTCCTTGCTGCCTTCCTTGTGTTTCTTAGCATGCCTAGTTATAGGATTCCTTGCTTGAAATATGAAAGGTGCATTTTCCCCCTCAAACTCAAGCTTCTTTGAAAACTTAGCCTTTTTCTATTTATGCTCATCTTCTCCAATGAACTCAGCTTGAAAAATGGGTGTCTCCTCTATGTCAATAGCATGAAGGATGTCATCTAAATTTCCCTTTATTATTGGTATTTCTTCTGTAGCTGTAGAAACTGTCTTTCCTTTTAATGCCACTGATTGGATCCTTGTTACTCTTTTGATTTCTTTCTTGCTGACAACTTGTTTTTGTTTTGCCTCTTTGACAATATTTGACCTCTATTTTGCAGGTGATGGAGTTGGTGTGTCAAGGATTTGTGTCTGCTCTGACCTTTTCTCAACCTATTTCCTTGGCTTCAGTTTTGCAAATTCCTTTGGTTTTGCAACTCTAGGTTGACTAGTCTCTGTTGCTGGTGATGATGGAACTCCTTTAGTTTTAGGGCTTCTAGCAGGAGTTAGGGTTTCTAACTCAAAACCATTGATAAACTAAAAAGATGACCAATCCCTGCCTATCTTATGAAGTTCTTTTAAAATCAATAACTTCATTAAACCATGATGAAACAAGGATGTTTCACTACCTTCAAATTTTTCTTGTACTTTATGAACCATTTTTGCAAGACTCCTGTTGGATAAAAAGGAAAATCGAGTGAAATCTTACCAATGAAATGCAGAAGCAACTCGAAATGATATGTGTAAACCTTATGATATCTTCCTTCACATGTAAAATACTTCTGAATGTTGAGAAGTAGCTTTGCTTAAGTGTCTTTGATGCAGCTTCTAGGGATAACATTATTGAGGTCCATATCTGCATACTCAGACTTCATGAACTATTTACATTGCTCCATATCAAATTTGAAACCTTTGAACCAAGTTTCTTGACCTCTTGGTATCTCTGTAACAACAGCAATAATCTCTGGTGTAATTGATACACTTAGCATCCCAACCTTGGTAGCCATTCCATTGAAGTTCATGGAAAATTCCTTTGAGACCTGTTTGTGACAACCCTGCGATTTTTCACAAAACCAAAGGCAACCTACTCTTCTGAACACCTCCATCACTGCTGGGTCTTAAATTATTGCCTTCATATCTTCAGGCTCATGCCTTAAGCAGTGTCCCCCTTTGTGAACTTTCTTTTCCTCTGCCATGCTTCTCAGAAAACCTGTCAGCCTCGCTTGATAAATTGAATCAGCCTCGATTGAATATGTGAAACAAAAACCTTGTTTGATTAATTTATATCAATGTTGCTTGATAGAGATGAAGAAAACCTTTGTATAAAACAGTCACAGGTTTGGCCTTAACACTTCAGAGCTCAGACATCTCAAATGAAGGCAAAGGAAATGAGAATGACCAATTAGGCAAGATTTTGAATTTAAAATGTGATCTCATAATTGAATGATGCCTTATTCATACCCTATCATGACAATGATGATTGAAACGTGTGTAAGTACATTGAATTTCATCATTAACTGAATCATCGTACCACTAACTTACCATTTCACAACGGTTTCTGACCTTTTCCAGCTAAGATGACAAGACAATTTAGAAACCACGCTTTCGTTGCACCTATAGTGTATT
The DNA here is from genome assembly GCA_034641835.2 of Pinus albicaulis. Classification (NCBI taxonomy): domain Eukaryota; kingdom Viridiplantae; phylum Streptophyta; class Pinopsida; order Pinales; family Pinaceae; genus Pinus; species Pinus albicaulis. The sequence goes on from CM076579.1 coordinate 852,182,572, forward strand.
TTTTCCTATTTGCGCTACGAAACTAGTAGCACTTTTGTAGCACAAATCAGCTTTTTTGAACTAGTGGTGCTACGAAAGTGAGTTTTCTTGGCTAATTGAACAATTTTGACACGAAACCTTTAGGAAATGACCCACAAATGAAAATGATGGATATTTGACATGAAGGGAATTAAAAGAAGACTTTATCATAACCTAAGGATGGGATTTGAACCATGAGAATCTAACCTACTCCTGATCAAATCCTAATTTGACTTCTAAACTCAATTTTGAATCATGATCAAAGGCAAACTTGACACAATGATGTTTCAATTTTTTATTTTTTATTTTTAGGTGGTAACAGTGGGTCCACTTGGGATAGTGTGCCCCTGTGGTACACTAAGAACCAGTATTTCCAGTGCTGCTATCCATTTTCTTGACTAGAACAGAAAAAATTTGAAATTGCCAAGCTTTCTCCTCAAGCTCTAATGGCCTTCACCTCGGGCTCAAGCTTTCTAATTTAGCTTGTCATTATTAGTAGAAAAACTCATAAAATGGAATATGTACAATGACATGAATGATTAATCAGATTTTTAGGAAGATTAATGCTTTAAAAACCTGCCATTGACAGGTCCTCCAACATATGATCTTCCATCCATCTCCTGCAGTATGTAAGTATTGTTTCCATGAAAAAGAAGTTATCTTGAAAGGACCTTTCCACAAGTTCTCAAACTTACCATGTTTTCCTTTCTCTTCAATTCTGGCCTCCCATTTCAACACTTCATCCTGAATTTGAAAACTTTCTTCCTTGATCTTCTTATCAAATGTCATCTTGATTTTGTTTTGAGATTGTTGATTGTTGTTATAAACTTCATTCCTCTTCTCCTACAGAGCTATTAACTGATTGATTCTCCTCTGGACTACATTTGGTTCCTCTTCTAATCCTTGAATCGGATTCATGATAGGTACCCCTAGAGATGTAGGAAAAATGGCCTCAGTCCCATATACCAACTCATATGGTGAAGTTCCAATTAACCTTTTTGTGCATATCCTATCAGCCCATAAGGCATATTTCAGCTTCAAATGCCAAGCCTTATTATTCTCTTTCAATACCTTTTTAATGATCCTCACAATGCTTTTGTTAGAAGATTCAGTAAGACCATTCCCTTGTGGATAATATGCAGTAGAATGCCCAAGAGTATTATGATATTGATGATAGAAATTTATCAGCTTATTAGATTTAAATGCCTGTGCATTATCAGTTATGATCTTCATGGGGCAACCAGACCTAGACAAGATATTATTTTCCAAAAAAAAAATAATCACAGAATCATTTTCTTGCCTAGTTGAGATTGCTTCAATCCATTTGGTGAAGTAAACAGTCACTGTGAGAATCCAGTGATGCTAACCTGATGATGATGGATGAATCTCTCCAATAAAATCTAGTCCCCACTGCTAAAATGGTGCTTCCACATAGATAGGCATTAAAGGTAAAGGTACAAGCTTCTTCTTACCATCGAAAATCTGGCATTCATGGTAGGAATCAATCTTTCTATATACATCCTTAAACATTGTAGGCAAATAACACCCTTCTTTAAGAATATTGTTCACTGTGGCCTTCCAATAATGATGACCTCTGCAATCTCCTTTGTGGAACTCCTCAATCACTTTATCAGCCTCCTCTTCCAGCAAACAATTCAGCAAAATATTGCCAGTATCCTTCTAAAACATATTTCTGTCAAAAATTAAATATCTCAAGGATTTAAGCTTTACAAATCCTGCCTTTGAATTTTTTAGCTCAGCAGGTGCTCTATGATGTTGTAAAACAAAAACAATATCCTTGTACCAATCTGAAGTGATGTAATTTTCTTCAATAGGGACTAGTTCTTCTTCCTCATCTGAAATTTCTGATATTTCTGCAATTAAGTTCATGTCAAGACAGTCAAAATTTGACTGTGCCATCAACTTTTCCAAGCCTTTCCCTTTGACCAATTTTGTTGGCTTAATCTCTATATCATACTCTAGCAATTTAGCAATCCATTTTCCCCTCTTACCATCAGGGTCGGCTTGAGTGAGGATGTCTTTCACAGCAATATTAGGAACAAAATCCACAATATGAGAATGAAAAATATAAATTCTGAAATCTTTGATAGCCTTCACCAGAGCATAGGCTTGTTTCTCTAAGATATTATAATTTATCTCATAGTTAGATAATGTCCTACTAAAGAAGGAAATAGGCTGCTCAATACCTTGCTATCCCTTTTGCAACAAAACTTCAGCAATAAAATTTTCTAGTGTGAAAGTAAAAACCAGAAATTCTTTTGAGAAATCCGGACTGATTAATATCGATGCTTGTGTGAGTTCCTTTTTGATCTCCTTAAATGAGTGCTTTGCTTTCACTATCCACTTAATTTCAACTCCCTTCTACAACATTCTTGTTATGTCCTTCACAATCTCAGCAAAATTAGGAAAAAATCGCCTTACAAAATTTACCTTTCCAAGGAAAGATTGAATCTCCTTCCTGATTCTTGGCAAATCCACCTTTTGAATTACATTAACCCTGTTTGGATCAATCCTAAACCCATATTTAGAAATGATGTGTCCAAGTATTTTACCTAAAGTTAAAGAAAAAATAATTTTGGTGGGATTTAGAGAGATGCCAAACCTTCTACACTTCAGCAAAATTCTTTCTAGGTGTTTCAAGTGATCTTCTTCCCTCTTTGAGAAAACTATTATACCATCAAGATAAACAATCAAGATAAAAGACCATGATCTTGTCCTTCTCTTCAGAGAAAGCAATGTCCATTTCCCTCTGAAAGATAGCTCCTGCATTCATGAGACCAAATGGCATTTTGGCATACATAAAAGTGCCCCATGGTGTAGTAAAGGCTGTTTTTTCCTAATCATCTGGATGTACAAGGATATGATTATAACCTAAAGAACCATCAAGCATGGAAATCCTTTGAGAATAAACAATATTTTACAAAATTTGGTCCATATTTGGGAGAGGATAATTGTCCTTCAGAGAGGCTTTATTCAAATTTATGAAGTCAATACATATTCTGATTTCTCCACTCTTCTTCCTAACTGGAACCAAGTTTGCAAGCCAATTTGAAAATATGATTAGGACAATGATTTTGGCATCAAAGAGTTTTTTGACCTCCTTCTCAATTAATCGCATAACAAGTGGGTTAGTCCTTCTCAATTTCTGCTTGAAAGGCCTTTCATTTTCTTTAATAAGAATAGTATGCTGAATAATGGTGGGGTCATATTATTTCAAATTAGCATAATTCCAAGCAAAAAAATCTATGAATATCTTCATCATTTCAATATACTTAAACTTCATATTAGCTGAAAGAAACTTTGAAATTTTAATTATTTTGGGCATAGATACCGTACCAAGGTTATATCTCTCAACTTCTTCGTCATCAGCTTGTATCTTAGGGGATTTAAAAACATCATTCTAATCAAATTTTTTTTCAAGAGGTATGAGCCCCTTTGGTATGGAATTGTTCTTTAGTTGAAAAACTTCAAAATTCCCTTTAGACTCAGCAAGCATATTTATTTTATCTAATAGTATATTTTCAAACTCTTCTTTCAAATCAATAAAGGTCTTCACTTATTGGTCATTGTTGAAGAGGTAAATCCCCTCTGCGGACAGAGGCGATCCCACTAGCCCAGATCGGGTCTAGCAACAATCAAGTCACACAATGACGTTGGTTCCTAGTTACAAAAAGAAAAAGATCGTGACAAGTAGCCTACTTCAATTCCTACGCAGTTTTCGTTGAAGAAAAGATGATGTTTCCTGTCCCTCGCTTGACAGATCATGATCCTTCCGTTCGACATGTCCGAACACTTGTACACATGCAGGGAAAAAATGACATACAACGTAAAATCTAAAGTATGTAACCATATATTAGTAAGAGAGGATATAATTCATTGCATTAAATAAATAAATGGACACATGAATGGAACCAAAATTAGAGTCACTTATATTATAAATGACAAAAGGGATATTACAATCAAATGCTCTGACGCTATGATCTTCCTTCGGCGGGGCTTACAGCGGAGCGTGTCTCAACAAAGCCTGTCGGGAATCTGGACGAAGCTCTCTCTCTTATGGGATTCTCTTCAGCTTGGCTCTCAATAGCTGCCTGGCTATAGTTTCCTTCCTACAAGTTCAGCTCCCAATCGTTCAGTTATTCAGCCATTCAGCTATTCAGCTAGCACATCAATGGAAGATGGCTATATTTATAGAGGAGAGGAGGAGGTTGGGATACCTACAATAGTGGAATGGAGGCCTTATCCCTTGGGAGGTTTCCCCATAAGGTGGAAAAAAGAGGCCAAAGGAGGAAGGCCGTGGTTATTCAGTCGAAACCACTCCCTATCACTCATCCACGAAGTTGTTGTGATCGAAACTTCGCCTCTTTTTTTTTTTTTTTTTAATTTCCATAAGAAGATTGGCAGAGGTGCTTAATTAGGACAGAGCACCAATTGGCACGGGCTCAGTGTTAATTTTCCTCATTGGTGCGAGGGCATAACGTGCTACCAGCGTCAAGGCAAAAACATGTGTTTTTAGTGGTCTACTCAGGAAATGGTCAACAAAGGGAATGTTTTACTCATGGCAAGGGATGAAATGATGGTATTTGCAAGGCATGACACTTCTAATTAGTCATATAAATGACCCTCTAATGTGCGAGATGGGGATTGCAGGGATAGTGAAAAATTACTGTGTAACAGATGCCCCCTAAAGCATGAAGTCTGAGAGAGAGGGAGGGGTGAAATGCTTTATGAAAGCACACCCAACTGAAAACACTGCCTTTAGAAGACCTACAAATACAAGTACAACTGACATCTTTGATACATGTTATGTGGTATGGGTGCAGCCATTCAATAAATAAGGATCAAAAAGTAGACTCAGCTATGGTTTCAACCATCCAATCGAATGAGTCATGTAATACATGATAATAACCCAAAAATAATCTGTAGCCTGGATGTATATCAGACAAAATCTAGAGTCTTTCTCTCCATCTCGACCGGTATAGAGTACAAGTCCGAGCATGTGAATAAGTGAGCTGAAGTCGAACATGCAAGAACATCTTTTGATTACCAGCCAATAACGAAAGTCGTTAACAGATGCGAGAGGAACCACCAATAAAAATGATGGACCTCAAGGTACTATAGGTACAATCCACGGAATGTGAACAGTGAGGTGGCATCGAACACCCGCAGAATCATCCGATCGAAGGCTAATAATGAACCTTGCGTCGAATGCGAAGAACCTGCCATTGATGCATGCAGGCTCCAAGGTACCTGAAGGGAGTCTCTAAATAAACTTCCTGGATAATGAGCTGAAGTGAACAGGAAGTGAACTTGATCAAAGGTGGGCCATAGTGTTTCCCACATCATCGACACGAGACAGAGGAACATGATGTATGTGAATCAAGATTGAGAGAGAATCAGAGGGAGGTTGAAAACTGCAGAGGCCAACTTCTCTTGAACATATCAGCGACACGACATTGGATTTGGAAATATTTGACATCAAAGGATCTGAGGTCATGGTGATGTGGCAAAGAGAAAATGAGCGGTCAAAATAGATTACCCAAACCCACAGAGGAAAGCAGATAACGAGATGAGATGTACCTAACCAGACACGAATGAAGACAAGTGCCATGTTCAAGAGCGACATACTGCCGACACGACTATAATACTGGTTCCATTTTCCCCCACCATTTCTGGCGAGTACCCCAATTATTCTTGAAAACAAGCTTGAAGGGGATAGCATATGCTTGCGATATAATTTTTTCCTTCAGAAAAATCCATCCTATTACATTTAACGAGCCCTAGGAAGGAGGAACTCGAGTAACGTCATTACGATAGAGTCCAATTTCATCAGTTTTTAACGAGTCTGACAAAGTAAGAAATCAACGTATTTTCATGTTTAGAGAGTTTGAAAAGACAGTGGAAAAGAAAACTCTAGCAGTGCCTTTTCGTAGATAGTCCCACAGATCCGAAAAGGTAGAAAACTGTGTCTGAGAGAACCTCATAGTCGTGATAGGCTAGGGTATTCCTTTTTTGTAAATAATCTATCCCAGCCCGAAAAAGACGTAAAAGTATACTGGGTAGATATCGCTTCACAACCAATTTAACGAGTTCAAAACAACAAGCGACTCAGAAATATTTTAAGTTTTCAAGAGTCAGAAAAGATCTGAAAGATGACTCCTCCTGGAGGAACGAGTGGTATAAAGGGTAGCAACTGGTTTCGGTAATGGTGGAACTGCTCTGAAAAACAAAGGTCGAGAGGTTGGCTAACAAGACCACTCATTGCAGTGGTTCCTCAGGAATGGGTAACACAATCAAGTGAAGGCGTATGATCATCCGAGCAGATGGGGACGATTGAATGAGAGAACCAAGGCTCATATGGAAAAACAGGCTGATAAAATGGAAATCACGAGAGGTAAAATGTGAATGGTTTCATTTTACACAAGCTTGAAATCAAGAAACTCTGCTTGAAGTTGGTTTCATTTTTACACAAGCTTGAAACAAAGATAAACTATGCTTGAAACCGGTTTCATTTTTACACAAGCTTGAAACGGAAACAAAATATGCTTGAAAAGGTAAGCATGCCCCCAGCATGGTGACTCAACTCGAGGTACATGCCCCCCAAGCATTAGTCTATATGAAAGGCAGATGGATTGAAGGTTAAAATTATGAGATTAAGGGAAAGAATCGATTAGTATTTTAAGAGACCTAAAAAAAGACTCGAATTGAACGGGGACGTGTTTCATTGTTTTAAAGAGGTTGACACTATTAAAAGAACTATCCTCATAACATCTTGTTTCATTTTTTAGGGAGCTTGACACAAGGAGACGAACTGTGCTTCAAACACCTTGTTTGATTTTTCAACGAGCTTGACACAAGAAAACAAACTCTTCTCCGAAGACAACTCATCATGATGAATAAGAAGTCATGGCTTCTAAGAGGTTTTCATCCAATGGGAGAACAACATCTCGGAAATCAAGACCCAATGCCCCCAGCACATGACACACAATGGCACTATCACTGAATGTAGGCACATGATAGGTAGCCACATAATTAACCTATGGCGGGAAGATACAACCGATGGATAAAGACCTGGAAGGGATGATGGTGGACCAGATGTCATGTTCGGACCGAAGAACACAAGTTGATCGATGGTCATGATCTGACCTTGGTGCGGAAAAAACATCACACGAAAGAGGGAGGAGACAAGCGCTCCCATGGCATAAGTATAATCATGGCCCAAGAGTAAATTAAATTCCAAGGGGCTAGGAACAACCATCACATCCATATGGACAATTTTCCCTCCCAAAGTAACAGGAAACTTCGGAAGGATCCCTAACGGTTGACTAGTTCCTCTATTAAAAGCCAACATATTCTGTGTAACAGGCACAAGTGGCGGCGAACCGAAAGCTTGCCAAGTAGTTGAGGATAAAATACTAACAGATGCGCCTTCATCTATAATGGTGCTGGGTACGACTAGATGGGAGGCCTATACCGTGATCTCAAAGGGCACATAAGAAGGAAGGCGATAACCTATGAATCAACCCCAATCGAAGGAGGCGACCAAACTACTTGGAGGGGCTACCATCGAACTGAGATGGTCTTCCCCTAGTGTTACGGGAGAACAAGGAGCATCCTCCACGATCTCCATCATGGAGGTGGGAGGGGTATCCTCTGGGACCTCCCTCACTGGAGGCGGAGTAGTACCTTCCAGAGGTACAGGGACAGGAGAATCTTTCTCCAAGTCTGAGGAATCTGAAGAAAAAATAGGAACATTAGGGATGTGGGATCCACTCTCAATAGAAAAGACTTGGTGCACCGCAGATGGGGCCAACTCAATCGATCCCATGACCAATTATTGGTCAGGGATGGATTCATGATGGTGAATTTTTAGGGGAGCAGGATCAAGCAAGGATGACTCTTGACTGATCGTTGAATCAACCGGTGAAGGACTCAAAGAAATCTATTTGTAACCAACCGGAAGGCATGGTGCAGAAACAATCGAGTTGTCCAAAACTCTCTTGGCTTCATCCATATACGGATAAAGGTGAATGGCATGGTGCCCTTCACACAACTTACAGGGATTGGTGAGCTTACCCTGAGTCTTAAGAGCTTTACCAGCACTAGCTGAAGATGTGCCCCCAACCTGACTCCCAGAAGCCAAAGGCAACGGCGGACGACCGTTGGACCATACATCAAGCACCTTGGGAATGTCAGGGAAATCTAGAAAAATATGGTTAACTTTGAAAAACATGCATGGGAATTTGACTTTCCGTGGAGGGTTAGAAGGTTTATCATGAGCAGATATTTTAGAAATAGTAGCTACAACCTTAGCCTCTCGCTTATCTAACTTCTTCTTCTTTGTCTTCTTCTTCTTCTTCTTAGCCACCTGGGTACTAGAATCCAAACTTTCACCAGGAGAAGAGGACATAGAAACAGGTGAAGAAGGGGAGAGGCCCACCTTAGAATCAACATGGCATTGTTCAGGTGGAGGAACTGATCAAACAGGGGCTGGGAAATTGAAGATCACAGAGGTTGAAAACAACCAAATAGGCAAGCCAACAGTTAACCTAGGAAGGGACAACGTTGCCATATAAGGACCACCAACATTTTCAAAAGGAGGAAAAGGACTAGGATTCCCATCGGAAGGGATTCCTTGGTTGGTGAACTATGGAAATGTTGCCATCAGAAACGACCTTGAAATAAAACACTAAGGACAAAAATTCTAACCAGGAATATTCCTTGGGCGATTAATTTTTAAGACACTGAAACCAAACTCTGCTATTTCATATTTTAAGAGTCGAGAAACAAGAAAAAGGTGACTCTATCACTTTCAGGTTGGACACGAGCTTGAAACGACAAGAGCTCGATGATATTTTCAGTTAAAAGAGTAAGTAAATATCAAAGTGACTGCTCTGGTAATCTAGGTAAATGAGTGTACCAGATATCCGTGAACTGCCCCATATACCTTGGTAAAAATGAAAGAGAAATGAACCAAGGACTTAACATATGTGCAGGTAATATCCTCGAATGCTGTGTCTAGTGTATCATGGGTAAAAGGCGTCAGACTTGGCTTCCTACAAATAAAGGATTGCAACCTAATGAGGTCTCCCTTTATATACGCGATGGTACGGGGAGTACAAGTCCGTACTAGCACTGTTTGTAACTAGATGGTGAGCGACAGCTGCTAGGCTTAAAGACGCTGGAACACGTCTCTACCTTAGACTACTAAATGTTCCATTAAGTTTCAATGTTGCCTTAGGTCAATTGAAATAAATTTTAAGTTGATCTTCAATTATGTCTCAGTTTCAAGGCCCTACCACATGTCATCTGACAATCTCCTATATGAAGCTATATGAGGAAAGAAATCTTTCAATTCGATGAATGCTATCTAGTTAAGGGAAGAGTTTCAAAAAATGATGCAACAAAAAAAAATACTGCAAAAAAAATTCCTCTAAAATAGATGACATTCACTATCCAAAAGTAACATAAAACATTCAATGATGTGAATTGTGCAATGTAATCTATGCAAAATCCTCTTTTTTGAAAACTATGCAATTGTAATCTTTGCACAATTTCCTTTTTTGAAAACTATGCAATTGTAATCTATGCAGAATTTCCTTTTTCTTTTGAAATGATAAGAATGCACTCAATGCATTTTTCGATGAAATGAGAATCTACTTAATGCATGCTTTTAATGAAAGAGAATGCACTCAATGCGATTTTTAGCTTTCAATCATTAAACAATGTAATCTAAGTTCAATGATGGATCTCAAAAAATACTTTTCAATGCAATGTGATCTAATGCATTTTAACTAAAAGCAAACTATGAGATGAAAACTAAATGAACGCAATTTTTCTTAATGAAGGATGAATGCAAAAGAGATGTAAACAAACAATAAGAATGCAATCATTGTTTTAAACAGTTTATAATGAAATTCCTCAAAAGGCTACAAGACATATGAGGTCACGCACAAAAAGGAGTTCCAAAGCATGAGCTCAAAACAAGGCATTCATTCCCTTTTACATCAAGCAATCAAAGAAAGAATAATTTCAGCTGAAAAATGAGCAATGTAATCTATGCTCATACAGAGAAAAGACCGGAAGAGAAAGACACACTGGTGAAGGATTTAGGGAAAAAATCTCAATTTTCACACACCCTGAAATTGACACGAATTTTGTGGGTGAAACTAGCGCCAACTGGCGTGACTTGCTCACTGAAAACTAGCGCCAATGGATAATTGGCGCGGGTTCCTAACTGAAAACAAGTGCCAATGCCTGAAAATGAAAAAAAAAGAATTTCTCCCAACCAAGACCAGACTCACCACTTCAAGCAAAATCTAAAAATAACCCAGAAGCAAAAGTACTAACCAAAAAAACTCTTGAACAAGGGAAAACCCTAGCACCTATAGGAAATGGCATGATTGTATGGCTGTAATCCATGCCAGACAGGGGATGGCGCAGGTGATGAACTGGAAACTTGTGCCAATAGGCGCGACTATCAGGGTGGAAATCGTGCCAATCAAGCCAACCATGAAAGAATGAAAATTTCAGAAAAGCAGAGGTCAGATCTAATCCTCTCGCGCTGAACAAGGGTCTGAGACAAAGGAAAGTGAACCAGAAGAGCAAATAAATCAATCAAAAGCCAAAAAAACAACCCAAACGGAAGAAGGACTAACTCTCACTGATCCCCAGTGGAGTCTCCAATTTGTTGAAGAGATAAATCCCCTCTACGGACAGAGGTGATCCCACTAGCCCAGATCCAGTCTAGGAACAATCAATTCATGCAATGACGTTGTTTCCTAGTTACAAAAAGAAAAATATCGTGACTAGTAGCCTACTTAAAATCCTACGCAGTTGTCATTGAAGAAAATATGATGTTTCCCGTCCCTCGCTTGACAGATTACGATCCTTCCGTTCGACACGTCTGAACACCTGTACACATGTAGGGAAACAACGACATACAATGTAAAATCTAAAGCATGTAACCATATATCAGTCAGAGAGGATATAATTCATTGCAATACATAAATAAATGAACACATGAATGGAACCAAAATTAGAATCGCTTATATTATAAATGACAAAAGGGAGATTAAAACCAAATGCTATGACGCTATGATATTTCTTCGGCAGGGCTTGCAGCGAAGCATGTCTTAACAAAGCCTGTCAGGAATCTGGATGAAGCTCTCTCTCTTACGGGATTCTCTTCGGCTTGGCTCTCAATAGTTGCTCGGCTATAGTTTCCTTCCTACAAGTTTAGCTCCCAAGTGTTCAGCTATTCAGCCATTCAGCTATTCAGCTATTTAGCTATCACATCAATGGAAGATGGCTATATTTTTAGAGGAGAGGAGGAGGTTGGGATACCTACAATAGTGGAAGGGAGGCCTTATCCCTTGGGAGGTTTTCCCATAAGTTGGAAACAAGAGGCCAAAGGAGGAAGGCCGTGGTTATTCAGTTGAAACCACTCCCTATGACTCATCCATGAAGTTGTGATCAAAACTTCGCCTCTTTTTTTTTTTTTTAATTTCCATAAGAATATTGGCACAGGTGCTTAACTGGGACAGAGAGCCAACTGGTGTGGGCTCAATGTTAATTTTCATCATTGGAACGAGAGCATAACGGGCTACCAGCGCCAAGGAAAAAAAGGTGTTTTTAGTGGTCTGCTCAGGAAATGGTCAACAAAGGGAATGTTGTACTCATGGAAAGGGATGAAATGATGGTATTTGCAAAGCATGAAACTTCTAATTAGTCACAGAAATGACCCTCCAATGTGCGAGATGGGGATTTCAGGGACGGTGACAAATTACTGTGTAACAGATGCCCCCTAAAGCATGAGGTCCGAGAGAGAGGGAGGGGTGAAATTCTTTATGAGAACACGCCCAACTAAAATCACTGCCGTCAGAAGACCTACAAATACAAGTAAAACTGATATCTCTGATACATGATATGTGGTATGGGCGCAACCATCCATAATGGAGTGTAAAAAAATCGGGATCCAAGGTATGGACGCAGCCATCCAATAAATAAGGATCAGAAAGTAGACTCAGGTATGGTCACAACCATCCATTCGAATGAGTCATGTAATACATGATAATAATCCACAAATAATCTGCAGCCTAGATGTATATAAGACAAAATCGAGGGTCTTGCACTCCATCTCGACCCGAATAGAGTACAAGTCTGAGCATGTGAATAAGTGAGCTGAAGTCGAACATGCAAGAACATCGTCTGGTTACCAGCCAATAATGAAAGTCGTTAACGAACGCGAGAGGAACCACCAATAATGAGGATGGCCCTCAAGGTATTATAGGTACAATCCACGAAATGTGAATAGTGAGCTGGTGTCGAACACTCGCAAAATCATACGATCGAAGGCCAGTAATGAAACCCTTGCGTCGAATGTGAAGAACTTGCCACTGGGGCATGCAGGCTCCAAGGTACCTGAAGGAGGTCTCTAAATCAGCTTCCTGGATAATGAGTTGAAGTCGACAGGAAGTGACCTTGATCAAAGGTGGGCCATAGTGTTCCCCACATCATCGACACGAGACAAAGGGACATGATGTTTGTGAATCAAGATCAAGAGAGAATCACAAGGAGGTTGAAAACTGCAGAGGCCAACCTCTCTTGAGCATATCGGTGGCAAGACATTGGATTTGGTAGTATTTGACATCAAAGAATATGAGGTCATAGTGACGTGGCAAAGAGAAAATTAATGGTCAAAAGAGATTACCCAAACCCATGGAGGCAAGCAGATAACGAGATGAGATGTCCCCAACCCGACACGAATGCAGACAAGTGCCATGTTCAAGAGCGACATACTCCCAACACGACTATAATACTAGTTCCATTTTCCCCCACCATTTCTGGCGAGTACCCCAATTATTTTTGAAAACAAGCTTGAAGGGGATAACATATGCTTGCGATATAAGTTTGTCCTTCAGAAAAATCCATCCTAGTACATTTAACGAGCCGTAGGAAGGAGGAACTCGAGTAACGTCATTACGACGGAGTCCGATGTCATCAGTTTTTAACGAGTCTAACAAAGGAAGAACTCGACATCTTTTCATGTTTAGAGATTTTGAAAAGACAGCGGAAAAGAAAAATCCAATAGTCTCTTTTCATAGATAGTCCCACAGATTTGAAAAGGTAGAAACTTAGTTTGAGAGAACCTCCTAGTCACGATAGGCTAGGGTATTCATTTTTCATAAATAATCTATCCTAGCCCGAAAAAGGGGTAAACGTATACTGGGTAGATATCGCTTCGTAGCCAATTTAACGAGTTCAAAACGACAAGCGACTCGACAATCTTTTCAATTTTCAAGAGTCAGAAAAGAACTGAAAGATGACTCCTCCTGGAGGAACGAGTGGTATAAAGGGTAGCAACTGGTTCCGGTAATGGTGGAACTGCTCTGAAAAAACAAAGGTCAAGAGGCTGGCTAACAAGACCACTCATTGCAGCGGTTCCTCAGGAACGGGTAACACAATTAAGTGAAGGCGTATGATCGGCTGAGCAGACTGGGACAATGCAATGAGAGAACCAAGGCTCATATGGAAAAACAGGCTGATAAAATGCCAATCACGAGAGGTAAAATGTGAATGGTTTCATTTTACACAAGCTTGAAATCAAGAAACTCTGCTTGAAGTTGGTTTCATTTTTACACAAGCTTGAAACAAAGATAAACTATGCTTGAAACTGGTTTCATTTTTACACAAGCTTGAAACGAAAACAAACTATGCTTGAAAAAGTAAGCATGCGTCCAGCATGGTGACTCAATTCGAGGTACATGCCCCCAAGCATATGAAAGGCAGATGGAGTGAAGGTTCAAATTATTAGATTAAGGGAAAGACTTGATTGGGATTTTATCAGACCTAAACAAAGACTCGAATTGAACGAGAATGTGTTTCATTGTTTTAACGAGGTTGACACATTAAAAGAACTATCCTCATAACATCTTGTTTCATTTTTTAGGGAGCTTGACACAAGGAGATGAGCTATGCTCCAGACACCTTGTTTCATTTTTTAACGAGCTTGACAAAAGAAAATGAACTCTGCTCCAAATACAACTCATCATGAGGAATAAGAAGTCATGGCTTCCAAGAGGTTCTCATCTGATGGGAGAACAACATCTCGGAAATCAAGACCCAATGCCCCTAGCACACGATGCACAATGGCACTATCACTGAATGTAGGGACGTGACAGGTAGCCACATAATTAACTTGCGACGGGGAATATACAACCAGCAGATAAAGACCCGGAAGGGATGATGGTGGACCAGATGTCATGTTCAGACCAAAGAACGCAAGCTGATTGATGGTCACGATCCGAGCTTGGTGCGGAAAACACATCACACGAAAGAGGGAGGAGACAAGTGCTCCCATGGCATAAGTATAATCATGGCCCAAGAGTAAATTAAATTCCAAAGGGCCAGGAACAACCATCACGTCCATATGGATAGTTTTCCCTCCCAAAGTAACATGCAACTTCTGAAGGATTCCTAATGGTTGACTAGTTCCTCTATTAAACGCCAACAGATTCTGTGTAATAGGCACAAGCGGTGGCGAACCGAAAGCTTGCCAAGTAGTTGAGGATAAAATACTAACATATGCGCCTTCATCTATAATGGTGCTGGGTATGACTAGATGGGAGGCCTGTACCGTGATCTCAAAGGGCACATAAGAAGGAAGACGATAACCTGCGAATCGACCCCAATCGAAGGGGGTGACCAAAATACTTGGAGCGTCTACCATCGAATCGAGATGGTATTCCCCTGGTGTTACGAGAGAAGAAGGAGCATCCTCCACAACCTCCATCATGGAGGCGGGAGAGGTATCCTCCGGGACCTCCCTCACGTGAGGCGGAGGTGTAGCTTCCAGAGGTATAGGGACGGGAGAATCTTTCTCCAATTCTGAGGAATCTGAAGAAACAAGAGGAACATGAGGGATGTGGGATCCACTCTCAACAAAAAAGACATGGTGCACCATAGACGGGGCTAGCTCAACCGATCCCATGACCAATTCTTTGTTAGGGATGGATTCATGATGGTGAATTTTCGGGGGAGCAGGACAAGCAAGGATGACTCTTGACTGATCGTTGAATCAACTGGTGAAGGAATCAAAGAAAGTTGTTTGTAACCAGCCGAAAGGCACGGTGCAGAAATAGTCGAGTTCTCCAAAACTCTCTTGGCTTCATCCATATATGGACAAAGATGAATGGCATGGTGCTCTTCACACAAATTACAGGGATTGGTGAGCATACCTTGAATCTTAGGAGCTTTACCAGCACTAGC
The DNA here is from genome assembly GCA_034641835.2 of Pinus albicaulis. Lineage (NCBI taxonomy): Eukaryota > Viridiplantae > Streptophyta > Pinopsida > Pinales > Pinaceae > Pinus > Pinus albicaulis. The sequence continues at coordinate 852,197,881 of CM076579.1, forward strand.
TGAAGACGTGCCCCCAACCTGACTCCTGAAAGCCAAAGGCAACGACGGACGACTATTGGACCATACTTCGAGCACCTTGGGAATGCCAGGGTAATCTCAAAGAAGATGGTTACCTTTGCACAACATGCAAGGGAATTTGACTTTCCATGGAGGGTTGGAAGGTTTATCAATAGATATTTTAGAAATAGTAGCTGCAACCTTAGCCTCTCGCTTATCTAACTTCTTCTTCTTTGTCTTCTTCTTCTTCTTCTTCTTAGCCACCTGGGTACTAGAATCCAAACTTTCACTAGGCAAAGAGGACACAGAAACAGGTGAAGAAGGGGAGAGGCCCACCTTAGAATCAACATGGCGTTCTTCAGGCGGAGGAACTGATCGAACAGTAGTTGGGACATTCAGGACCACAGAGGTTGAAAACAACCAAACAGGCAACCCAACAGTTAACCCAGGAAGGGACAACGTTTCCATAAAAGGAGCAACAACATTTCCAAAAGGAGGAAAAGGACTAGGAATATTCCAGGAATATTCCATGGGCGATTAATTTTTAAGATACTGAAACTGAACTATGATATTTCATATTTTAAGAGTCGAGAAACAAGCAAAAGGTGACTCTATCAGTTTCAGGTTGGACACGAGCTTGAAAGGAAAAGAGCTCGATGATATTTTTAGTTAAAAGATTCAGTAAAGAACAAAGTGGCTGCTCTGGTAATATAGGTAAATGGGTGTACCATATATCCGTGAACTGCCATATACACCTTGGTAAAAATGAAATAGAAATCAACCAAGGACTTAATGTACGTGCAGGTAATCTCCCCGAATGCTGTGTCTGGTGTATCATGGGTAAAAGGTGGGGTATCCCTTTATATACACGACGGTATTGGGAGAACAAGTCCGTACTAGCGCTGTTTGTAATGAGATGGTGAGTGACAACAGCTAGGCTTAAAGATGTTGGAACACATCTCTACCTTAGACTACTAAATGTTCTGTTAAGTTTCAATGTTGCCTTAGGTTAATTGAAATAAATTTTAAGTTGATATTCAATTATGTCTTAGTTTCAAGGCCCTACCGCATGTCATTTGACAATCTCCTATATGAAACTATATGAGGAAATAAATCTTTCAATTCGATGAATGCTATCTAGTTAAGGGAAGAGTTTCAAAAAATGATGCAACAAACAACAATACTACAAACGGAATTCCTCTAAACTAGATGAATTTCACTATCCAAAAGTAATCTAAAACATTCAATGATGCGAATTATGCAATGTGATCTATGCAAAATATTCTTTTTTGAAAACTATGCAATTGTAATCTTTGCACAATTTCCTTTTTTTGAAAACTATGCAATTGTAATCTATGCACAATTTCCGTTTTCTTTTGAAATGATAAGAATGCACTCAATTCATTTTTTGATGAAATGAGAATCTACTTAATGCATGCTTTTAATGAAAGATAATGCACTCAATGTGATTTTTAGCTTTCAATCATTAAACAATGTAATCTAAGTTCAATGATGGACCTCAAAAAATACTTTTCGATGCAATGTGATCTAATGCATTTTAACGAAAAGAAAACTATGAGACTAAAACTAAATGAATGCAAATTTTATTAATGAAGGATGAATGCAAAAGAGATGTAAACAAACACTAAGAATGCAATCATTGTTTTAAACACTTTATAATGAGATTACTCAAAAGGCTGCAAGACAGATAAGGTCAAGCACAAAAAGGAGTTCCAAAGCATGAGCTCAAAACAAGGAATTCATTCCCTTTTACATCAAGCAATCAAAGAAAGAAGACTTTCAGCTGAACAATGAGCAACGTAATCTATGCTCATACAGAGAAAATACCAGAAGGGAAAGACACACTGGTGAAGATTTAGGGAAAAAATCTCAATTTTCACACACCCTGAAATTGACATGACTTTTGTGGGTGAAACTAGCGCCAAATGGCATGAATTTCTCACTGAAAACTACCACTAATGGCCAATTGGTGCGGTTTTCTAACTGAAAACAAGTGCCACTGCCTGAAAATGAAAAAACAAAGAATTTCTCCCAACCAAGACTAGACTCACCACTTCAAGAAAAATCTAAAAATAACCCAGAAGCAAAATTACTGACCAAAAAAGCTCCCGAACAAGGGAAAACCCTAACACTTACAGGAAATTGCACGACTGTCTGGCTGTAATCCGTGCTAGACAGGGGATGGCGCGGGTGATGAACTAGCAACTTGCGCCAATAGGCACGACTGTCAGGGTGGAAACCGTGCCAATCAAGCCAACCATGAAAAGATGAAAATTTCGGAAAAGCAGAGGTCAGATATGATCCTCTGCCGCTGAACAGGGGTCTAAGACCAAGGAAATTGAACTATAAGAGAAAATAAATCAATCAAAAGCCAAAAAAAAAACCAAAATGGAATAAGGACTAACTCTCACTGATCCCCGGTGGAGTCTCCAATTTTTTGAAGAGGTAAATCCCCTCTGCGGACAGAGGCGATCCCACTAGCCCAGATCGGGTCTAGCAACAATCAAGTCACACAATGATGTTGGTTCCTAGTTACAAAAATACAAATATCGTGACAAGTAGCCTACCTCAAATCCTACGTAGTTGTCGTTGAAGAAAATATGATGTTTCCTGTCCCTCGCTTGAGAGATCACGATCCTTCATTCGACACGTCCGAACACCTGTACACATGCAGGGAAACAATGAAATACAATGTAAAATATAAAGCATGTAACCATATATCAGTCATAGATGATATAGTTCATTGAATTACATAAATAAATGAACACATAAATGGAACTAAAATCAGAGTCGCTTATATTATAAATGACCAAAGGGAGATTACAACCAAATGCTCTAACGCTATGATCTTCCTTCGGCGGGGCTTGCAGCGGAGCGTGTATCAACAAAGCCTGTCAGGAATCTAGATGAAGCTCTCTCTGTTACGGGATTCTCTTGGGCGTGGCTCCCAATAGCTACCCGACTAGACTTTCCTTCCTACAAGTTCATCTCCCAAGCGTTCAACTATTCAGCCATTCAGCTATTCAGCTATTCAGCTAGCACATCAATGGAAGATGGCTACGTTTATAGAGGAGAGGAGGAGGTTGGGATCCCTACAATAGTGGAAGGGATGCCTTATCCCTTGGGAGGTTTCCCCATAAGTTGGAAACAAGAGGCCAAAGGAGGAAGGTCGTGGTTATTCAGTCGAAACCACTCCCTATGACTCATCCACGAAGTAGTTGTGATCGAAAATTCGCCTTTTTTTTTTAAAATTTCCATAAGAATATTGGTGCAGGTGCTTAAATGGGATAAAGCACCAACTAGCACGGGCTCAGTGTTAATTTTCCTCATTGGCGCGAGGGTATAACGGGCTACCAGTGCCAAGGCAAAAACAGGTGTTTTTAGTGGTCTGCTTAGGAAATGGTCAACAAAGGGAATGTTGTACTCATGGCAAGGGATGAAATGATGGTATTTGCAAGGAATGAAACTTCTAATTAGTCATATAAATGACCCTCCAATGTGCGAGATGGGGATTGCAGGGACAGTGACAAATTACTGTGTAACAGATGCCCTCTAAAGCATGAGGTCTGAGAGAGAGGGAGGGGTGAAATGCTTTATGAGAATGCGCCCAACTGAACACTCTGCTGTCGGAAGACCTAAAAATACAAGTACAACCGTTATCTCTGATACATGATATGTGGTATGGGTGCAGCCATCCATAATAGAGTGTACAAAAATCGGGATCTAAGATATGGACACAACCATCCAATAAATAAGGATCAACAAGTAGACTCAGGTATGGTAGTAGCAATCCAATCGAATGAGTTATGTAATACATGATAATAATCCACAAATAATCTGTACCTTGGATGTATATCAGACAAAACCCAGAGTCTTGCGCTCCATCTCGACCCGAACAATGTACAAGTCCGAGCATGTGAATAAGTGAGCTAAAATCGAACATGCAAGAACATCGTCTAATTACCAGCCAATAATGAAAGCCGTTAAAAAATGTGAGAGGAACCACCAATAATAAGGATGGCCCTCAAGGTACTATAGGTACAATCCATAGAATGTGAACAGTTAGCTATGTTGAACACCCGCAGATTCATCTGATCGAAGGCCAATAATGAAAACCTTGCGTCGAATGCGAAGAACCTACCATTGAGGCATGCAGGCTCCAAGGTACCTGAAGGGAGTCTCTAAATCAGCTTCCTCTATAATGAGCTGAAGTCAACAGGAAGTGGCCTTGATCGAAGGTGGGCCATAGTGTTTCCCACATCATCGACACGAGACAGAGGAACATGATGTTTGTGAATCAAGATCGAGAGATAATCAGAGGGAGGTTGAAAACTGTAGAGGCCAACTTCTCTTGAACATATCGGTGGCACTACATTGGATTTGGAAGTATTTGACATCAAAGGTTCTGAGGTCATGGTGATGTGGCAAAGAGAATATGAGCGGTCAAAAGAGATTACCCAAACCCGTGGAGGCAAGCAGATAACGAGATGAGATGTCCCCAACCTGACACGAATGTAGACAAGTGCCATGTTCAAGAGTGACATACTAACGACATGACTATAATATTAGTTCCATTTTCCCCCACCATTTCTGGCGAGTACCCCAATTATTTTTGAAAACAAGCTTGAAGGGGATAGCATATGCTTGTGATATAAGTTTGTCCTTCAGACAAATCCACCCTAGTACATTTAACGAGCCCTAGGAAGGATGAACCCGAGTAACGTCATTATGACAGAGTCCGATGTCATAAGTTTTTAACGAGTTTGACAAAGGAATAAATCGACATATTTTCATGTTTAGAGTGTTTGAAAAGACAGTGGAAAAGAAAACTCCAGCAATCCCTTTTCGTAGATAGTCCCACAGATCCGAAAAGGTAGAAAACTTATTCTAAGAGAACCTCCTAGTCGTGATAGGCTAGGGTATTCATTTTTTGTAAATAATCTATCCCAGCCCGAAAAAGGTGTAAACATATACTGGGTAGATATCACTTCGCAGCCAATTTAACGAATTCAAAACGACAAGTGACTCGAAAATCTTTTTAGTTTTCAAGATTCAGAAAAGAACTGAAAGATGACTCCTCCTGGAGGAACGAGTGGTATAAAGGGTAGCAACTGGTTTTGGTAATGGTGGAACTGCTCTGAACAAAAAAAGGTCAAGAGGCCGGCTAACAATACCAATCATTGCAACGGTTCCTCAAGAACGGGTAACACAATCATGTGAAGGTGTATGATCGGCCAAGTAGATGGGGACGATCGAATGAGAGAACCAAGGCTCATTTGGAAAAACAGGCTGATAAAATGGCAATCACGAGAGGTAAAATGTGAATGGTTTCATTTTTACACAAGCTTGAAATCAAGAAATTCTGCTTGAAGTTTGTTTCATTTTTACACAAACTTGAAACAAAGATAAACTATGCTTGAAACCAGTTTCATTTTTACACAAGCTTGAAACGGAAACAAACTATGCGTGAAAAATTAAGCATGCCCCTAACATGGTGACTCAATTCGAGGTACATGCCCCCCAAGCTTCAGTCCGTTTGAAAGGCAGATGGAGTGAAGGTTCAAATTACGAGATTAAGGGAAAGACTCGATTGGGATTTTATGAGACCTAAACAAAGACTCAAATTGAACGACAACATGTTTCATTGTTTTAACGAGGTTGACACATTAGAAGAACTATCCTCATAACATCTTGTTTCATTTTTTAGGGAGCTTGACACAAGGAAACGGACTGTACTTCAGACACCTTGTTTCATTTTTTAACGAGCTTGACACAAGAGAACAAAATCTTCTCCGAAGACAACTCATCATGAGGAATAAGAAGTCATGGCTTCCAAGAGGTTCTCATCTGATGGGAGAAAAACATCTTGGAAATCAGGACACAATGCCCCTAGCACACGATGCACAATGGCACTATCACTAAATGTAGAAACGTGACATGTAACCACATAATTAACTTGCGGCGGGGAAGATAAAAATGGCAGATAAAAACTTGGAAGGGATGATGGTGGACCAGATGTCATGTTCAGACCAAAGAACGCAAGCTGATTGATGGTCACGATCCGAGCTTGGTGCCGAAAACACATCACACGAAAGAGGGAGGAGACAAGTGCTCCCATGGCATAAGTATAATCATGGCCCAAGAGTAAATTAATGTCCAAGGGGCCAAGAACAACCATCACGTCCATATGGACATTTTTCCCTCCCAAAGTAACAGGCAACTTTAGAAGGATCCCTAACGGTTGACTAGTTCCTTTGTTAAACGCCAACAGATTCTGCGTAACAGGCACAAGCGACGGCGAACCGAAATTTTGCCAAGTAGTTGAGGATAAAATAATAACAGATGTGCCTTCATCTATAATGGTGTTGGGTATGACCAGATGGGAGGCCTGTACCGTGATCTCAGAGGGCACATAAGAAGGAAGGCGATAACCTGCGAATCGACCCCAATTGAAGGAGGCGACCAAACTACTCGGAGGGGCTACCATCGAACCAAGATGGTCTTCCCCTGGTGTTACAGGAGAAGAAGGAGAATCCTCCACGACCTCCATCATGGAGGTGGGAGGGGTATCCTTCGGGACCTCCCTCATGGGAGGCAGAGGAGTAGCTTTTAGAGGTACAGGGAGAGGAGAATCTTTCTCCAAGTCCGAGGAATCTGAATAAACAAGAGGAACATGAGGGATTTGGGATCCACTCTCAACAGAAAATACCTGGTGCATCATAGACGGGGAAAACTCAACTGATCCCATGACCAATTGTTGGTCAGGGATGGATTCATGATGGTGAATTTCCGGGGGAGCAGGATCAAGCAAGGATGAATCTTGACTGATTGTTGACTGATCTTCCTGTGTTACTAGGGCTGAGGTATCAATGCCTCTCTTATGCAAGTCTAAGATGATTTCAGTTAATTCCTTTTCACTTTCATACCTAAACAATATTTCCTGGATTTTATCATCAACTCTTTTATCTTCAGTACTTCTTAACATTTTAGAGGACAAAGATTTTGAATGTGATGGAGTACTTGATATTTCAGAAATTCTTTGACTGCCTCTGGAAATAGTGTTTATATTGTCCACGATGGCAGGTGGATCTGGGTTAGGATTACTCCTCGTGTATATCCTTCTCAAAGCTTCCTTTAATCGTGTAAATATTGAATGGATTCACCAAGGTAGATGCAGCCTCGAAAAGCTTCCTAAGCTCCTGCTACCTTCAGAAGTTCAGCTTCAAAATTTCAGGAAAGTATAATCTTCAGACTCCCGATAGATGCACCAAAATGTTATCAAAAAATTGGACCTAATAGGCTACTTTATCAGTCAACCTTGTGTAAATATTTCAAACCTAATCTTTTTACCGAGGCTTAGCCTCCTCAGCCCGAGAGGGCTCTCTCAAGGGTTAATGATCTGGATAAAAGTATAGATGGCTAACTCTATGTAGGGTAATAAATAGATGAATGATAGAGATAGGTTGAGAATCACATTAGGAAGTACACATTGGGCTTATGGAGTCAAAATAGTTTTAGTAACCAATGAATCTACTTAACATGGAAGTTGAGGCATATCAAAGTTTTAGTCAAGAAATAACACACACGAAACTGTAAAAAAACAGTCAGTTCATTTATATAGGAAGTCAGAGCATATAAAGATGAATTATAAGTAATATAGATATACACCACTACAATAGGATAATAAGAGATGCAAATAGAATATGAACACACCAAAACTCCTTCTGAATCCCAAGTTGGTTAAGTAGAAACTCTTTGTATTAGCTGAAAAACAGTTAATTACAATAAGCATAGTATTTTTCTAAAAATGTCCAACCCTTGAATAATTCGACTTCTTAGTATTTAATAGACAATTTACAACATCAGATGATCTTAGCTTAGGCTAGATACATCGAATTCCTGACTCTTGACACCTTTCATAACCATAATACATGGGATTTATTACAAAAATACAGGTAATATACTAAAACGTCCTATTACAAATAGGATTCAAATTCCTTATCTCTATCCATGACAACCTTATCTAAATTAAATTACATCATTTTCCAAGTGTATCAACACATGGTCGAATCTGGATTATAGGCTTCAACTCTTCATGACCATATTTCTGTCCTCCACCAAAATAGGAAACACGCCCTTGTTTTTTAGGGATAGGGTCCTTTGTGCTGTTGGAACATTCTGACCATCATGAAATCATTATTTCGAGGTCCTTAGCTGTTGGAAATTGAATTAACACATGCCAAAACTCCTCCTTAAGCTCCATATATCCAAAACCATCTTCAAACTGTTCAAATGAGCTGTAATTCACTGCACTACGAAAACAAAGCAGTTTCGTGGTGCCTTTCTTAGCGCTGCCCTTTAACCCTTTTTTCTTTAATTTTTTTACTTATTTCCTCCAAAATTATCTTAATTGCCTTTAAATACATCCTCCCTAGAAATTTCAGTTCTTGATCCATCATTTTACCCCTCAAAATTTGATGAAAAAGGGCAAGAAAAGCTGCTACAACAGTTTCGTAGTTCTTTTCTCCCTTTTTACATTGTCTGTGCTACGAAACTGCTGAGTGGGAATTTTTGTCAAAAATTTTCCAAAGTGTAAATTGTAAATGTGCCAAAACCTCAAAATAAACCTGGTTCATCACTTAAAAACCATATCAACTGAAAAACACAGTCATTCCAGCCTTCATGAGGTCCCTTCTTCAATTTCACTTGATTTAACTATTGAATTTTCAATGATTGTTATTTTAATACGTCTGCTCTTTAACTCATCTTGAATCAATTTCAGCTGTTGCTCCAAGTCCTTCACTTGATATTTAAGTCTTTTGTTATTAGCTCTCATGTGAGTATTTATTACTTTGAAAAACTTGGCTTCCTTAATTGCTGGGACTGTCCATTTGAAAAACTGCTCTGCACTACTTGGAGTTTTATAAATAGAACCAGTTTGACCTTCCCACAATGCCTTCATTCTTTTAAACTCTGCTTTCTCAACACTGTGCTTTCTAGCCCTGTTTCTCATCACAACAATTTCTTGGTTTTCCAACCTCAATTTTTCCTCAAGATGTTGAAGCTCTGTTTTCTTTGTCACTTCTTCCTTTCCCTTCTTTGTTCTGTTGGCTGTATGATTTACTGTAGGTGATGATAGATCAACAAATTCTTCAGGGACTTTAGTTGTCTCAATAGGTTCTTGAGCTTCATTGATGCCTTCCTTGAGTTTCTTAACATGCCTAGTTATAGGTTTCCTTGCTTGAAAGATGAAAGCTGCATTGCCCCCCTCAAACTCAAGCTTCTTTGTAGACTTAGAATTTTTATGTTTATTCTCATCTTCTCCAATGAACTTAGCTTGAACAATGGGTGTCTCCTCTACGTCAATAGCATGAAGAACGTCATCTAAATTTCACTTTATCACTAGGCTGTCTTTTGTAGCTGTAGAAATTGTATTTCGTTTTAATGCCACTGATTGGCTTCTTGTTACTCTTTTGATTTCCTGCTTGCTGACATATTGTTTTTGTTTTGCCTCTTTGACAATATTTGATCTTTTTTTTGCAAGTGATGGAGTTGGCGTGTCAAGAATTTGTGTCTGCTCTGCCCTTTTCTCAACTTGTTTCCTTGGCTTCGGTTTTGAAAATTCCTTTGGTTTTGGAACTATAGGTTGACTATTCTCTGCTGCTGGTGATGATGGAACTCCTTTAGTTTTAGGGCTTCTAGCAGGAGTTAGGGTTTCTAACTCAAAACCATTTATAAAAAAAAAGGATGACCAATCCCTGCCTATCTTCTAAAGTTCATTCAAAATCAATAACTTCATTAAACCATGATGAAAAAAGGATATTTCACTACCTTCAGATTTTTCTTGTACTTTATCAGCCATTTTTGCTAGACTCCTGTGCAGATAAAAAGGCAAATCGAGTGAAATCTTACTAGTGAAATGCAGAAGTAACTTGAAATGATATGTGTAAACCTTATGATATCTGCCTTCACATATAAAATACCTCTGAATGTTGAGGATTAGCTTTGCATAAGTGTCTTTGATGTAGCTTCTAGGGATAGCATTATTGAGGTCCATATATGCATACTCAGACTTCATGAACTCTTTGCATTGCTCCATATAAAATTTGAAACCTTTGAACCAAGTTTCTTGACCTCTTGGTATCTCTATAACAGCATCAATAATATCTGATGTAATTGATTGTATTATCCCAAATGGGGAATGCAGCAATACATGAACAAACAATTTAAAGTAGTAGTCTAAATCAACTCATAATCATTAGAGACCAATATGGAGACATAACATCATGTATGTTGGGCCAGAATTGTAATCTATGGATAAATTACACTTCCCTAGATAGGTGCTAATCTAGAAAAATAGGTGAAAGACTATACTACCATTTCTCCTAACTTAGAACAGATATACAGAGAGGATTGGAGGCTTACTTATTCAGTCACTTCCAAATGGCTTCTTCTGTTGCTTCTGTTGCAACTTCAAATTCAAGCGGTTTGTGAGCTGAATGCTTCCTGCAAGAAATAACACTGATACAATAGAAGATGCAATAATATAGATATCTATTCAAGCTAGTTAGCTAAATTAGTAAAGCATAAAATACATTTATCAACCAAGATATTACATTATGGAACATTTAAGTTAATATAGATGCATGTAGGGAAAAATAAGAAGTACTCTTTATTGATGATAGAAGGAGAGGTTACAACCTAGTGACTGATTTGAAGTGACCTTCCAGCAAAGTTCCCAAGCCTCATCACAGCATAAATCTCTCCAGCAGCAGCTTCACAAATCTAGCTCTCAATTGAAAATTCTCTAGAATTTCTCTACTCAAATTATTCCTTCTCAAACACTTAGATCTGTGTTCAATTTATAGATGAACTGTAGGTTGTTTTGCAATCAATAACTTTCCAAAAATAGGCAAGACATGTTTCCATTGGTGTAGATGTCAAATGGACACTTGGATCCGAGGCTTGACACATGTGAAATCTTCTAGAAGGCACTGGCCAAGTGGAGATTCTAGAACAATGAGAATTTCGCTCCCAATGTGACCAACGCACCTGTGAATGTTGGGAAGTGCTTTGCAGAGTAGCCTTGCATGGGGCTACCTGTATATGCAACACACTTAGGCCCCTTAGAGCCTACATTGGTGAGCTCTCACATGCTATATAATAAGCTTAAAACCATGGAAACCCTTGCTTGATGAAAGTATTGCTTGATTTGTCTTGTTTCTTGTCTTAGGGCATGTAGAAACTGAAATGATAGGGAATGAGAGACCCTTGATCATCAGTCCTGGAGATGATGCCCAGTTAACCAAGTCATTGAGAATGGTGCCCAAATTTACCTATAAAAATTCCTCCTAAAGCATGAGATCCAAATAATAAGAACATTTGATTGAGATGATTTACACTATGATGAGTCTAGAAACGAAGCGGAGTGGTCACCTGCATCAATATTACAATACATTACATCATGATATATCCTCTATTGATCATAATTGCAGAGGGTAGGCATTCCCATATTCATCACATAAAACAATCTAATAACATGTACATAATTCAGAAAGTTGTCTACATTGGAATGTTTCCCAGATGCAGACACGCCTATAGATATAGGCCCATGTTTGGATGACAATCTATATGTAAGGTCACCATACAGATGATGTGTACAAAAATCCTAAAATCACAGCCCGGATGGATGAAACTAGATCCGAGGTCTTCTTATTTCGTTCATTCGATCATTCGGGTACAAGTCTAGCCATGCGAATATATGATTTGTAGTCGAACATGGAAAGACATCATTTAACTACCAGCCAATAATGTGAGCTGTTAAAAAATGCGAGAGAACCACCATTAATGTCAATGGCCCTCAATGTACTGCAGTACATTTCGTAAGGTGTGAATAGATGATTTGATGTCGAATTCCAAACAAAATCTTTAAGTCAAAGGTCCAGAAGCGAGGATCTTGTCGATGTTGTAACAAGCCTCATAGTACTGGAATCTGATGTTTCTAAGTGTACTTCCTGGATTTTGATTTGTCGTTGATAGGAAGTCACCTTAGCGCAAAACTGGAGTTACTGATTTCAGAGACAAGGGTATGACTTGATATACCAATTTTCAGGGATGATGGTCATGACAATGAAGGTTTACGAGTTTTGCAGATGGATGAGTTTTTAATCACTAGATGAATTCTCTTGAACATATCGGCCACACTGTGATGAGTTGGCAGCATTGACCCAAAACTGAAGTGAAGGTATGATGAACCATAGGTGTGAATGAACCGTCAAGATGATTACCCAACCCAAACAGTCACGGATATGGAGTGAAAGAAGTGTCATGTTCAAGAGCGATTTGCTACCAAAAAGAAACTTTGCATACTTTTCCCAAATTTTCCCCGGTTATTTGTCGACCAATACCTCTTTATTTTTTAACAAGCTTGAGGAGGATAACATTTGCTTGATCTATAATTAAACCCTTTGGGTGAATAAAGAATCGCTATTTAATAATTTAACGAGTATAGCGATGAATGAAACTCGATTCTTACCATGATTGACAAGCTCGTCTCTATTTTATGTTTTAACGAGCTTAACGATAGTGATAGCCTAGTCCTTTTTCATATTTAGAGAGTTTGAAAAAGAGGATGAAAGAGAACTCCAAAAGTAATTTTTCGTAATTTTTTCACTCAGATCCGAAAAAGTGTAAAATTATATCTGAGAGAACCTCTTTGGTCATGTTTAATGAAGGTATTCCTTTTTCGTAAATAATCCATCTTAGTCCGGAAAAGTTTTAAACTTATATTGAGTAGATATCGATTCATTTACTTTAACGAGCTTGAAAAGACAAGTGCTCGGCAATCGTTTCACATTATCGAAGTCTAAAAAGAGTTGAAAGAAGTCTCCAGGGGTTCCTTTTTTACTGTTATAGAAGCTCGAAAAAGAGATAAAAGTATGCTTCAAGTCCTTTTTCATTTTTAACAAAGCTCGAAAAATAAGGAGAAAAAGTATGCTTTGTGGTCAAGTCATTATTTGAATAAATCTGCACGACTAATCTGTTCATCAGTTGTATTTCCAGTTCAGAACAACATCAAATGGATTAAAAATACCCATTTCATGATAAAAATATAATAAAACTATAGTCATAACAATAAATTTATCTTGCAAACAATTAAATGACTATAAAAAGTAGTTACACTATTCATTTTTACCATTCCATAGTTACCATTTGCATTTTGGAGCTCTGAACCTGATTTTTCCCCCAAAATTCAGTCGTTGATTGCAGTCATTTCTGTGGACAGATTTCGCCACTGTTTGATCCATGTTAGTGCCATGAACCTCCTCTTCCTTTCAGTATTCATTTCATTACCATTCCTGCAGTTTTTTAGGGTTTTGAGGCCCCTAGGGTAAATTCTGCCCAAAATGAGGGCAATGCACCCTTGAATGTCGAAACCTATGTTGCATAGCAGGTACAGTGAAGTGTACTTGCATGTGCAACACACTGTCTCAGCCCAGGGATTGCATTGGGCGCAGTTCAAGTTTTTGATTTTCATGCTGTGTCGAAAATTAGCCTATTTTTTTGCAACGAATAGAATCTAATGGATCTTATGGTTGATTTTCAGGTTTCCATTGGATTATAATGACGATTACATGGAGGGAAAGAGAAAATGAAGAACAATATATGATTTCCTTGAATGATCTAGGTATTGTAAGAGCCCTAAGAGATTGTGGACTACTTAAGTACTTTAAATTTTCGAGAATGAGGCAAAAAATAGAACTCTTGGAGTTCTTAGTTTGAGCATGGGATTCAATGATAGAGGCATTTCACATAAAAAATCAAGTGTTTTCCATAACAGTTGAGGATGTGTATTTTCTCACAAGTTTGTCGAGGAGATGTTTTCTCATTTCTCTCACAGGGTCTACTGTTGGAGGAGAGACAGTGAGGGATTATGTTATGCAGTATTACTATCTAGGGTTAGAACCTAGCAAATATGGAAAAATAAACATCCGGGATGTCAGGGATTTTCCTTTGAGAACCATCATTTTCACGATCACTAAACTTGCTGGGACTGTTACACTCCATGCAGCGAATAGATCATATATGAAGTATGCGCTAGAGTGTTTAGAGCCAACAATATTCTACTGGTTTGAAGCTGTTCTATCTCAGATAAAGGAACAACTAAATAAAGCGAAGGGAGGAAGGAAGAAAAATTTCAGTTATGGTTCCATCCTTATCTCCTTCACTTTGGAACGGATTCCACTGATGCAGCCACAACATGTAACAATGGATATATCTAGTCCTAGAGATCCTCAAATGCAGATATGGGTAGAACTCATGGGTCGGCATGCAGGCCAATCAACCATTGTGTTCTTGACTATATTCTTTGCCTTGTTTCGGCAATAGATCGTCTCCATCGATGAACATGCATATGTAGGCATCGACTTCCGAGGAGATCCAGATCTAGTATTACTAGAAGGGGCTCAGTGGGGTGCAATAGGTAAGAACGATTCGACCATGTTTTTGATTTTCCTAAGGTTTATACAATGTTTTTGTATTTTTATTTCTTTCCAAGACTAAAATAAATGTTTTATGTAATGCAGATATCGGTCGCGTTCAACCAGTAGAGGAACCAGAGCACGAGGCAGATGCGCCAACAGAGAGGGCTGTCGGGAGAGCAGTCCTTCAGGACCTTGATATGGCTGAGACTCTAAATGAGCTTCAGCAAGAGGGATTAACCTTCTAGATTCCAGATTTCCGGCTCGAAGAGTTACCCATGCGACTGCAGCGACACACTATTCGGGTTCCTAACCGTTGGATGTGGTTGCTCCGTAGGATTGCTAGATCTATAGCATGTTACCATGAGCACCACTAGTTTACTTGTGAATTTTTGCATACATTTTGAGGTTAGATGACCAATGTGTCTTGGACACAAATTTTGTAAAAAACCTATAACTATCTATCTATGTGTTTTCAAAGTTTTTCCTATGTTTAATGCGCAATATTATTCAATAATGTGAATGTTTTCTTTACCTATGTCGCAAATGTCTGTCTAAAACTTGATTAGCTAATGAATCAGTTAAAATGTTCAAATTTCTGGAAATGTGTTGATATTGAATGAAATCAAAATGTCTCTCCAAAAGTTGAACTCTTAGGAACAATCTAAGAAGTGTTGGATTTCTAACAGAATAAATACTAGTAAGTTGTAGTACCACAAGTTGTGAGTCTAACCTTATGATTATGCGGTTAATACCAAATGAAATGGCATCAGAGAGAAGTTCGATCAACTTGCTATACCCAACGATATTATTTGTCGATCTATTGATACAAATCCCTTGAAAACTCACTAACTTGCAATTCGAAGTGAAAATGGCCCACGCTGCAGAGGATAGATACTGCGTACTATGACTAGCACCATTATCATATCCAACAAATGGTTCCGAAAATTTAGACATCTGCCATAAAATGTAAAGCGGATTACTAACATCAAGAAAAAACTGTAAAAACAAATTAAGATAGTGAATGCAAATCAACAACATATAAACAATATAATACAAAAAATTACTACGCTCATGATTAAGCGTAGTAACATTTCAAATACAACCCATTTCTAGGCTATGCCAATGGAATCCCATCGTAATCAACTAACTCATAGGCACCCTTAGCAAGAACTCTTTTGACAATATAGGGGCCATGCCATAATGGTTCGAATTTCCCTGTACCTATAACATCAGCTTCTTGATCATAAAGAAGGACCAAGTCACCCTCTGAGTAGATGCAAGGCTGGAAATTTTTGTCATATTGCGCCTTTATACGTCTCTTATGCACTTCATTGGCCAATTGGGCTTGACGACCCGTTCATCTAGATGGATGAGGTTAAGGAGATGCGCTTCTTCTTCTGAGGTGTCAGGTAACAAGTCTATCGCGAGTTTTAATGATGACATTTCACATTGGATTGGTAAGATAGCTTCTAGACCATACATTAATTGAAAAGGAGTAAATCTGGTTGCATTTCTCACCGAGGTTCGATACGCCCACAAGGAAGAGTATAGGATCAAGTGCCAGTTCCTTTTACGGACTCCTATCATTCGTTTAAGAATTTTTTAGTAGCCTCAACTTGTCCATTTGATTGTGGATAGTAAGGAGTAGAATTATCATATGACAATCCTAAATTGGTAGTTAATTCAGACATCATATGGTTGCAAAAATTCTTCCCATGATCTGTAACTATAGCCTGTGGGACCCCAAACTCTACAATAATGTGGTTGAAGAAAAAAAATGGAGATGTCTGTGCTGTGTTGTTGAATGTAGGCATCGCTTCGGCCCATTTGGTAAAATAGTCGACTGCGACAATAATATAACCATGCCCCCCAGACGAAGGAGAGTTATAGGTCATGAAGTTAATACCCCATTTCGTAAATGGTCTGGCAGAGACAATAGGATGCATTGGTGCTGGCGGTTTGCAGATTTTACGATAAAATTTTTGTCATGCATGACAACTTCTGACTGCGAGGATACAATCTCGAAAAATAGTAGGCCAAAAGTAACCGGCGCAGAGTATCTTTTGCGTGGTAGCATATCCAGATAAATGTCCACCACAAGCCGCAGCATGACAATCATTTAGCACTTTTTCGACATCCTCATGAGTGAGGAACCTCCTTAAAATGGTATCGAAACCATGACGATAAAGTGTATCACTGACGATTAGATAATCTTTGGCTTGATATCGAATACATCGTTGATCAGAGCGAGAGGTATTAGGTCAAAAATTTTGGGTTTGGAGATAAATGATGAAATCCCCATACCAAGGATCAAATGATCCGATCAGAAATAGAGACTTGTCTGGAATAGATGGTTCTGACGTAGTAGCAGTACTATGAGAGGGAAGGTCACAGAGAAGCTAAGCCAAAACTAAAGACTTCTTTGACTTGGATTTGATGAATTCCAAATCAAATTCCTGCAAAATGACAATCCATTTTGAATATTTTCCCCCATCAATTGATGTGATAAGATGTAAGTCATGGGGTTGCAATCCGAAATTATTGTTGTTTTTCGGAGCAAGATATAATGGTGAAATCTTTGGACAGCTTGAACAGCTTCCAAGGCAACCTTTTCCATGTACGAGTACTTAACTTCCGTATCATTGAGATTACGACTCAAATAATAGATTGGATGTTCAATTCCAGCTTCTAGTTGGACCAACACCATAGCGATGGTCATTTCAACCATGGTGATGTATAGGAAATAATCATTTTGATAATTAGGAGGATACATTAATGATGCTCGGACAATATGGTCCTTGACAACATCAAAAGAAGCTTGCGCAACTTGGTCCCAATGGAAGGGAACTCCCTTTTTCAATAGTCGAGTAAATCCTTTAGCCATTTCGACATAGTTTGGAATGAACCTTCTCAGCAAGTTATCCTTTCCTTGAAGTTTCTGTATCTAAAGTAAGTTTGATGGTGCAAAATCAAGAATGGCCTATACCTTCAGGGGGTATATTCGAATTCCTTATTTTGGGACTGCGAATCCAAGCAATCGACCAAAACCAACACAAAAAACACATTTGTGTGGATTGAGGCGTATCTTGTAGTGTCGGCAGCCTAATAAAATGGCTCTCAAATTCATCGGATGATCAGTCTGATTTCATGAATGCGCTGGTAAATCATCTAGATATGGTTGAACAATGTGCTTGATGTCGTTGAAAGCATAATACATTGCTCTCTGAAAAGTTGCCCCATTGTTCTTTAAACCAAACGAAAGTTTCCTATATGCGAATGTGCCCGAGGGATAGATGAATATTGTCTTCTATTGGTCATATGGGCGGATATTGATTTGATTGTAGCTGAAAAATCCATCCATGAATGAAAATATTTTGCATCTAGCACAATTGTCAATAATCTGGTCGATAAAGGGAGTAGGATAGTTGTCTTTTGGACAAGCTTGATTGACATCGCGATAATCGAAGCAAACTCTAATGGTTCCTTATTTTTTCATAATAGGAACGATATTGGAAACCCACTTAGTTAGTGGAACGGGATAAATGAAACCAACCCGCAAAAGTTTTTCAACTTCTGCTTTGATGGCAGCGGATTTCTTTGGATGAACAGGATGAAGCTGTTGACGCACCGGTTTGACATTAGGATACATATTAATAGTCTGTGAAACTATACTAATATCTATGCCTGGAATTTCCTCATAAGACCAAGCAAATACGTCACAAAATTCATGAAAAAGAGAGTGATATGAATCAAGTTCTGATGGAGAAAAAGATACACCAACATGAATATTTTCTACAACGCTAGGTTTAGTCGAAATATCAATAGAAATTGTTTATTCAATATTTGATAAATTTTGCTCATTCAATTTCATTAATCAGAAAAGAATTCGAAAAGAAATTTTTGATGGATGGGTGATATAGTTCACTAAGATTATTTTCTTCATAATCGGGAAGATGGGAATGACGATGATCATCTTCCCATGGTTCTCCTTCTGACATCATAACTTCCAAAATATTTTCATCTGTCAAAAATTTTGAGGAAAATGGATCAGATGGAGTACCAAAATCTAATTAACGATCAATCCAAACACTCGGCGACGCTGATTTCAGATTTTCCACCCAAGCCAAATAGATTGATTGCTATTGTAGCTCAATAGGACTGGGTGGTAAAACATCCTCCAACGTAGAAATATTAGAATCACTTGTACTCTTCCTTAAGCCAGATAGAGTGGAAGAGATCATGTAGTAGGTCTCTATGCTTGCAATTTATACCGATGTCACAGGCGGTGATAATGCAAAGGTTCCCATAAGAGTGGAATCATTTAAGAGTCCTACACCAATGTTCTGGATTTCTAGTTGGGGTAAGTTAATATACAGAACGCTTCCAGTTACCTGCGAAGTAGAGGCAAAAGAGGATAATTGATTTATGACTGTAATTGTACCTTTATGTGGAAAGGAAATCATTCTAAAGTGTGTAGAAACAATGGCAGTCATCACATATACCCATGGTTTTCTGAGTAAAATATTATAGTCAAGGGGTCCGTCAACAACCGCAACATCAATACTTACTGTTTTTCCCCCTAATTCAACTTGCAGGTTATTAATACTACAAGGTTTATATGTTCTTCCATCAAAAGCCTTCAACATCGTTGATGATTGTGATAATCGCGGCAAGCTAAGTGACTTCCAATATTTTAGAGACATAATGCAGGTAGATGCTCCCTCATCAATAATAGTGCAATGGACAAGGCGATTGAGAACATTTAATTGGATGGAGAATGCCAATTCTGATGGTAATTACGGCACATAGCTCGTATGATTAAAGACGACAAGATTAGAATCAGTTGGATCAATTCCACCAATGGCCGACAATAAAGACTGCTTCTTGGAGGGACAATTTTGTAATACCTCAAGAGAAGACATAACTGAAGGGGATTGAGCCAAATATTCAACTATATTATAATTTTGTGTTTCTCTTGCTCGAGGATTATATGTCGATTTATGAATTACTCCCTTCGGTGGTTTAATCATCAATTTAGGAATAACAGGAGGTGGTACCGATTCATTAGATGGATTTGTTGTTGAGGTAGTAGGTTGATCAGTGGCTGAACTAACATAGTATTTATTCCACATCGACACCAAAATACCCTGTGAAGGTTTTGTAGTGGATAGCATTAAAACTCGAGAACTAGGAGCTGGATCCGTAGCAACCAAATTTGTGTCTGGATTTGGAAATGGGTCTGTCAACACAACTGATGCATGAAAAGTCTTGATGATTTTTGAGACTTCAGCACAGTGAGGACAATACCTAAAAAAGTGTTCCTTGTTACAGTTTATGCATGGATAATGAGGTTTTCGTGGTCCAGATGGTTGATCAGATGATCTTTCCTGCAAGTTAGAAGTTTGCTTTTTATTTGATTTTCCCTTTTTCTTACCTCCTGGTTTCTTGTCACTTTTGCCTTTGTCAAATGACATGGCATTAATTTTGGAAGTAGGAGTAGGATCAGATGTAGTAGGGTGGTGTGTGTTTACAGTGCCTATCAAGCCGTCTCCGACATGAGAGTCCTTTATTTGAGGAGGAACATTGAAATTAGATCGTGGCGCATTTGGGGTTTTTTCATAGAGCGTGCCAGATTGAGTGTAAATCAAGTGTAAATATTGGGCACGAGTGATAACTTTATCTTCTGTGACGACGCCACATTTAGCCACATCCTCAGTTATAGATGGTAACAGGGACTTAATGAACCATTCAGCAAGGAGCTGATCGGGAGAAAATGTCTTAACCATTCGTCAACGACGACGCCACTCATGAATATGATTAGAAATGTGAGTAGCATTAGTTTGTTTGAAGTTGGTCAAGAGTTCCATTCCAATTTCGTATCTGATCGGTAACTAGAAATGGGTCAAAAATACAGTAGCTAAGGTAGTAAAATTATCGAAAGAAGCTCTAGGTAATTCAATGTACCATTTAGCAGCCGGACCTATGAGAGTACATTGGAAAAGACGTAATTGAACAGAATCATCATTTAGGGAATTTGATGAACACCGTAAATGATAAGTCATAACATGATTTGATTGATATTCTCTAGGGTTTCCATTGAATTTAGGAATATCAAAGGGTAACTTATGAGGTATCACCGGCTACCAAGGAGTGTAATTGATAAGATCATTGGTTAACCGATTTAAATCTGGTAATTCTAAGATTGCAACAAAAGGAAATTGTCAATTAAGGTCAGGTTTAGCATAGCCAGGGTAAGATGGAATTACTTGGGCAACAGGTCTTTGAGCACCAGCATATGTAATTTGTTGCTGGTAACTTAGATAGGGGTTGTTTTTCATAGAAAATGCTTGAGAATTTTGTTGACCAAAACCTGAATATGATACTTTTTGAAATGAAGTTTGAGGGATTTGCGCCTGTGGCTGCCAAGGGTTCTGTCCACCAATGTTATAAAAAAAATTAGTGTAAGTTGGATTCGGTTGATATGTATAAACAGGTTGCATTTGGGACATCCCATAAAATGGTAGACCAAGTTGTGAATAAATGATCCCTGATACAGGTTGTTGTAAATTAACCAAAGGATTTTGAGCTTGTGGACCCAACATTTGATGATATTGAGTCGAAGAACTTGATTGATAAGGTTGATGTACAATATTTTGATTCTGTAACTGGGGTATAGATGTATTAACAAGTGGTAATGAAGTGGGTGTAACAGGTTGAACCGGTTGATACAAGTGTACAACCGTTTGTGGTTGGATAGGCAGAGTGGGCAGTGATTGAAAAACATTCATGTCAACATTAGTTTGAGCAGAAAGTGACTGAGTACTGTCATATTGGGTGACCAAAGGTTGCCCCCTAGCTTAAGGAGGATAATAAGATGGAAAATAATTTTCTCCAAATGTTGGGAGTGTAGTTGATATGGTACTTAAAGGAATTGACCCAAAAAGAGTGAATTCATATTGCCCTGATGATGTGTGTAATGAATCAAGTCATTCAGTACTAACTATAGGACTACTAGTTAAAACACCAGATGATGACATTGGAAAATACCATGAACATGAAGACGCACTAGAGAAAGTGCCAGACAATGATTTGTAGCTTGTTGGGACCGAAGGGCCACCGTGAAAATATGAATCTGGTGAGGTTGTGAACATTGACGGAGTGGTGAGGGTAGGAGTTGACGTAATTGGAACTGCATACCCAACCGAAGATGTTGGTTCAGACATGGTTGTATGACCAAATGTATACTCTTGAAAATCAATAGGAGACTGAATGGCAATGGGATCAACAAAAGCAGATGGAAACAATTGAGGAAAAGACTGGTAGAGGTAAGGATCCCCCCCAAAATGGATTGGCTTAAAGGTGTACCATCTTGTGGGATTTCTTCAATCACAATTAAACCATGAGGAAGGACTTCACTGCCAGGCCCAAAATATATTTCAGACGGTTGACTGTGTGATATAGGAGTTTCAGTGGCTACATAAATTTGTGGAGTGACCAAGGTAGGAACAACTTCCGGTTGTTCAGGATTCAGATTTTCTAGCAAAGAAGAGATAGGATCTGGATCAATTTGTGGTTGAACAACGTCAGGTCCAGGGGGTATGGTCTCAACGATTGAATGGATCGTGACCACGAGTAGCTGTGAAGACTCCGTTTAGACAACAGTAAACAAACCGGGATGTGTGAAAATAATTTGAGCTAACTTTGTTTTAAATGATGATGTTTTTCTAGAGGTACAGATTGTACTTGATTCGACAGATCGTGATTGCCTTCGCCTACCAGAAGTAACTTCTAGTGGTAAAGGTGGTTTTAAAGCTAATCTACATGAACGACGGGGGATAGGATTTTATTCTTCCACGTTTACTTATTTATTTTAACCAAAAAACAAATAAACAAAAAGAGGGTAATGCTTAGGCAAAAGGGTTTACCAAGAAACTTTGAAATGCATAATACCTCCTTTCGAACCAAGAAGTATGGCCAGGTAATCTCCCCAAATGCTGTGTTCGGTGTATCACCATTTTAGGGTGGCCGAATCAATTCACTATGGATGGATAGCACCTAAAATTTGTCCTCTGAAATACACCCGAAGGTACGTGGAGGCCCAAGTCCATATTAACGCTGTCTGATGCGAAACTGCACAGTGAGAGCACACCTTTATATTTATCGTATTGTAACACTGCCTGATATACCTGAGAGTACGTGGAAGAGCTACGATATACTTACGTAGATGGAGTGAGGTATCACACTCAGAATGTATCACAGACAAGTTAATGACAACTGCTATGTTTTACGATGCCAGAACATGTCTCTAGCCTAGAACTTCTAAATGTTATCGTTATGGTTCCAATGCATTGTTAAGAAAATTGAGATTTATTTTATGTTGATCTTGCTTAACAATTTTCCTTTCAGGTTCACCATGATGATGTATATGAAATTCCTAAAATGCAAGCTATGAATGATAAACAAACTTTCACTTTTAGCTTTTTCAATGAAGAACCTAGCTACTAAGGGAAGGGAGAAAATAATTTCCTAAATGTTATGAATGCAGAAAGATAAAATCAATGAACAAAACAAAATCAATGAATCACAAACTAAATGCAGATTTCCTAATGTTCCTTTTGCAAAAAACACACGATCCTACATGCAAATGCAAGTTTTTCTTTTCAGTTTCCTTAATGTTATGAATGCAGAAAAGAAACTAGGTGCACTAGATCAATGATTCAAATTCTTTTTACTAAATTTTAGAAATGAAGAATGCAAACAACAATTTCTCTTTTGAAGGAAAAACGAGGATTTCAACAACAATTTCTCCTATCAAGGAAATGAAGATTTTACAACAATTTCCTATTTCGAAAGCAAATGATTCTTAATGTGACCATAAAAATACTTTGAAATCAACTTTCCAATGATAAAGAAAAACTTTTCTAAACAAACATTGAACAAATTCTCAGCCAAAGGAGGAAGAAGTATATAGAGTCGTTGGTCAATTGAGCATCAAAATTTTCAGAACACAGCAACAAACAAAACTGAAGCAAGTTGCAAATTCAAATTCAAGGGAATTTGGTCACTTTCAGGAGTCAAAACAGTCTCCAAGGGGAGACAGTGCTTTGCAACGCATGATAGGAAGGGAGACAGTGCTTTGCAAAGCATCGTGTCCAGTATAAGGGTGCGTTGGGCGCAGTAGACAAGGAAAAATACTACTGTTTAACTCACTGTCTTTGCAAATTAAGCTCTGAAAAAGTCTAATATTTATGTGTAACAACTACTGGGTGGATTAACAAATCAAATCAAAGACTAAAACACTTAGAACTAAGAGAAATTCTCCCCAGTGGAGTCGCCAGTTTTTTGGGCCAGAATTGTAATTTACGGATAAATTATGCTTCCCTAGATAGGTGCTAATATAGAACAACAAGTGAAAGACTATAATACCATTTCTCCTAACTCAAAACAGATATATAGAGAGGATTGGAGGCTTGCTTATTCATCCGCTTCTGAATGGTAGCTTTTTTCGCTTCTGTTGTAGCTTCAAATTCAAGCGGTTTGTGAGCTGAATGCTTCCTGCAAGAAAGAACACTGAAATAGCAGAAGATGCAATAATATGGATATCTTTTCAAGCTAGTTAGCTAAATCAGTAAATCATAAACTACATTCATCAACCAAGATATTACAATATGGAACATCTAAGTTAATACAAATGCATGTAGGGAAAAATAAGAAGTACTCTTTATTGATGATAGAAGGAGAGGTTACAACCTAGTGACTGATTTGAAGTGACCTTCTAGCAAAGTTCCCAAGCCTCATCAGAGCATAAATCTCTCTAGTAGCATCTTCACAAATATAGTTCTCAATTGAAAATTCTCCAGCATTTTTCTACTCAAATTATTCCTTCTCAAACACTTAGATTTATGTTCAATTTATAGATGAACTATAGGTTGTTTTGCAATCAATAACTTTCCAAAAATAGGCAAGGCATGTTTCCATTCATGTAGATTTCAAATGGACACTTGGATCCAAAGCTTGACACGTGAACTCTTCTAGAAGGCACTGGCCAAGTGGAGACTCCAGAACAATGAGAGTTTCACTCCCAATGTGACCAACACACCTGTGAATGTTGGGAAGTGCTTTGTAGAGTAGCCTTGCATGGGGCTACCTGTATATGCAACGCACTTAGGCCCCTTAGAGCCTAATTTGGTGAGCTCTCATATGCTATATAATAAGCTTCAAACCATGGAAACCCTTGCTTGATGAAAGTCTTGCTTGATTTGTCTTGTTTCTTGTCTTAGGGCATGTAGCAACTGAAATGATAGGGAATGATAGACCCTTGTTCATCGGTCCTAGAGATGATGCCAAAATTTACCTATAACAATGTATTATATTAGAAAATCAATACCTAATAGTGTGGCATGAATCATATACAATGAAGGAACAAGCCTCCCATAAGAAATCACTCCATAAATGAACTGCCGTCAAAATAAAAGAATATCGGAGACTGCAACAAAAAAATGATGTAAAATATATGTAGGGCTATTATAAGCCTCAAAATATATTCTCAATATAGATCTAAGCTCAATAAAAACTCCTACAAGAACCCGGGAAAGGGTTTTCAGAAATACACTCTATACAAGAAGGATCTAAAGCCCAATGGCTGAAGATACACTGAAAAGATAAAGAACAAGAGTGTATAAGGCTAAAGTATAATATTTATGATGTTGATCCCCTCAAAGGTCTCCTCCCATGAAAGGATGAACCCCTCAATCACAAGGAAACACTACAAAGAAACCACAAGATATTCCACTAAAGTTGCCTTCGAAAATAACGCATTCCCTAGTTGGAAAAATGCTGGAAATGATGGGAAATGTATGGCCTGATGCCAAGGATCTGAAATTTTCTCAAGAACTCTCCAAGAAAATCTCCCAAGAGAAGGAAACCTTCCTCCTATGAGAAACTAGCTCAGAAAGTGGGATTCTAACCCCTCCACTATTTCACCCTACAACACAGCACAATAACCTACACAAAATACGTTGATGAAGAAGCTGTAGCTTGGCCTAAAAACCTGAATGTGGAAATGAATACCATACTCTTCCAAGAGGTCTCTCAAGGAAAGAGGTGGGATTCCTGCTCGGGAACACCCAGTGCTAAATAACACCGCAACCCTACTAAACAACAAGAGGAAGCAACAATATAAGCATACCAATATCAAAATAATAATCTAAAAGATAGGCTCATATGGCTGCCATCCTCTTCCTTAAATACAATGTGAGCTTGCTTGACCTTGGCCCCACTCAATTAGGTCATTTCCTTCATGAGATTCATCTCCCTCCAAAACTGCGTTATTCCTTAATCAATCTCCACTCCTCCATAACAGCGTTGTTGACTTGGTCAAAGTTGAAAATCAACATGGCCCAATCCCTGTTCACACTTGGAGGTGATTTATTTAGCTGCTAAGAGGGTCTCCTTTCACACTTGAAGTGTTTTTATTTCTGCTAAAGAGAATTATGGGCCTCCCCACCCACTTATTGACCTACCTAGTGATAAAAAACTATAATATTCCATTTAGCTTGAAGGCTTAATTTTTGGAATATTACAGTCATCCCCTCCAAAATTTTGCTTGTCCTCAAGAAACTATATAAGGAGATAAAAATTTCTCCCCTCATCCTCTTGTGGCCTCCTCAACAATAGTCCCCACCATTGCTCAAAATAATCTGCAATAAATCTGCCCTCCAATGTTTCCTCCCAAGTATGAAAAACCACATGGCTCACATCATAGAAAGGTGGAAGGTGTAAGTGGAAACATCCTTGCTGTCCAATGGCCTCTTCAAGGTAGGAGTGATGAAAAACATGGGGAATCTCATTCCCAATTAGTGACTCCCACACCCATGCTATCATCCAAATGAAATGAGCCATTCTAGGTAGCTCATCAAAGAAATCACCAACCCCCGATTTATGCAATGTATTGGGGCTGCATGGAGAGATCAGATTTTTCCATCCAAGTTGTTTCTATCTCCACTTATGGTAAGTATGGGGCCATTTCTGATCTTGGGCTGAAATTTCATGGCCTCCAAGAATGGCCCAAGTTACCCCACAAAATAAATCAGCCATGAAGTGCCTCCTCCAAGAACTCAAGTTCTTCAAATGGCTCCTCCCATATGAAGACAAGAGGTATGATGTGGCATCATGGGTTTCTGATTGTTTCTCCTGAAACATAAAACATGTAAATTAGGGAGAATCATACTCTCAATGGGCATAGCAAAATAATCTAGCACTCTCCAAAAAAAGCTCCCCGTGAACATAAGAATATCAGCAATACATGGAAGCAAAACCCATTGAAAACAAGATGCCATATGACAACCGGAGAGTGGACCATAGTTCCACACATGGAACCAACGCAGTGAATCCCTTTCCTACACCAAAAAAAGTAATAACAAGTGCTCTCCCAGCGACTTGTTTGCTTCCACAATCATTCTATAATATAGAAGCATGAAAGTAAAATGTCGTGCCAATGGTGCACACTAAGAATCCTGTGGCTTCCCCCACAAACCGCCAAAAGGATAGCCAATATCAATGCTACATTTGGCCTCAACTACATCATAATATAATGTATAAGAAGGAATGACCCTCCTTAATACAACATGCTGCTCATAAAAAGTAAAGAAGTACAAATCATAATGCAAAATTGTACCTTCTCCACCATGTACTTTGGTCCTTGACCTGAAATGGCTCAATTGGAAATTCTCCCTCTCTAAATGAGTAGGGAAGTGTTTGTGCCAACCTATCCATCAACATTTTGGCTATGGATCTCTCCATATGCTGAAATATATCATTTTGGATGCCCTCCCAAGTGGAATCCTCCATCAAAGAATGATATGCATCAAAGTGCATAGAAAGGAAGTCCACATGTGCTGCATGTAGCAACTTCTCCTTAAGCTCAGAGGATTTAGTCAAGAAGACTCTGCCATAAGAATATATGACCACATCATCCACCACATATCTATCATCTCGCTCCAGGTCATCAAGAATCATGCAAGCACCAAGATCCTTGGAGTACTCTAACAAGAGTTGAGACCTCCAATATGGATCAATCCTCCTAAGAGACAGCGCTAAAGATATGAAATGTGAAGCTCCCCACATGATCCTTTCTTCTCATTTGACATCCCACATGCCAAATTCATCCTCCAAAGTGCTGCCATGCCCATCATGTAGCTGCTCATGCTCAGATAGAAGTGGTGACTTTTGGAAATTGACCTCCCATGAGAAGCTACCATCCAAAAAGAACCTCCTGATCTTGGCCAATTTAAGCATGAGTGGCCTCCATCTACTCCAATGTATGGAGGATTCCTTCCTCAAGGGAAGTACCCTCTGTTTCTCCAAATACATGGAGAAACTCCCTTGCACCATGAAGGTGCCATCCTCCATCACTGCAGTAACTTTTGTCAGTGTAGTATATGTAGTGAGAGTGGGTAATGCTGAAAATAGGAGAATGTCTCCCTCCTCCTTGAGTCTATCCCAAACTCTCTGCACTATACTAGACTCCTCCAAAGTATTCACCTCTCTGGAATCTAAGAGTGGTGAACCAAATGGCAAAATGTCTCTTACCAACCCCAGTTTTGGTGGCCTATTGAGTAGACTTCCTCCATGTAATGAGAAATCAATGTCAAGAGTAGACTGTACATATGGATGGGAAAATTTTTCCTTTCCCTCACAGTGCAAATCAATCTGCCTCTTCTTTGCATTAGCTCTCTGAAATAGATATGGGTGTGTGCTCCTCATCAAGTGATGCTGACCTTCCTCCATACCTTCTCCTTCCATCTGCAATGTATCACAATCATGCTGCTCATTACTTGTTCTTTGTCCTTCATATGTGAGATCTTGGGGAATTTCTTGCAATGATACAATAATTCCTCCCGTTGGAGCATGTGTTCCTCCTTCCTCTGCATGAGGGACTAGGTATGCTCTAGATGTGACAACATTGTTGCCCCCATCCTTCTCTTCCTCTTCAATATGAATGGGAGTCCCCTGCTCAATAAGAGGATCCTCTTTTGAAAAAGGAACCTTCATGCCCTCTTGTCTAAAGATCAGGGACAAATATCTTGCCTCTAGCAAGGGGTTATGCAAGATGTGAGATTTTCCAATAGTTTTTTCAAATGGATTTGAGTTTATAAGCCCTTCCAACCCATGCAAAAGTTTTGTTTGTCTTGGTTTTTTTAGTTTCACCAAGAATGTTCTAGAATGTTTGCCATCAAACCTCTCCACTAATATCTTAGTGAAATTTTCATAAGATGAAGTATTTTCATTTCGTAATGAAAAAGACTCAAATATCCACCAAGCATGGGCCTTACCTTCAAAATGCAATGCTGCAACTTTGATGGCTTCATCTGCAGAAACTTGGTGCTGCTGCAAATAGGTGTGTAGCTCCTCCACCCAAGCTTTGGCTGAACATGTTGGTGATCTATAAAAAGTATATAGAGAAAATATTTCCATGTTATGCTGCCTGCTCCTCTCCACTTTGATCTTGAAAAACTCTTGGAAAGTGATATGATCTCTAAACTTAGTTTGAGACTCATACTCTTGCAGAAAATTACTAAGAGTTTCCCTCCCTGGCATTTCCTCTTCTTTTAACTCTCTCATGGTAGATATGGGCATTTGAATACACTGTGCATAATAGGGTGTAGCTACATGCTCACACCTGTCATGTGCAAATCTAGATTTGGCTCTAGATCCAAACTTCTCTGGAGATTCCATATCCCTTCTCATTTTCTTGAGATCTTCTGGAATGCTCTGTATAGATTTAGAAAGAAGCTTTGAGAGCTTCTCTCCCCTTCTTCCTCCAAATAATGGAGTCTTCTTTTTTCTCTACATCCCTTCTTCTCCTTCTTCTCTTGATAGCATAATGGCTGAGATCCACGGGCTGAGCCAAGATTATGCTCTGATACCACCGTAATATCCCAAATGGGGAATGCAGCAATACATGAACACAAAATTGAAAGTAGCAGTGTAAATCAACTCATAATCATTGGAGACAAATATGGAGACATAAAATCATGTATTATATCATCAAATCAATACCTAATAGTTTGGCATGAATCATATACAATGAAGTAACAAGCCTCCCATAAGAAATCACTCCACAAAAGAACTGTTGTCACAATATAAGAATACCGGACATTGCTACAGCAAAATGATGTAAGAAATATGTAGGGATGTTATAAGCCTAAAAATATATGCTCAATACAGATCTAAGGTTAATACAAACTCCTACAAGAACTCGGGAAAGGGTTTTCAGAAATACACTCTATACAAAATGGGATCTAAAGCCCAATGGCTGAAGATACACTGCAAAACTAAAGAAAAAGAGTGTAGAAGGCTGAAGTATAATAGATATTAGTTTGATCCCCTCAAATTTCTCTTCCCATGAAAGGATGAACCCCTCAATCACAAGGAAACACTGCAAAGAAACCACAAGATCTTCCACTGAAGCTGCCTTAAAAAATAACGCATTCCCTAGATGGAACAATGCTAGAAATGAAGGGAAATGTATGACTTGATGCCAAGGATCTGAAATGTTCTCAAGAACTCTCCAAATAGATCTCCCAAGAGAAGGAAATCTTCCTCCTATGAGAAACTAGCTCATAAAGTGGGATTCTAACCCCTCCACTGCTGCACCCTGCAACACAGCACAATAACCTGCAGAAACTGTGCTGATGAAGAAGTTGTAGCTTGGCCTAAAAACCTGAATGTGGAAATTAATACGATACTCTTCCAAGAGGGCTCTCAAGGAAAGAGGTGGGATTCCTGATCGCAAACACCCGATCATGGAAAATTTTAGAGGCTAATATTCACAGGTGGGCTAATTTTCCATGGTTTTTCCAAAAAAAAAAAATTGCCAATTTTTTTTTTTTTTTTATAAAAATGATTCGCCCAAATTTTACAATATAAAATTATTTTACTTTAAAAATTGCCAACATTATATATAGAATATATATAATATCATTATAAATTTGAATAATTTTACAAATACATCAATAAAATTTTTATATTTTTTCATATTAGGGACTAGTGAGATTCGCCAAATTTTTAAACTTCAAAATAATTTTCCATCCTTAAAAGTTTCCCTGCACCCGCTACTAAACAACAATGCAACCCTGCTAAACACCAAGAGGAAGCAAAAGTCTAAGAAGACCAATATCAAAATAATAATCTAAAACATAAGATCATATGGCTGCCATCCTAATGTGAGCTTGCCCTCCCTTGGCCCCACTCAATTAGGTCATTTCCTTCCTGAGGTTCATCTCCCTCCAAAACTACGTTATTCCTTAATAAATATCCACTCCTCCATAATAGCGCTATTGACTTGGTCAAAGTTGACTGAATCAACATGGCCCAATCCCTGTTCACACTTGGAGGTGCTTAATTTAGCTACTAAGAGCTGGGTCTCCTTTCACACTTGAAGTGTTTATTTTGCTACTAAAGAGACTTATGGGCCTCCCCACCCACTTATTCACCTACCTAGTGATAAAACAACTATAATATTCCATTTATCTTGAATGCTAAATTTTTGGAATATTACATTGATACACTTAGCATCCCAACCTTGGTAGCTGTTCCATTGAAGTTCATGGAAAATTCCTTTGAGACCTGTGTGTGACAGCCCTACATTTTTTCACAAAACCGAAGGCAACCTACTCTTCTGGATGTCTCCATCACTGCTGGGTCTTCAATTATTGCCTTCATATATTTAGGCTCATGCCTTAAGCAGTGTCCCCCTTTGTGAAATTTCTTTTCCTCTGCCGTGCTTCTTAGAAATCCTATCAGCCTCACTTGATAAATTGAATCAACCTCACTTGAATATGTGAAACAGTAGCCTCACTTGATTAATTTATATCAGCCTCACTTGATAGAGATGAAGAAAACCTTTGTATAAAATAGTCACAGGTTTGGCTTTAACACTTCAGAGCCCAGACATCTCGAATGAAGGCAAGGGAAACGAGAATGACCAATTAGGCAAGATTTTGAATATAAAATATCATCTCATAACTGAATGATGCTTCATTCATACCCTATCATGACAATGATGACTGTAACGTGGTTAAGTACATTGAATTTCATCATTAACTGACTCATCGTACCACTAAATTACCATTTCCCAACGGTTTATGACCTTTTCTAGCTCAGGTGATAAGACAGTTTAGAAACCGCGTTTTCGTAGCGCCTGCAGTGTATTTTTTCCTGTTTGCGCTACGAAACTATTAGTGCTTTCATAGTGCAAATCAACATTTTTGAACTAGTGGCGCTACGAAAATGAGGTTTCTTGGCTAATTGAACAGTTTTGACACGAAATATTTAGGAAATGACCCACAAATGAAAATGATGGATATTTGACATGAAGGGACTTAAAATAAGACTTTATCATAACCTAAGGATGGGCTTTGAACCATAAGAATCTAACCTACCCTTGATCATATCCTAATTTGACTTCTAAACTCAATTTTGAATCATGATCAAAGACAAACTTGACACAATGATGTTTTGAATTTTGTTTTTTTTTTTTTAGGTGATAAAAATCACCATCATTGCCAACATCCTTATAGGAGTGAGAGGGGGTACTTGCCAAAGGAGTTCATGAAATCCAAGCCTCAAAAAATTTTGATGGTGATTTGACTAAGTCAGACGATGTAGAAGCATGGATGCTTAGGATAAGAAAATTCTTCAAACTTCATATTACTCTAAGAATATGAAAGCCAAGATAGCTATCTTCATTCTATGTGTGCATTAAACCCTTGATCTATGTGTGCACCATCCATTGACCCTTACACATTTTATCTATTATCTCTTCTGCCTCTACTTTCATTCATCCTCCTGTTCTCATGTTTCATTCACTCTAAATTCTTTCAAATCACATAATTAGCTCTTATCACATAGAGGGGTAATAAATTTGTAAAAAAATTAATTCAGAGCTTGCAAATTCTATATATTCAATTTCAACTCTGAACTTAATGGAAATACAATATTTGTAATGTACAAGTTTTATAATGAATAATAAATTTAAGATGCATTGATTTTTTGATCTAGCGTCTAAGCAAATGACAATAGTGTGTGTTTGAAATTCACTTGGATAATCATTCTAATGTTTAGTAAATTTTCACCCAACAAAGCAACAACCATGCAATTAGCTAAATAAATCCATACACATTCACCTTCACCCTAAGATTTTCAAGGTATAAACCCTCCCAAGAAGAGAAGAGGGAGGGAGGCTGATCAAGCCATCGAATTCTATAGAAGAGAGGACCCCAAAAATCTGCAACTTACTAACCATAAATTAAACCCTCATTCAAAAATTCACATATTCTACTTTAAAAAAAGAGCCATAAGTGATAGGTATGAAAAATATTTTCTTGAGTGCCAAAATAACTTTAAGCATATGTGAAAAATAGATTGGAGGTCATAGTGGTATAAATATTTTAGAAAAGTGACAATTATTTATTTATTTATGTAGCTACCTCTAGAAAGGTGCACAAGAAGAGTCAATGTTTCTGATATCAAAGGGAGAGTTTGGAAATGTAATATACAAAACACGCTAATATACAATAAGCTATGGCATGGAATTTGTGATGGTGATATAAATTTAACATTTATCATTGAAGCGACTTGATTAACAAAATGAAAATTAAAGGATGACAAAGCTCTTGCTTTACTTCATTGTTTTACAATTCAACATTTGTCTATGCATATTAAGAATTTGACATATGTTTGGTTTTCTTACAATAAACTACTTAAATTTTCTAATATTTCTCCAACATGCCAACAAGTTTATTTATGGACAAAGTTGCTTAGGTAAATATTAGCTAGAGGTTATGATGTACCAAAGTATATTTCAAGGATTCAAAATATGCATTATGACATCATGGAAGGAGGGTTTCCAAAAGTTGAAGAATGTTATTTGGTATTTATATTGATAAATGATTTGTCTCCATCTTATAATCACTTTATTGAAATTTTGCAAATAACCAATAAATTACAACCTGCAAACTTTGAGGAATTGAATGAAATTTTTTCTCACACAATAAAACATTTGGTAAACAAAAATAATCTAGTGAGGATATTATCTTCTCCATTTCAAATACAGTTGAAAGCTTTAGAAGACATGGTAATAGAAATTTTTGGACTAATTAAAATTGGACTTCTAATCATGTCCATGTGACAAGTCATAATCAAGTTAGAGGACATAGTGATTAACACAATTTTCAAAGTAATCAGAATCCTCCCAATGCACAACCTCAAGAAAAAGATAAATAAATTAAGTCAAGTAAAGATAAAAATATGTTAACTAAAAAGAAATTATGCATCAAATTGATTTACAAATAATATTTATTTTCCAAAGTTTAAGAAAACTTAAACTATATATCCAATTTAAAGTCTACATCATCAATGCAATATGGAGAGAATCATGATTAAGATGAACATTAAATATGAGTATGTTTTTATTGTAACACATGGTAAAATATTGACAACAAAAAATCTTCAAAAAAGAGTAATGGTTGGCTCCATACATTTTCCCTTATGCCTGAGACGGGAAGAAACAATTGTGCATCTATTTCTCATTTGTTCCTTTTTGAGTGAAGTCTGGGAATTCGTGCTTGGTCCTCTCTTATCTAGCATTCGATGGCCTGATTAACCTCCCTCCCTATTCTCTTCTTGGGATGGTTTATACCTTGGAAAATTCAAAGGAAAGAGCTCTTTCAAGAAAAATAGGTTGGATTTCGCAAGGTTTGTTTGTTGGAAGGTTTGGATAGCTAGGAATGATAACATTTTTAATGAGAAGTTATATCACCCTCACTCTGTAGTCTTAAGAGGTTGAGTGCTACGTTTTGAATATTGGAAGAATTTTATCCCCCTTGTTGATATGGGAAATGTGAATTCCTAAGAAAAGGAATGGACTCTCAACCTCCTTCCTGGTTTTCCAAGGAGTGAGAAAAATCACTCAAGGCTTGTATAATGGTGGAAGTTGAGGCTAGATAAAAATTAAATGAAGGAACATAGGAGATCTCATACTTCATTTTTTTTGAGTTTTGATGATGCTTTAAAGCATAATTAAGGTGTGGTAGGAGCGGGAAGGGTTATTCTTAACCTCGATGGAAAATTTGAAATTGAGTACAGTTGAGGGTTAGGAAATTGTAAAAATAATGCGACATAGGCATATGGATTACTGCAAGGACTCCTTCTGGCCAAAGAAGAAAACATCCAATATTTGGTGGTGTTGGGAGATTCACAGCTTGTTATCCATAACCTTGTTCGTGGATTGTTATTTAAGGATAGAAAATTGTGAAGCATTATTGATTGAATTAGGAATAATTAACTAAGGATTCTCTACTATTAGCTTCTTTCATGTGTTGAGAATGAAAAATTATTCTATAGACGATATTTCCAATAATGGTGTAAACTTGGATGCGGGTGTCCTAATGAGAAATGGTATTCCTTCCCTCACAAAAATTCCTTAACAATTTTCCTACCATGCAATTTAAATTTTGTTTGTATCTACAAGTATTTTGGAGAATATACACCTCCAAAGACCTTATTTCCTTTAGGATTGTAAGATGAATAATATACATTGAGAAGAAATATTATCATGAGGTTACAAGCATAGATGGCCTCAAAGGGTTTTCATTGTACTCAGTTGTTGTACATGCTACGATACAGACACAGATTTTGAATTAATGACTTATAGAGGCTACAAGGTACCCAAATTATTATTTTATATTTTACTAACTTGATAGTAAGCTTTGATATCAAATTTTCAAATACCCCTACTAAATTTATCTTAACCACACTTATAAAAAATTGATTTCATCTCTCATACATTTTGTCAAACACTTTACATGTTAACCTTTCTTCAAACACTTTGTATACAACCAATTAAGTAGTATTTTTCTTGTAGGAATTTTGTCAAAAATTTTTGTATGAAATTAAAAAAAAAAAATGGCTCTAATTCCACTTGTAGAATACTAATTTAAATATGTTACTTTTGATTTATGTCTTTGAGATATTTTATCAAATGGTTTGTATGAAAGTTGTAATAAAAAACCTTTAACACATTTCTTCAAATGACTTGCATGCAAATATGCATAGATAAGTTACAATAGTACTATCATACAATGAAATTGTATAACAATATTATCCATGTCCACAAAACAACATTTTCATTGGGGCATTTCTTAAAACAATTTATATGCGACCAATAACCCTTTTTTTTAATAAATATCCCCATTTTATGCCAAATTAAATCTAACCTCTCCACCAAATACCCAGAATAACCCACAAAGTAATTGGCCAATGGTTGACCTTGGAAATACGACCATATTTTCCCTCAATGGACCTACTCCCAGGTAATTTGACCCACCTACCAATCCTGCAGAAAATAGTCCCAAAAATTACTACAAACTCCCTCAAAACACTTCCTTGGAATTATCCTAAAGTTTCAGGCCCAAACTCCATTCTCTCCTCAACAACCGAGTGTGGCTCCTCCAAGGATTGCACTGCTACTGCTGAACTCCTCCATGAACTTAAGATATGTGTTGCTGGTATGAAATGGAATTGGTAGTACTCCCTCCTTGGGTTGGCACTTGAATTCGACCGAAGCAAGGGTTAAGGTTTCGACTCAAAAACACTCGTGTGTTGAACAACACTTGTAGACTTGGATTCAACTCAAGCGTGCTATGTCAAAGACAATTTTTCAAATGATCATGAATGAGCCAAATGAGTGCCTCTTGCTATTTTTGTCAAAGAGCCTCAAAAATTCCCATGTTGGCCCAGCTTGACATTTCCCCCACCAACTTCACCCCAATGAGAGCGTACTTTCTCATGTGGGTCGTAATTATCCATGGGTGCCCCCCACACTCAACTAAGGCTGTAATATTCCCTCCAACTATAATTTTTGGGCTTGCTTAAATTCAAAAATACATGTTGGGCCTCCAAACCCACATTCTATAAGTTCAAACATGAATTAATATAAAACTTTCCAAAATTGATATTTCACTTAGCAATAATGCTAAGTGGGAATATCACATGGTCATGAAATTACCAAGGAATTTATTCCTTGGTTTGAATATATCAAGATTGTTTTTTAATGCATTGATGCAATTTCTTATAAAAAATTGTTCAGGCCATCAAAGGTGGATTGACAATATACTTATACTCGAAAAATTCAAGAAAAAGAGGAAGAACTTCCTAGAGTTATGCAAACCTAACATGGGATGGAATTCAAAACCAACAATATCATATCAATCCTAAATATTGATAAGTATATGAAATTTCTAAGATGGAAATCAAGGTTTAGTGGAGAGTAATGGTAGCTATTATTCTCCAGGAAATATATCTCACAATGTCATGAGAGAAGCACTACAAGTATATTCCTTTCTCTGGTTTGCGTACATGTCCAAAGAGCTTCACCCCATGGTAAAATATATACCTCAGCATTTTTTGAAGATTTCTTCTCATTTGACCATTAATCACTACCATTCCAATATTTTAAAGCTCCATCATCTCAAATCTAAGTATATTTATTCCTAGTATGTCTATGCCCGTGAATAACTAATAAATGTAGATTGATGGTCAGCTCAAAAGTTCAATAGAGCATTCTTCTTACATGTTGTCCCAAATTTCTAATCTAAATACTGACCTGTGAGATGGAAATTCCATAGATGGAACATTAATCGAAAGAAGTGTATGAGTGGGTTAAGGTCCCTCTCATGCCTTTAGCATCTAGAAAAATCTTGTTCTTTTGTCAAAAAAAGGAAAACAATGAGAGGGATATATCATAACGCTCGTAGGCTTTCACCATATAGAGTTGGATGGGACGTTCATCGAGAGAATTGTGGGGGCAAACTCCAAAAATTTTACAATATCATGGGCTCTCAAGGTAGACATTATTTCAAAGATATGGATCAAAATGCTTCAACCACATTCCCTCCTTCCTTCCAAGTGAAAGAGTATCCTACAATTACTATCCCCTTGGGGCTTGAGTTTGATGACGAATCTGAACTTTGAAGCACTTTGCAGCCTTGGTTTGGTTTGTTGTTTCAATGGTATTTGGCCCTAATTAGCTGATCCCCATGGCTGGATCTTGCACTTTTTGATTATAGTGATGTAAAAGGAGGTGTTAATCTACCCTTATTTGAAGGTTTGCTTTATCATTGAATGTTCCATTCAGTGTAGCATGACTCTTATAAGACCTGTGATTACCCATGGGTCTTGACGGGTTTTATAGCGATATAGGTCACTCGCTTAGAACTTGCGGTTTATACTCATACTCGTTAAAACCCGCATAAAACCAAGCTACCTACATTTAACCTGTGAAGAACCACATATGACCCTCATATGACTTGCAAAATACCTACAGAGACCCTCAAAGTTCATTTTTTTTTTCTCTGGAGATCATGTGGAGGGAAAAGGAAAACAAAGGACAATTTTTATCGAGTCTTATACGAGTCTTATATGGGTCATTCCCAATTCTTATACGGGTCACCAAGTCAATAGCTAGAGGAGTCTTATACGAGTATGAGTCGTGAAACATTGGTTCCAATGCTGAAGATAGCGATCCAATTCTAAATTTTGGGACGTGGTTTTGGGGAAAATCAAGTTTATGCATGAAGCTTTCTTCTAGTGTTGCACAACTCGTACTCGTATATGACTTGTCTGGATATTGACTCAGCGACCTGTATAAGACTCAGGAATGACCCATATAAGACTCGTTGTTATAGGTCAATTTGGGCATCATCCCTAAGACCAATATGAATAGGGTCTATCATCCCCTAATTCAATACTAAGAGGGTCTATCATTCCCTAATTCAGTTGCTACATGCCCTAGAGAAGTCATTCCATTGATGGCTTTAACTCATGATAATTCCAATGTTTGAAGTATAGTTGAAATTACCCATTGACTCATCAACGCTCCTTTGAATGGGCCTAAGTGCGTTGAAAATAACTTACCCTCATGCAAGGTTGCTCTGCAAAGCACTTCCTGACACTTAAGGGTGATTTGGTCTCCTGGGAGAGAAAACATCATTGTTCTAGGAATCTCCATATGTCCAGTTCCTTCTAGAAGAGCTCATAGGTGTCATACTTTGAATACATGTATTCATCCATTAACACTGAACCTGGAAGCATGTATCATCTATTATTAGAAATCCATTCAATATCATTTATTGATAAACTGCCTACAATTTCCCTATAAATTGAGCACTCATCTAAGTGCTAGAGAGGAAGAAATTTGTGTAGTGTTATGTTGTTGGATTCTCAATTAATGAGAGATGAAGTATTGTTTTGTTGCTGAGATGATGCTTGGTGCGATGAGGACGGAATGAAGTTGGAGCAGGTTGAAAATGAATCGATCTATTGGTTGTAATCTTCTCCTCCTACTTTGTCAATAAAGATATTTGTTATTTCTCTCATATATGCGCTTATATCATGTGTATGTATTATCAGATCTAATCGGTTCAATTTGGTTAAGATAGATAGATATTGTATTTTTGTATGTCATTTTCTGTCTTCTATCTTTGATTGTAGGTATTGATCTGGTGATTTCAGTTGGATTGAGAGTGATAGAAGAAACGAAAGAATAGGAATGAGAGGGAAGGATCAAAATTAGGTCTCTTTCCCTTCTGTTTATCTATTTGTCTTATATAAAAGAATACTTTCTTTTCTTATGTTGTTCTGAGTGAAGGAAGACCACACTTAGGGAAAACTAGTTTATATGTAGATTAGAATTCCACATAACAAATTGGTGACTTTATTGGGGAGAAATCCATAATTCCTGGTGTTTCTGTCTTTTTTTACCATCATCAGTAGACTTTACTTCATCCTTTCAGTCATTTGAATGAAAATTTTCCAAAGAAGTGGGTCTAAGTTTCTTTTTTTCCAAACAAAGCTGCGCCCAATGCATTGTTGGTCATGGTCAGTGCTCTACAAAGCATTATCTCCCATTCAAAGGTGCTTTGCAATGCATTGTCATCCCTTAAAGGGTGTGTTTCCCCCTCAACCAGCCAAATTCCATCATAATTTTTCTTTGCATTCAGTTTCAGCCA
Source organism: Pinus albicaulis (assembly GCA_034641835.2). NCBI lineage: Eukaryota > Viridiplantae > Streptophyta > Pinopsida > Pinales > Pinaceae > Pinus > Pinus albicaulis. Next base: position 852,237,452 of record CM076579.1, read on the forward strand.
GTTGATTGTTGTATTCTCAGATGTCTGATTGCTCTTAGATACCAGTAAACATTACTTGTTCTTCCACCTTTGGATAGTTGTTTGTTCAATGTTTCATTAGCTATTTTATTTATCATTGTAAAATTAAATCCAAAGTTGTAAATTTTGCATTAGAACAATTCTCTGTTTTCAAAAACGAAGTTTTTGTTTTAGTATTCATTTCCTAAAGGAAAAATGTCATTTCAGTCTTCATTTTTCGAAGATAAAATTGTTGTTTCAGTCCTCATTTCTCAAAATAAAACACAGTTTGATTGATTTGTGCATTTAGTTTATTTTTACTCATTCATAATTAAAGGAAGATGAAAATAAAAACATTGATGTGAATTTAGAGATTGTGAGAGTTGCATAGGAATAGATTATGGAAATCTGCATTTAGTTTGTGCTATTATTTCTATGCTAAAAAAATATGATTGATCTATCCATTTAGTAGCTAAGGTTTTCATTGAAAAAATGAATTGTAAAGACTGCTTCTCATTTAGTTTTAATTTTAGGAATTTCCCATTACATCTCGCGGTGAACCTGAAATATAAAGTGATAAGCAATATCAACATAAAATTCACCTCAATCAACCTAAAAAAACATTGTAACATTAACGATAAAACTTAGAATGTCTAGGCTAGAGACATGTTCCAACATCGTTAAACATAACAGTTGTCACTAACTTTTCTATGATACATTTCAAGTGTGAAATACCACTCCATGTACGTAAGTATATCGGAGCTCATCCACATACCTTTGGGTATATAGGGCAGTGTTCTAGTATGAAAAGTATAAGGGGGTGCTCTCACTGTGCGGTTTCGCAGTAGAAAATGCTAATACAGACTTGGGCCTCCACATACCTTTAGTTATATTTGGGAGGAAAAATTTAGGTTTCTTACCATACATAGGTAACAGAATCGGCAGCATTATGAATTGTGATACAATGAACACAACATTCAGGGAGATTTACTGCCTGTACTTCTTGGTTCTCCAGGAGGTATTTTGCATTTCACAATTACTTGGTAATCCTTTTGCCTAGTATCACCCTTTTATATGTTTTTTTTTGTAATTAAATAAATCAGTCATCATGGAAGAAGAGCAACCCTTTCCCCGTCATTCACGTAGAATAGCGCTTAAACTATGTAATATCCAAAAAGGGAAAATGCAGTAATACTAAAACACAATATAAGTACTGCAACTAAGTAAACAATAAATCTCAAGACAACGTCATAATTTATAAAGAATCTGAGCCATTTTATTATATTGGAGAAGATTCAGTTACACAATGTAAAAATATAAGGAGATCTAGCCAAAGAGATGGCCTAGAATCACCCAGAAAACATGCCACAATAGGCACTGCGTAACTGGAGAGCCACTGAAGCGAATACTGCACTGTCCCTTCAGCAGTATATGAATATATGACTGCAGGCTGAAAAGGAAAATACAGATCTACTCAAATCTGGAGCTGAGATGATGCCTAGATTCAAGATCTGGCCAACGTGATGGATTCCCAAGATAACCCATAAAGGATTTTCCAGATCTCAACTTTGGAAAATCACCCTCCTAGGATTTGATCCTTGATCTGCTAGGAATTACAGATCTGAATCTATATCTAACAAATAGATGGCTAAAATATGTCACAAAATCAGATCTAAGCTTGAAGGGCTGATCCCTCCTTCATATCTACAAGCTAGAAGCTCTAGATCTAGCTTCTCAATCCTCCAATGATGATTATAGCTATTGCAACACAACTACCAATAGAAACTACGCTGTGCGGGAAAGAGAGGCCTTCTGCCTGCTGAAAAATGCTACAATAAACTATAGGCTAATGGAAATAATGATGGAAAGGTGAGGGTATGGTCCCTAACAGGATTACTAGGTGAAATGCTATCAACTTCCTTTCTCCTTTTGGATCTGCAAGATGGATAGTGTAATTCATAAAGGTATTACTACTGCTAGGAGGTCAATAAATTTTGGCTTGATGCTAGATCTGATTTGAAGCTATGGGAATGATGATCTTTAAGCCCAAAGTGATAGGAATAAACCTTCACCAGCTCTCCAGCTGAAATACTAGAGACAACCTCGAACTTCCAAACTGATCTTTAGAAATCTACAATTTCTGAATATGAATGTTCTACAGAAAGTAGGAAAAGATATATGGCACCAATTCCTGATGTAGAAGGAAGTACAATACTCTTTCCAGAGATAATATAAGAAAGAGGTGGGGTTCCCAACCAGGAACACCCTGTGCTAAACATCACTTGCAATCTCTGCTAAACAGCCCAAGAAAGCAATGGAATGTCACATGAAAATTCCAGATCTAAAAAGATCCCCAACATCAATAATCAAAAGAATGCCTTCCATTTTTTCCTTCATCTCCTTTATATAGTGTTTGAGCCTTCCCATGCCTTGGCCCTCATCTATACTACGCTGTGTATGTGGACAAGATCCTCTATTTGTGATTGCACTGTTTGACCAAGTCATCCATCATGTCTAGGTGAAATGTACACCCTCTCCATCATGTGTGCATTAATTGAAAAAAATCCTCCATCACTTTATCATGAATGCTCCATGATCTTCTGTTTGAAATCTTCAAGGTCTTATTGACTGTATCAACCTCCATGATCTATCTCAATTAATGAGATATAATCTCCAATTTCATTCACATTAGTAGTTTCTCAACTACCTCATTATGTAGGTCTAGGCTTAATTAATCCAAATTCACACATATAAAGTGGATATTTATTCATATTGAGGATTATGGGTCCCTCCACCCTTTTATTTACTTAATTCATTAAGAAAGTTAAGAACTCTAATATTCCAAATATCAGGTGAAAATTTGGGAATATTAGAGTCCTCCCGGGAAAAATGTTGCTTGTCCTCAAGCAACTGCAAAAGTATATGCTACAACAAACATCCTCCCTCCAAATGGCATCCTCATGTGGAAGGCCTTCCCATCTATTACAATGTGTCATGTATGTCCAGCTCCAAAGTTGCCTCTCTAGAATGTCTAGAATGGCTTCCAATTGAAAAGTTAGATACCCTTCCTTATCAATGAATCTCCAAGTGGCAACCATATGATGACCAAAGTTCTCCTCTATACATGAGATACATAAGGCAATGTGGTTCATTCCTAAAGTGGAAATTCCCAACTCATGAACTATCTCTCCAACCCATGATACATAGAGTAGATTACATACATTATTGCCCTCATCAGTAGCCATGTTGGCCATTTAGGAATCAAACATCACATCATCATAGTGGAAAACAAGAAGTAGAGACATATGGGAAAACATGAACAATGCCAAACCATATTCTCCTAATAAAAACCAACACAACAAAGCCTTCTACTACCATGCTATATCATCATGAAAATAATTAAGAGAGTCATACTCCCTCAAAATAACCACCTCAACAATGCTTCTTGTTGCCATGCTAAATCATCAATGAGAATATGAGAGCCATACTCTCTCAAAAGTATCCATCTCAGCAATGCCTCTTACTTCCATACCACATGATCCTTGTACCAAATGTAGTGGCCATATTCTCTTAAGAGAAGCCACCTTAATAAGGCATATTGATGCCCCATCACATCATCATTATACCTAACAATGACTAGAATCACCCAACAGAAGCCAACGTTGGTAGGGCCTCCTCTTGCCATCCTCCAACAGTGTCATGCAATGTATGGGAAGAATTCAACACATACTCTCCCAATAGTAACCAAAGAAACAACGATTCATGCTGCCTTCTTGCATTATCATGATGCAAGTCATGGAGCATCAATAAAGAAATGGACATGTGAGATTTCTCATCAACATAATACAAACAAAATCCTTTATGCCACATCATGTGAGAGTGATACCTTCTCCCAAACCCAAGTACATACATGAACATGAGATACATCCCAAATAGAAATACATGTAGATATATGAGACATACCCCAAACAAGAGTAAATACATGGACATAAGATTTAACATGTGATGTCCAAACTCTCTTCTTAACAATCAAAGTAACCATGCCTTCTTCTTATGCATTCTATCATTGACACATAAGGCATGAGACAATAAAATATGAACCTTTGGGTAGTAACCATACTCACCCAAGAGAAACCAGCGCAGCCATGCTTCTTGCTGGCCTGTATCATAGATTTGCTAGTGGTTTGGCAACCCATTGCTCCATACTATCAACCATTCATCCCAATGTGGATGATGGATCTCATTTTGCAAATACTTGGTATCCTCCCATTGTAGGACACCAACCTCCTCAAACTGATGAAGATCTTTGTACTCCATGAAACGTTGAAGTGCACCTCCAATGAGGTCTCTTAATGAGACCTTCTTCTCATCCATGGCCTTCCAAAACCAATGAGGTTTTGGATCTGTTGTAGGTAGAAGTATCTCTTTGAGATGTGAGATGCTCATTGAGAAAGTGTCATCAAGAAAGGAGAAAATATTTCTCATATCTAGATGTCTAGCATTCATCATCTTATCCTCCATTGCTTCATGAGTGAAGCTATCTTCAGAGTGCTCCAAGAATAATGGGGCCTCATCATTATCACTTCTACTAAGTGAAAATGCTATAGATATGCAAGGTAATACATATACTGTCTCAAATCAAGGTATAATACTGATATCATAACCAGTCATTGTACATAGGATCATGCTCATTGTAATATTCCTAATTAGCTCAAGCTAGGAATTGTTTTGCTTCCTGTTTTTATGAATGAAATTGTAAGGGAGGATCAATAAAACTCCAAAATCAGAAAAAATAAATCAATGATTAATGTGAACAAGGCTAAATCTGAGCTATTTTCATAAGCACACTTAAGTGTGAAAGAGGCTGGATCAGTTGACCAAGTCAACCAGGACCAAATCATCAGCATTTTCTAGATGCAATGAACCTCCTAAATGCACAACGCAGTTCTAGTTGGAGGCTACACGTGTGAACAAAGCTAAATCATTGAGATGGTTTAGGGTTTGGCGTGATTTCTAACTTACAAAAGGAAGAGGAGGACATCAAGAGAGGGGTTCATGATATGATATTTTCTAAAGATATTGTCTTTTTAGACATTTCTTATTCTCTTGCTGATTAGCTAAGAATAGTGTTGTTTAGCACTAGGGTGTTCTTGATCGGGAATCCCACCTCTTGCATTGAGTATCTCTTGGAGGAGTCTTTCTGATCTTGTCCATTATCAGGCATTTGGCCAAGCTACATCTTCCAACTACATTGTAGATCCTGTTGAGGTTTTAGTTTTCCTTGTAAGCTGTAGCAAGTGGAGGATAGATATATTCATATCTAGGCCATTCTGGTGCCTCTTTTCAGTGGGAGAACCTTCTACCCTTATGATAAGACAATATTAGATCATTGGAGCTGCATAATCAGATCTTGGCATCAGGCCAAACCATTACAAGAGTCAAAAATGCATTTTCTCTCCCATAACTGCGTTATTTGCAAGAAGGAAGTTGCAGGGAGTTTTGGCATACTGTTGGAGGAGAGATCTCTGGTGTTTGGGGTCCTTCCCTTCACCATGGTGATCCATGGATTAGATTTCTGATCCATGTTTTGTTCAGATCTAATCTGTTGTGTATTTTATTTACTTCAGAAATTCTGAATCTTACTGCAGATCTGCAACTTTAGATCTCAGGTCTACTCACTGTGTTGCATGTTTTGCTCAAAACCCGAAGGGTAATGTGTAGAGGAACTCTTCTAGTGTATAGATCTGATATAGATCTAATATTTTGTACACAAATCTGTTCTAGATCTGAAATTTAATGTACAACTTCTTGAGCTCATAATATAATGTTGTCAAGCCTCCTTACAGCTAATACATTGTTGCAACACCTCATTCTTGAGGGTTTCTTCATCAAAGTTCTCTGTTTTTCTCTTGTACATTCTATGGGCCTTATTATAAACCTATTTTGATAAAGTATAAGTGATTAATGAAATTTCATATTGGTCTCCTACAAATATTGGGCTGAACTACATTATTTTCTGGGTAGTGTTGTTTTGTATTGCTGTAGTCCCTCCTTTAGGCATTTTCCAACTGCACTATGTGTGGGGAGATCTGTTTTACCCACCTAGAAAGATTTTTTTTTAAATCACTCTTGTATTTTTGTCTTATATTGTCAAATATAAGGGATAAAAGTGTTAGTTTCCAATCCTGTAGCATACATTCCTGAAAAAATGCGTTTTTCAAGCATGCCTTGCTAGCAGTCCCAATTTGGGTATATTACAGTGGTATCATAACATGATATTTGGCTTAGCCTATGAGTTCCAGCTATCAGAAGGAGCAAGATCAGAATGATGGAGAGGATGAGTTTACTCTCATCAATTTTCAGATCCAGAAAAAACCTCTCCCAGGAGGTTAAGCTGAAGAAGGAGAAAATATGCCAAGAAACTCTTAGAGGGTTTCAAGAAGAGGAAGAACCATGCACTTCCTATTCTCATGAAGAAGAAGACCGGGAGCATGGAAGGAAATCAGATCATCAGATTCTAAGTGAATACCTTGTTGAGTACAAGTCTCAACCTAGAGCCTTCAAGGAGACTCTAGCCTTCCCACAGTTCATTAAACTGGAGGATGAGAGGAGACCCTGCAGCAAGGGAGAAATCAAGGCAAATAGGTTTCTATTGTCCAATTTTGATGCGAAAACTACAGCAAGGATTGGAAAATAAGACTTGAAGCATTCTTCCCACTACACCCAGTGGTAGCAAGAGAAGCAATAGAGATTGCAGTGCTGCACATGAAGGGAAAAGCAAGCACTTGGTGGTTCAATCACATAATTCATGCAAGAGTATCTACTCTTGTAGATTTCACTCAAAAGTTGATCAAGAGATTTGATGGAGAACAATCAGAGAGGGAGGATCCCTCATCACCCCTTGAGGAGATTTGTATCAGCGCTGTCACAACCTTGGAGGAGCAGCCTTCAACATCAGCAGTTGGGGGAGCCAACACAGTGGAAGAAGTAACTCTTGCAGCCATGCAAAGTGTTCCCAAAGCCCATCTAGGCATCATTGAATTTCCACTTTCTAATATTGCAGAAAATCTTTTAAGAGATTTTGGAAATCTGTTGTTGCATGACCCAGGATCATCACATACTGCTAATTTAGAGCAGCAGTGAAGAAAGGAGGACCCATTCCTCATGGGAATGTTAAGATAACAACTTCATTCAGGAAGCCATGGATAAAGTGATGTCAAAGGGTAGACATATTGAGATGAGAATATTTTTCTCCTCTCTAGATGACACTCTCTCAATGAGCATGCCACAACTCAAAGAGAGACTTCTACTTGCAGCAGATCCAAGACCTCATTGGTTTTGGAAGGCCATGCATGGGGAAGAGGTCTCATCAAGGGATCCCATTGGAGGTGCACTTCAGCATTTCATGAAGTTCAAAGATCTTTAAATATTTGAAGAGGCTGGTGTCCTACCATGGGAGGGTACGAAGGATTTTCAGAATGAGATCCATCACCCACATTGGGATGAGTGGATGGCAGTATGGAGCAAGAGGTTTTCAAACCCCTTGTAGATCTATGATACAGGCCAACAAGAAGCATGGATGCGCTGGTTGTTTTTGGGTGAGTATGGTCACTACCCAAAAATTTCTAATTCTTTATCTCATGCCTTAAGTCTCAATGATAGGATGCATAAGAAGAAGGCATGGTTGTTGTGGCTATTAAGAAGAGATTTTGGAAATCATATGTCAAATATTATGTCCATGTATTTACATTTGTTAAAGGCATGTCTCATGTGTTCACATGCATTTATGATTGAGATGTATCTCATGTATGTACCTTGGATTGGGAGGAAGGATAACTCCCACATGATGTATAATGGAGCTAGTTTGTACTATGTTTATGAGACATCTCACATGCCCATCATTGTATTATTTCTCCATGATTTTCATTTTGATAATGCAAGAAGGAAAATAGAGTCCTTGTTGCTATGGTTACTATTGGGAGAGTATGGGCTGAAATTTCTCCATACTCAACATGATATTTTAGGAGGAATGTATGGCACGTTCAAGGTGCAAAGAGGCTACCCTTTAGTATTGGAGGACAAGGAGATGCTTCCACATAAGAGGAAGAACTTCTCACATAGCAACATATTGGTGGATGGCTTTGGCATGTGGAATGTCAAAGAGAGAAGTCATGGAGTGATAAGAGCCTTAACACTAAGGCCAACAATGCTGTCACTAAAGAGTATGTTCCTATTGGTGGAGTGTTCCAAGGGGAGCATGCATCCTTCATTTCTACATATTTTTATGAGGATATTCTCATGGGAGGGATCATCCATGGACCTCACTTTCAGTTTAATCTTTATGCATGGTAGGAAATATATTTATGTACTTATTGATTGTCTCATTGAGTATGTACACTTCCTCACCATGTATGTATAGTGCATTGATCCACAAGAGGGCAATATTATTTATGGTCCTCATGGTCATGATAGAACCAACCTTTATGATGGAGATAACCTTTCTCTACATGACCTTGAACATGTGTGTTGTCATCCTCATTGTACTCAGCTGTTATATAATGCTATTTACCACTTCCTGGTAGATATGAAAGCATGCACAACTTTCATCTTGTTGAAGAACCACTTGCCACATGATGTTCTCAATCAGAAATTGGGAAAAATGTGTTGTATCTGCTGGATAAACCATTGGTATCATGTAACCTTCAGTAATTTTCTGATTTGGATGCCAAATGGTGATGATGTGCCATTCATTTGAATGGGATGAATTGGGCCAGCATGATTCATGACATTGGAGAAAGGATCTTTAGAGATATAATATTCTTCTTTCCACTTGACAACAACCTTATTGTAACCCAAGGACATCATATTCTCTACTCTTGTCATAAGTGGAGAGGAAGACAACATGGGGTAGGCCATCTTGTCTACTAAGTTCAGTTATTCAACCCACCTACATTGCAGGAGCTAAAGGTGGAGGAGAATTTTCTGGAGTTTCCATGTTGGGAGGTGACTCATTTTGTATGGATGATTGCTTGGGATGGAGGATACAGTTGGGAAAGATGTTTCCCAACACATATCAGCCTCCATGCTTTGGGAGGAAACTCGTCATCTTGTTATCAAATTTTCCATGTTTGCCCTTATCTTCTCTCCGGGAATCCCACTTTAAAAATTTGTCACCAATGCTGAAAGCACTGGCCTTTGTTATTTTATCAAACAACATCTTGATGTTTTCTTGCTTGTGTAGTGCTCTGTTGTAGACTTCCTCTCTAGTTTTTCGAAGATGTATAATCTGATTGATTCTTCTTGTCATATCATTATCCTCAGACTGTACTTCTTGGATCAGCTTCATGACTGGCACTCCTAGACTGGTTGTAAAAATTGCATCTACTCCATAAAATAGCTGGTAGGGTGACATTCCAATTTATTTCTTAAGTGTTAATCTGTCAGCCCATAATGCATGTACTAGCTTTGTGTGCCATGATTTCTTATTATCTTCCAACAAAATTTTGATTATATTTACCAAAATCTTATTTGAGGATTCTGCTAACCCATTACCTTGAGGGTAATAAGCAGTAGAATGGCCCAATGTAATCTAATATTTGTGACAGAATTCAACCATATTTTTGGATCCAAATACAGCAGCAGTTTTAGTGATGATCTTCCTAGGACAACCAAATCTAGATAGGATATGATTTTCAAGGAATTTTATGATGATAGAGTCAGTGGCTTGCCTAGAAGGGATGAATTCTATCCATTTGGTAAAGTAGTCTGTTGCAGTGAGGATCCATCTATGTTGGGCAGATGAGGCTGGATGGATTTCCCCAATGAAATCTAGACCCCACTGTTGAAAAGGAGCTTCAACAGTGATTGGATGCAAGGGTAAGGGAAGCAGTTTTCTTTTGCCTTCAAAGAGTTGGCATTTGTGACAGGCAATAATAATTTTGTGGACATCTTGAAAGAGGGTGGGCCAATAGCAACCAACTCCAAGGATTTTATTGGCAGTAGTCTTCCAATATAGGTGGCCTCCACATTCTCTTTCATGTAATTCATGCTTGATCTTATCTGCATCATTATCAGGAAAAAATTTAAGCAATAATCCACTAGCATTTTTCCAATATAGACATTTATCTAAAATGCAGTAATTAACAGCTTTAAACTTTAAAAATATTGCCTTCATTTTAGACAAACCAGGAGGAACATTTAGATTGAGCAAAACATACAAAATACCAGCATACCAATATGAATTCATAAAATTATCTTCAATAGTTGGAGTTGACAACTCCTCCTGTTCATCTAAAGCATCTAACATGTTTATATCAAGAGCTTCAAAATTAGACTCAACCATTAATCTTGCTAGTCCTTGGCCTTTTATGAGCTTAGTGGGCCTGATTTCTAAATCATATTCAAGTATCACAGTGTTGTGGCTAGCAAAAACCCCCCTTCTTATTTAGTATTATCACTAATACTAAATAAGTGAGGACCCTTAGTCAAAAAATTAAAAAAAATCGATTAGTGCTTGTATTTCCTTTTTCAATAAAACTTACTATCATAAACTTAGGAGAATATTCCTTGAAAAATCTTTAAAAAGCTTAAGTTTTATGATAGGATAGAATAAAAATCATTCTTTAAGGAATATCACATCGCAAAAAGGTAATGAATACCTCCTTATAAGCCGAACTCTAAAAATTGCGAGATCGCAATGCAAAACTACACGCTAAAAGAACATTCATCGCATCGCATGCTTCAAATGTCATATGTTACACTGAAAAATCTCACAACCATCGATGTGTGATGGCACATATTGCAAATCGTGTTTCGCAGAAAAACACATTAACGGAAACTTGTCATTTGATACGCTCTAGCGATTTTACGATATTGCGATCCAGCGATTTTGCGATGTTATGATATTGCGGTATTGTGATATTGTAAATCCACAAGATTACGATCTGCGATATTGCGAAGCAAATCGTAGATCGCCTTATCGCAGATCTTTAAGGCTCATTATACAAAAAAAATATTTCCATAAACCGAGACCTGGTTATGTGCTTTAATGTTAATCAATGAATTGGTTGTCAATCATTAATGAAATACGGTTTCGTTCTGATCGAAGAGCTATTTCATGTAAGGTGGTATATTTTATACGTCTTCAGCATTTAAAACTTTCCCATCACCTTTTTCCTATGACTATTCTCACTTAATTCGTAAACTGCAGGAGCGAATAACAGAGAACTATACAAAGAAGTATTCAGGGTATTATGGGAAAGAAAGACAAGGCTTTGAGTTCTGAAGATAAAGAAATGACGCTCTTGTATACAGACACCGCCTGTAACAAAGACATTGGTATTACTACTTCGGAGGGCATGTATAATCTACTTGAGGACGAGAACCCCAGAGTAATGGAGGTTACAGCTACTGCAGGATCACACGGGTCTTCTGCTGCATCCATTACAGAGCTAGCTTGTTCATTCTTGCACCGGATAGCAGCGAGAGCCAAAATTATTCCATACACGGACATGGTTAAATGGGTACTCGACAACACTGATATTACAAACAGACAGTTTAAGACTTAGGGACAAGAGCTTATTGGCTCATTTACTCCACAAGATTTGAGACTCATGTATCATTTACCAGAGCCACAGGCAACTTATAACAAACAGTTCATGGAGAATTTTGCAAAAGAAAATGAAAACCTAGCAGAATGCACCAAGGATTGGTCAAGAAGAGACGAACCATTAAACAAGGATAAAAATGGTATGTATAGTACTGGTTCTCTCACTTCTCCGTATTGCTTTACTGCGGCTATGCTCTGTAGGCTTTTTGGAAAGCCAGACATTAATAAGTTTTAATCTGAATGGCTACCATTATTGAATGATGCTATTAATGCTACTATTGTGGACTGGGTGAAGATATTATCTGATAACTTAGCCACTGGTATTTTGAATTATCAGTCTAAAAGAATTGTTTCTCAGAGAATTTATCCCCCTTTTTAATTATCTTCCTATTTAATGGATTCAATCTATTAAATTTCCAAGTTTCCTTTAATGGGTTGGAAATGGACAACTCAAGATCCCCTACCCATTCATGTTTATCACAAAGAATTGTGGGATTCAAATTTCATTCCCTATTTTTACAAAATTTTCCATGGAATCATGTTGCCCCTGTACAAAATGTTATATGATAAAGATGCTCCAAGGTTTTCTCCTGAAGAAGAGGTAGACATACTTCCTGTTGCGAGATGGTTTGGAGAAGAATTGTTTACATATGTTAGGGTATTTGGAAGTTTTACTTCTCCTCATGTTTTACCTTTGTATGTTCCTGATAAACTCATGGCACGAGAAATTGCTTATCAAACCTGCAGAGAAGGAGGTTTGACTAAAGATTTGAGGGACAAAAAGAAGGCTATCTGGCCACAATTTCCTGTGGCCTGTGGAGCCTTTTCATTATTTAATGTTGGCCATGCATTCAAATAAGTAAACAACATTACATGTTTATGTTTTTTCAAGTTTCGAAGAAGACCGTTCGACCCCTATGATATTGTTAAAAATTTCACTACTGCAATCAAGATAAGAGTGTTTTCTAAAGAAGATGATCTTTTTGATGACATGTTCCAAGAAAAAGGCACAGTTAAAGAGGTTCTACATTCAGCCCAAATACAGTTTCCTCCAGCATAATTTCAAGAATTCAAGATATACAGGGAAAGGAGGTTGACTACTATTCCTTTGGATAAATTACACTTGGAACCCATAAGGGAACCAACTCCCAGTATCAGTGTCAGTGGAAGTTCAGGTACAGATAGGTCTAAGTCAAAGTCTGGGAAAGAAACCTCTGAACACTCTAAGAGGTCTGATAATGACCATGATAAAAGTGCAGGGTTAGTAAGGGATAATCCCCAGCCAAAGGAGCTCTCACAGCAAGAAGTTTTGACCTCTCCACAGTTAAATATTCCCCCTCTCATTGTACAACATCCATCAGTCAGAACTAAGTTAAATAATGAATGGGAGATATTCAATGATTTGATTAATATTGAAGGATAGAACACACAGACACCTGTGAGTAATGTACAGACAACAAAAAATATAGTCACAGGAATAACTACCAATGTCTTAGAAATGGAACATATTCCCATTACCCCATCCTCTGAACTTATGCTCAAAATAGAGGAAATTCCTCCTCTTGATGTATTTTATAGTCCACAACACAAGGCAGTGGTAAGAAGACAAAGAAAGAAAAGAAAATTGGAAAATGTGCTCTCTCATGATGCAGAACAATTAGACGTCCTATGGCAAGATCCTACCACTGATCCAACTGAAAATCTTACCAAATTATCTCAGATCACAGGAGCATATGCATCTGCAGCCATTGATAAAGCATCTGAGGTACGACAATTACTGAATGAGAAAGAAGATCAAGTACAGGTCTTGCAACAACAGCTGCAACAAGCCAACGCTAATAATGAAGCACAGAAACAACTTGTAAAATTACAGCAGGACTTCCAACAAATGTAGATAGGATATCAGAACAGTTTGGTTGAAAAATAAAAACAGCTACAGGTTATGTAAGAGATGCACAAGGATGATCCAAATCTTACAGAATTTATCATAGAGTCTATTTCCTTAAATGATCAACTACTGCAACAACAGGAAATATTATGCCAAAGAATATCACAGTGGAGCTCTTATTGTGAAGAAAGTGATAAAATCACTAATCATGTCGTAGACTTACAACATGATTATAATTTAACTCATAAAAGAGTTACTGACTATTTGGCTTGGAAAGAAACAGAGGAGGGGAAAAGAGCAGGTGCACCAATAATCAATGATAATCATAAATAAATTCTCTTTGATAATTGGGATGCACAAATCAGGAAAGAAGAGCAAGCAGTAGAAGAAGCAGCCACAACAGCAAGCAATATTATTTATTTTATAAATGAAAATTTTCACAAGGAAAATCTGATCTCAGAAACTACTCTAGGGTACCTATCGAAAGCACAGAAACTGTAGACATACTAGAGACAGAAGGCTCAAGAAAAGGTAGAATCGATTAAAAGATTAACAAAGTTAAATTGGGATTCTTACTGGGCGTGTCTGGTAAAACCACACAGCAAGTGCATGACTCTCAAATGTATCATCAGTTCTGCCGAGAAGATGGCGCTAGATCTTGCCGATTCCATTTTCACAGGACAGTTAAAGTCTGAAGTCGGCCAGCCTACTCTTCTCAAATCAATGCTGAACACTTGCAATTTCAAAGAACAGATTCACAAGTAGTTAGTTGTTAAGTTTTAATTTTAGATTTAGTATTAGTTTTTCTTTATTTTTGCCTAAAAATAGGACGGTCATTTAAACCGTATCCTACATTTTTGTAATAAATTATTTTTAGATTTAGTTAGTAGTATTTAAACCCTTCTCATGCATTTAGAGAAGGGTCCTGAAATTTGTCAAAAACTTGTCCTCAGAACATGCACTTTTGCACCCTTCGAGGAGGTTTTGATGAATGAATGGAACATGATTTATTGATATCTACGTTTAATATCTACTACTGATATTGCACTTTTGTACTCTTAGTGGATGTTGGATTAAGAAGAGATAAGTCATTATTGCTTGAAGCTCATGAGTAGAACTAGTTATAAATGGTACTTTTATCTCTTAACTATTTCTGCCTTTGTGTTAAAGTGATATTTATGTTCAATTGTTTATATATTGATGCTTGAATGCTTGAGTTATCATTTGGCACTTTTGTATGGTGATAGCTATTTATTTATGCTTAATATATGAGTAGCATATTATCTGATATGTTTTTCACAACTCTTTCGTCTAACTTTTTATATGAAGTGGTTTATCTTTATTGAATTCTTTTCTTATAACAGTTGAATGATATTTATTACCAATTGTTATTTGAAATCGTTTTAGATCACATAATAGAAAGATTACATCCCGGGTTAGTTTAGAATTAGATATTTCTGTTTAAATTAGAATACAATTTGCATGTTATTAGATTAGAAATAGAATAAAAGAATTTCACTTAGGAATTTTTTAGAAAGGAAATATCAATTCTCAACACACACACACATATTGGGAAATTGGTCCCATTATCCCCAGTCGGACCCACTACACCAAATGGAAAAGGAACTGCCAACCAAGGTCCAGACCAGGTGGGTATCCCCCTTGTTGTAGACCCGATTTTCGGGGCTTCAAAATATTTGGTGCTAGAAGGAAAGGCCCCGAACTATGAATGACAAGTAAGTCAAAATCTAAATACCATTCTGAGAGTAAATTTCCCTCACCATCTCCCCCGACTTCTCCATCGCACTTAAAATTTTTAAATCTAGAGCGAAAAGTCGAACGAACAACAGACACTACCACAAACCCTGAATTTTCAGAAGAATTTGCTATTGAACCTCCTGAAGTTGAATCTTTGATTCATAAACTTCAGCGATTTTCAATATCACCTCAAAAATCTGATAAATCTCAAAGCAGTGTGACTTCGCAATATAATCCTGCTCATCCCCTTACTAGATTACAGAGCGAAAAGTTTTGTGTTCAACCAACTGAGTTACCTCTACCTACAAGGAAGAGAGCAAAGAAATCACCTAAAGAGTCTGATAGCGAGACTCTTTCATCATCATCATCCATCTCAACCTCTTCACCGCGAAGTCAACCATCCACCCCTCCACTTCAGACTATTGTCTGCCAGTCCACTAGAACTTCCACATCTCCTTCTCAAACATTTGGAATTGTAATATCCTCATCTTCCCAACCGCAGGGATCATCTTCTGCACTTTCCTATGTTAGTAGTTTAGCGATGGCTCAATCTCCATGTAATAATCCAGGGGCAGTCTTAATGCCTACACCCTTGAGTCAATTACCAGCCCATCCTGAAAAATGGCTGCCTAAGTTTAATCCTGAAGCAGGCATGTTAGCGGAAGAGCATATAAATAACTTTATGTTGTCCATAAATCTCAATGGAGTTACTAATGAAGATTTTGTCGTCCGACTTTTTCCCTATACTCTACAAGGAGCAGCCGGATCATGGTATTTCTCATTACCATCTGGGTCTATCACTAGTTGGGATATATTCCAAGATCAATTTTTGACTAAGTTCGGTGATGACAGGTCTACAACGACACTGATCAATGACCTGTCTAATCTTAGAGCTGAGTCAAAATAACCTATCAAGGATTTTAATTCACGTTTCAATAAATTTTTAAATAAAATTCCTACTGCTTCCAAGCCTAGTGAAGAAGTGCGAAGTGAATGGTACATTTCTGCTTTACCATCAAACATAGCAATCTTCGTTGATAGGGCTAAAAAAAAAAAATTAGCTGACAATATGAAAGAAGCAATAGCAGTAGAGAAACATATCATTGCTTTAGAAAAGAAAAATGCGATAGAAGAACGAAAATCCAAGAAAGTTACTTTTAAGGAAGATCCCAAGAAAAAAAAATCGAAAGATCCATTTGATTTAGAAGGATTGCAGAAAGTTCTGAAAACCATGTCTAACGAAATGGTTGACATTAATAAACAAGTGGCAGAAACATCTTCTAAAAAAATTTTCAAGCCTTATAGAAGAAACCCTTCAACTGATTCAAAACCGCCAAATGCTATCATAAATGCTGAATCAAAAGAAGAAGAAGAGGAGACTGCTACTGAAGAAACTACTGATGAAGAAGAAGTTGTAGAGGTACAAGGTATGTGGGCTTTCATCCTCCGAGATGAAGAAGATCAAGAAGCATCCCCGGTTAGCACTCGAAGTAGAAATCAACTTGATCCTCCTCAACCTACTCCTAAGCCAAAGAGCGCAAGCTCAATGACTAAGGATAAAGTTGCACCCAAGAAAACGACATCTAAAGCGAGTCAAACTAGCCCAGTCCAAACAGATTCATCAACTCCATCAAAAATGCTGATCGTTTCGGATGAAATGGAGTATAATATCATAGAAGATATGAAGAAGACTAGGGCTAACATCAGTTTTTATGAATTGAGCAAGTTAAAACACCAGCAAAAGGTACTTTTGAAAGAATTACATGCTATACCAGAAAAACCTTTGCCAGATCCTGTAATCTCTCAAGCTTCCAACGAGATGGGAAGACCTCCAACTAATGCGATTAGTAAAGTTGATTTAGAAAATATCGCTTTAATTGGAGGAAGGTCGAGATCTCATACTCCTCCGTTTCTTCTTACTTATGAAGTTTTCAATAAAAATTTGCATAATTGTTTAGTGGATTCTGGATCTTCATATAATATTCTACCAAAATCAATATGTGAAAAATTGAATATTCAACCACAAAAATCTGCTGTGTGCATAGTCCAGCTAGATCGATTGCAAGTTGAAGTGATTGGCGAATTAAATCAGGCTACCATAAGCCTGTCATCTAATCCAAAGGTATGCAAGTTATCAACATTTTAGTTGCAGATATTCTAGAATTTTATGGCTTAATTCTTAGCAGAGATTGGTCAGAAAAACTTCATGGATACTTTGCAACTGATTGGTCGCACATGTGGCTTCCTTACAATGGTAAACCAAATCAGATAAAGGTTGAGCGAGAAAAACATCAGAAATACATAGTAACATAATTGGAGGGAGAAAATGAACCAGTAGCATACAACAATAATATCATTGGCAACTATTCAGTTGATTCTTTCTTAGAAAATTTCAATGCTCATACTTCACCTTACTTAGAACATTCTGTTTTATCTCAAATATAAAATTTTTCTCAAACAGATAGTTCTAAATGCATTAATTTTGTAGATACTCCTGTAAATAAATCTTTATTTTGGAAGTTATTTTTTGATGGTTCTAAGTCTAATGAAGGAGCAGGAGCAGGATGCATGTTGGTTACTCCAGAGGGAAACAAAATTATGCTAACTTGCAGACTCGAGTTCAATTGCACCAATAATACTGCAGAATACGAGGCTTTAGTCCAAGGATTATACAAAGCAATCAGATTAGACATCAAATATCTACAAGTTTTCGGAGATTCTGAAATTGTAATCAAACAAGTACGCAATACTATACATTGTTTATCAGGTCATTTAAAGCATTATCAATCTTTAGTTCAAGATTTGACTGAACACTTTATAGCATTTAATATTTCATCAATTCCAAGACTCCAGAATGCTAGTGCAAACCTCCTAGCTAACGTAGCTTCCAAGCTCATTCCTTCAAAAGACTATAGCCTTGATCAATTTTCAATCGAATTAATATTTAGACCCTTGATTCCTAATAACATTACCAATTGGAGGATTTTCAACGATGATCCTAATATTGTAAGCTTCCTCATATCTAAAGGATCTTACACCAATCAGATAATTGATGAGGACCAACATGACAGACAATTGAAACAAGATAGCACTAATAATGCTATGCCAAAGTCAGTAGTCAAGTTAGAAGACCTTTATGATTTGAAAGATCAATTCAAAAGATCTACCAATTCAAAACTGCAAAGTTCAACTTTGAATTATGAATTATTAAATCTAGGAACTGATATCAAACCACAGAATATCAACCTAGGCCTCGGCCTAGCTCCTGAAGAGAAATTAGCGTATGTTCATCTTTTGAAACAATACAAAAGTGTATTTGCTTGGAACTACGATGAACTCAAAACTTATGACACTTCTATCATCCAACATACTATCCCAATGATAAACGATGAAAAAAATGTCCAACAAAAGCTGAGAAAGATCCATCCCAATCTAGAAAATCAGATCAAATTTGAACTCAATAAGTTATTGAAAGCCAAGATTATTTTTCCTGTTCGACATTCTAAATGGGTTTCCAATATGGTTCCCATTAGAAAGAAGAATAGAGACATTAGAATTTGCATTGACTTTTGAAATCTTAACAAAGCCTGCCAAAAAGATAATTTTCCTTTGCCTCCTATGGAGCAAATATTACAGGCAGTCGCAAGATCGGAATTAATGTCTTTCTTAGATGGTTTCTCTGGCTACAACCAAGTGTTGGTCCATCCTGATGATCAATTGAAAACCACATTCAGAACCAAATGGGGCACTTATGCATATCAAAAGATGCCTTTTGGTTTGATCAACGTTGGTGCCACATTTCAGAGATCCATGGACATCGCTTTCAAGGGATTAGTTAACAAATCAGTGGTAATGTACTTGGATGATATAACTGTATATTCCAAGAAACAAAACAATCATCTTAGAGATTTAAAACAAATCTTTCAATGTTGTCAAAGGTATGGAATTTCACTTAACCCAAAAAAATCTTTTTTTGCATTAAGTAAAGGAAAATTTCTTGGATTCATAGTATTAAAATCTGGAATTCATATTGATCCTAACAGAATCAAGGAGATTTCTGAAATACCCTTACCTCACAACAAGAAAGCTATGCAATATTTCCTTGGCCAGATTAATTTTGTAAAGAGATTTGTGCCAGATTTTTCAAGAATTGTATCTTCTTTACAAGCAATGATTAAAAAGAATTAAAACTTCAAATGGGGCCAAAGCGAATATGAAGCATTTAATCTAATCAAACAAGCAATTGTTAATGCTCCATCTTTAGCAACTCTAAATTTTTTTGATCCTTTTATTTTGTATACATTTTCCTCTGATAAATCATATGCTGCGATACTCACTCAAGAAAATCAAGACAAGGAAGAAGCCCCAATTGCTTTTTTCAGTTCAAATTTACAAGGGGCTGAGTTGAATTATTCAGATGTAGAGAAACAAGCTTATGCTGTTTTCAAAGCAATTAAATATTTCAGACCCTTTCTATTTAAAACCCATACAAAAATCATAGTACCATTTCTAGTGGTAAGAAATCTTTTAGTTCAGAAAGATGTGGGTGAGAAAAGAGCCAATTGGGTTACTTCCTTACAATAATATGATGTAGAAATCAAACCAGCAAGTATTGTAAGAGGTCAAGGGTTTTGAAAAATACTAGCTGGAGCATTGATTATTCCTGAAAAACCATCTACAGAGATACAAATGTATGAGGTAAGCCTAAACAATGTTGAATCATTATATGCTGATATTATATTTTATCTAAAGAATGGATATGCTCCTCCAAATCTCAATTACACCAAGAAAATAGCTCTAAGGTTGAAGGATAAACAATATCAGCTTGTGAATGATGTTCTTTTTAGAATGAATTATGATTCTGTTCTCCTTAGATATCTTGAGAAATCTAAAATTGAAAAAGTCTTGCAGGAACTCCATGATGGACCAGCGGGCGGACATTATGCTGGAGATGCTACTGCACATAAAATCCTTCGCGTAGGCTATTACTGGCCCACATTATTCAAAGACTCACATAGCTATGTAAGGAAATGCAAATTTTTCAAACCGCTACTGGAAGACAAAAGAAACCATCATTGCCGTTACAACCAGTCAACATTGAACAACCTTTTGATCAATGGGGATTGGACATAATAGGTGAGATCGTTCCTCACTCTTCTAAGCAACATAGGTATATCATTATAGCAACTGATTATTTTACTAAATGGGTAGAAACAGTTCCTCTCAAGACTGCTAATGCCGAGCATATCATCGAGTTCATAGATCAGTTCATAATCACTAGGTTTGGTTTACCTTCTGTTTTAATGTTTGATAATGCATCGTATTTTTCTGGTAATGCTATGACTGAATTTGCACTCAAAAGAGGTTTCAAACTTAAATACTCTGCCAATTATTATCCACAGGGAAATGGGTTAGCTGAATCCACAAATAAAAACTTAATCAGAATCATTAAGCGAACCATTGATCAAAATCATAAAAATTGGCATAAGTCTTTAATATATGCTTTATGGGTAGATCAAATAACACAAAAAGCCTCCATTGGCACTTCTCCCTTTAATTTAGTTTATGGGAAAGAGGTGGTTCTTCCAACTCATCTAGCAATTCCTTCTTTGGCCTTAGTTCAATATATTGATGAAGCACCAACTTCTTCCTTACAACTAAGACAAATGTAAATAATTAAGCTAGAAGAACAATGAGAACAGGCCAAAATAACTCATGCTCATCACCAAGCATTAGTAAAAGCTTCTTTTGATTCAAATATCATATCCAGAAAGGACTTTCAGGTCAGAGATCTAGTTTTAAAATGGGACAAGGCTCATGAGAAAAAAGGGAAACATACAAAATTTCAACGAATGTGGCTTGGCCCTTTCCAAATCGCAGAGATCATAGGTCCATCTAATTTTATGTTACAGGATTTAACAGGAAAACGAGAGTCTTTACCTGTTAATGGAAAAATCTTCAAAAAATATTTTCCATAGGAGATAATTCTTCTATTTTGTATATTAGTTTTCTTTATTTTTCATAATAAAACCAGTTGTTAATGGTTACATTTGGAATTCACTAAAAGATACAAATTCTCTTTTAGATTTTGTTTTTTCATTTATATAAATAGAATTATTTTAGGAAATTGATCATTATTATTGAAAGATACAGTTAAAAGCTTTAAAGCTAGAAATGATTCTAGTTTCAACCTTATAAATTTTGATAAAAAATGACCTTTAGTGGGAAATTGTTTTATATCAGTCTAATGAAAGGTATCAATAACAAAATGAAGATTCTCTGTAGAAAAGTTCTTTTAAAAAAAAACTCTACCATTTTCGTCCAGAACTATCTTAAGGAAACAATGACTTCCTCCCCACCTATAAAATTACAACGTTCAGGGAATGATCCAATGATACACTTTAACTTAAAGAGTAAGAGGTCTCATCATGAGCTGACTTATCATGATCATAGATATTATAGCCTCCTGACTTTTCCAATACTGCATACCACAACAGGGAAATGACTCAAGATTGTTGCAATCAAGAGGTAAGGGGTCTCATCAAGAGCCAGCTTACTCAGCAAAGTTATAAATCAAGTGAATGGCACTGTCATAATTTGGCTACCAAACCAAGACATTTTTCTTTAAGGATAAAAAAGAAAATGAAAGTAATAAGTGTGGATATGGATTTCTCTTTGAAAATTGTATATTTCTCTAAGTAGGATACAGGATCATTGCTGGGTAACAGGTAACCTTGTCGAGGCTATAAACGCTTGCTGGCAGTAGTGGCTCTACCTACGACAAATGAGCATATTTAAAACTGATTTACAGAGAAGCCTTTGTTTTTATCCTTACAAAACCTAGTAGTGACTGATATAGATACAATGACTAGCTTGAGGAAGTAAATAGTCAATGTTGAATATAGAAGAAATGAAATATCATTAATAGATAGAAGAATAATGTACTTTGTCTTTCTATAATAAAGTTTGATTTTCTGGAAAATTCTCCATTTTTGAAAGTTTAGAAAATTCAAAAGAAAAGCAGAGATAACTGGTTCTTCCGAGTGAATCGCCAATTGTTGTGGCCAGCAACAACCCCCCTTCTTATTTAGTATTATCACTAATACTAAATAAGTGGGGACCCTTAGTCAAAAAATTAAAAAAAATCGATTAGTGCTTGTATTTCCTTTTTCAATAAAACTTACTATCATAAAATTAGGAGAATATTCCTTGAAAAATCTTTAAAAAGCTTAAGTTTTATGATAGGATAGAATAAAAATCATTCTTTAAGGAATATCTCATTGCAAAAAGGTAATGAATACCTCCTTATAAGCGGAACTCTAAAAATTACGAGATCGTGATGCGAAACTACGCGCTAAAAGAATATTCATCACATCACATGCTTCAAATGTCATATGTTACACTAAAAAATCTCACAACCATTGATGTGCGATGGCACATATCGCAAATCACGTTTCACAGAAAAACACATTAATGGAAACTTGTCATTTGATACGCTCTGGCGATTTTGCGATATTGCGATCCAGCGATTTTGCGATGTTATGATATTACGGTATTGTGATATTGCAAATCCACAAGATTGCAATTTGCAATATTGCGATCTGCGATATTGCGAAGCAAATTGCAGATCACCTTATCGCAGATCTGTAAGGCTCATTATACGAAAAAAATCTTTCCATAAACCGAGACCTGGTTATGTGCTTTAATGTTAATCAATGAATTGGTTGTTAATCATTAATGAAATATGGTTTCATTCTGATTGAAGAGCTATTTCACGTAAGGTGGTATATTGTATACGTCTTCAGCATTTAAAACTTTCCCGTCACCTTTTTCCTATCATTATTCTCACTTAATTCGTAAAATGTAGGAGCGAAGAACAGAGAACTATACAAAGAAATATTCAGGGTATTATAGGAAAGAAAGACAAGGCTTTGAGTTCTGAAGATAAAGAAATGATGCCCTTGTATACAGACACCACCTGTAACAAAGACGCTGGTATTACTACTTGGGAGGGCATGTATAATCTACTTGAGAAAGAGAACCCAGAGTAATGGAGGTTACAGCTAGTGCAGGATCACATGGGTCTTCTGATGCATCCATTATAGAGCTAGCTTGTTCATTCTTGCACCGGATAGCAGCGAGACCCAAAATTCTTCCATACACGGACATGGTTAAATGGGTACTCAACAACACTGATATTACAAACAGACAGTGTAAGACTCAGGGACAAGAGCTCATTGGCTCATTTACTCCACAAGATTTGAGACTCATGTATCATTTACCAGAGCCATAGGCAACTTATAACAAACTGTTCATGGAGAAGTTTGCCAAAGAAAATGAAAACCTGGCAGAATGCACCAAGGACTGGTCAAGAAGAGACGAACCATTAGAGAAGGATAAACATGGTATGTGCAGTACTGGTTCTCTCACTTCTCCGTATTGCTTTGCTGCTGCTATGATCTGTAGGCTTTTTGGAAAGCCAGACATTAATAAGTTTTCATCTGAATGGCTACCATTATTGAATGCTGCTGTTAATGCTACTATTGTGGATTGGGCTAAGATATTATCTGATAACTTAGCCACGACTATTTTGAATTATCGGTCTAAAAGAACCGTTTCTCAGAGAATTTATCCCCCTTTTTAATTATATGTCTATGTAATGGATTCAATCTGTTAAATTTCCAAGTTTCATTTAATGGGTTGGAATATGGACAACTCAAGATCCCCTTCCCATTCATGTTTATCACAAATAATTGTGGGATTCAAAGTTCATTCCCTATTTTTACAATATTTTCCATGGAATCATGTTTCCCCTGTACAAAATGTTATACGATAAAGATGCTCCAAGGTTTTCTCCTGAAGCAAAGGTAGACATAGTTCCTGTTGCAAGATGGTTTGGAGAAGAATTGATTACATATGTTAGGGTATTTGGAAGTTTTACTTCTCATGTTTTACCTTTGTATGTTCCTGATAAACTCATGACACGAGAAATTTCTTATCAAACCTGCGGAGAAGGAGGTTTGACTAAAGATTTGAAGGACAAAAAGAAGGCTATCTGGCCATAATTTCCTGTGGCCTGTGGAGACTTTTCATTATTTGATGTTGGCCATGCATTCATAGAAGTAAAAAACATTACATGTTTACATTTGTTCAAGTTTCCAAGAAGACCATTCAACCCCTATAATATTTTTAAAAATTTCACTACTGCAGTCAAGATAAGAGTGTTTTATAAAGAAGATGATCTTTTTGATGAAATGTTCCAAGAAAAAGGCACACTTAAAGAGGTTCTACATTCAGCCCAAATGCAGTTTCCTCCAGCAGAATTTCAAGAATTCAAGATATACAGGGAAAGGAGGTTGACTACTATTCCTTTGGATAAATTACGCTTGGAACCCATAAGGGAACCAACTCCCAGTATCAGTCTCAGTGGAAGTTCAGGTACAGATAGGTCTAAGTCAAAATCCAGGAAATAAACCTCTGAACACTGTAAGAGGTTTGATAATGACCATGATAAACTTTAAGGGTTAGTAAGGGATACTACCCAGTCAAAGAAGCTCTCACAGCAACAATTTTTGACCTCTCCACAGTTAAATCTTCCCCCTCTCATTGTACAGCAACCATCAGTCAGAACTGAGTTTGTTGGGGCCCTTGTTTTTGTTTAGTTTTGAAATCTTGGCCAAGACATTTTGAGTTTTGACCCTTTTTGAGTTGCGGAATAAATACACATGGCAACCGCGACCGCGCCGCAACTACCAGGAGTTGCGGAGCTACCAAGGCGGCGCGAAAGCACTCGATAGCTGGAGATAGAACAGAGACAAGTGCAGATGAAGGAAACACAACAGAAAATAGAAAGTGGAACACGCAGACATCATAAGAGAAGCTGAGAGAAGCCGAAGTGAAGACGCAGAGGAGCCGATAGTCGCGAGAGCGGGTGAATAAATAACAGTCACCCGACTGAAAAGGTTGTTGAATGCGGAGAGTCAAATAGATGCTGAAGAGGTTGCAAGGCTCGAGACAGAGAAATATGCGCAGGGCGTCTGAGGAGGATTCATGCATGTTCTTCATAGGGTTTCTTATCTTCTATTCTACCTTTCTGTTCTGAAACCCATCTGTGTCAGATTTGTAGCTGTCTGTGGGAATGCCATGTAATCATGTGTTCTGCCAGGAGATTAATACAATGAAAGATTGCTGTCTAAATAAGATGTCCATGTGTTTGTAATGTATTCCTGCCGGTTTAAAATTTAATTTATGAATGTCTGAATGCATATTAAGTGATCTTGCGCATATAACTTTGTATATGAATGGATGAACCGTCTTTCTTTAGTTGTGGGTTTGTTCCTTGCCGTCGATCTCATCCCCTTTTTCATGTGGTTGCGGCACGCCTCGGGTGAGACGCACTGCTCTCCAGAGCAGGGTGAAAATTCCGGCGTGTTCCTAGACTACACCGGGCCCCTTCGTTGGCCACAACTCTTGAACCTGGGTCTTGTCCGCGAGACCTGACTTCTCGCCAACAAATGGTTCCGTTGCCGGGACCTGCATGTTCTGAGGGGATCTAGATCATGGTATCGAGGATTTTTGAAGGAGAAATACGGTGATGGTGGGATGATCATCTTGACCAGTTCATTTCTCAGCAAGCAAAGCTGACCAAGAAAAAGGAGGCGGTGATCAAGGAGCTGGTTCTTTTCTCTGACGCAGCCAGTGATATGTACGAAATTTTCTGGGGAAGGTTCCCTACGGACCTTTACAATTGGTTGCGGAGATTATGAACGACGCTGCCCCAAGAAGGCTTGCGAAAGATAAACCGCAGGTGGACGCACGAAGACCTGGTGGCACTGCATCGGGTAGACACTGAACTAACCCATGCAGTGGATTTCTGGGTAAGGACCACGTTGGAAGGATAAGCTGTGGAGTTTGCTGCTGAGTGCTACCAATCCTTCTCGAAGGCCGAGGTTGTTTTTCACTCAGGGCTGAGGGGGCAGCTGTTGAAGGAGATTCCGCTGTGGATCAAAGCCCTGATGGTGGACGAAGGGTTGATTGAATTCCACAAAACGAGTATGGAAGCGTAAAACACCTGTACTGGGGGAAGGATTGAGGGGACCGATGCTGTATAGACTGTGAGAGTGGGGAGCGGGGGATGGACGTTGAGGCCGAATGCAAGTTGCGGGAGCTACGTGCGCATCGGTGGGCACAGATCGCCGATAGGTGGCGAAGAAGGGTAATGAGAGATTTGAAGAGAAGAGAGATCGAGAGGAAAAATCAGAAGGAGGCGCCTCAGAAGACGGGAGTTATGGGTTTGGATACCCGGAAAGAAGACGGGACAGCAGCGGAAGTGCAGTGGGTGCATGGGAGCCCAACGACGTGAGAAAGAGAAGTAACGACTAGCGAAGATAATGGAAAGATGCAGCCCGAAGAGAGTTCCGATGACGAATGGCAAGGCATAATGCAGCAGATGTTCCAGGATCAGACGACACCCACCCCTCTAGGCAGCCCTACTTCCCACCTTCCGCATGGCCAGAATCCCGACCTTCCCCTGGTACTTTATCAACCTTTAAGAAATATTTTTATTCAGTTACAAGCATTAAGTCAGTCATACAGTAGCTCAGTAGCGTCGGTAACGCCCAGTAACAACAGCGTTACTAGTAGTAGTATTTTCCCTAGTGGGACCGTTACGCAACCAGGACCGGGGGGTTTTATCCTGGTTAATTCTCCGCAAGTACACATGGCTGGATCTTTCACCCGGTATCCAGAGTTCTCTGGCCGGGGCAATGATGACGTAGAACAACACTGGTACCTGTGCGAAGCCATCTGGAGGGCCCGCCAGATGCCAGATGCAGGGAAGTTAATAGAATTCCAAACCACGCTCAGAGAGAGGGCTCTGCGATGGTTTATCAAGTGGTCCGAGGCGCATCCTAACCTGTAATTGCAGACGTGAAGCGGGATTTTGTCCGCGAATTCAAGCTTCCCCAGACAGACCAGCAGGGCCTGTCAGAGCTGTGGGAAATTAAGCAGAAGGAAGGTGAGACCGCGTGGGAGTTGATGCGGCAATTCAAGGACGCGATCAGGAAACTCAGCTACCACCAGAGGGACTGGTTCATCAAGGCTCTTCTCCCCTTGACACGAACCCCTCTTACTCAGCAGAAGATTGATAATCTGCAGGACTCTTTGGAGCAGGCCATGAAGATTGAAGCCATGGCGGGCTACCCCCAGGAATATCGGGGGGGATGGGTCCGCAAGACCCTTATTTGATAGGGTTGCAACACCAGATCGCCAGCTTGATCGAAAAGCTCAAGGAACTTTAGCCGGTGAGACCAGCGTGACCGAATGTTTGGTGTACCCATTGTCTGGTCGAGGGCCACGTCGCAACCGAATGTCCTCGGTTGCGCGGCACACGAGCAGGACCCTCGATCGCAGCAATCCAGGGGGGTCCACCACCAGGGGGTGGTGTGGGGATGAACCCGCAGGGAGTCTACCAGCCTCAACAGACCTTTGCGGGGTTCCCACCGCAACCGGGGCCCTCCACCACAGAGTACTGTGAGATTTTCCGGACGATGGGGCATCCTCCTCGGATGTGCCCGATATTACAGAAGTACTCCACGGTCCCGAATAATGTATACTGCGAATTTTGTGTGTCCACGACTCACAATAATGAGCAGTGTAGGGCTCTCGACGCACTTGCGGACCAACTGGACCGTCCCTCCTACAGGGTGAACGAGGCTCCAAGAGGAAGAGGCGGAGGCATGCGGGGAGGCCGCACAGGTGGACGCGGTCTGGTAAAATGCTACAACTATGACAAGGAGGGTCATGTGGCTCGAGAATGTCCCCTTCCACGATGACCCTGGTGTTCCCAGTGCTGGGTCAACGCCCATGCTACAGAAGACTGTCTGGAGCTCATCAAGAAGTGGGAAGAACGGGTGAGGCAGAGGGGAGCGAATCTGATAAAATCATAACCGCGCAGCGCCACAACCCCCGACATGCAGAACGTCGCGATAGTAACGAGGGGCGGAAAGAAGACTGGCGAGGATGCCCACGAGAAGGAGCCAGCGCGAGTGGTTCGGCCGGCATCCCCAAAGAAGTTGATCAGGCCCGAAGCCCAGAAGAAGTATTTCCAGGAGGCGGTTGAGGCATTCACCCAGTTGCGGAACGAGGGAGGGTTGGAGGAGCCCAGGCAGCCGGAATCTGGTGCGCAGAACGTCGCAGATACTGTGGTCGAGGATTGGCTCCGGCTATTCCTCAGGATTGTTGATAACGCTGTGCTGCGGCAGCAGCTCACGCATGCTTTGGACGGAGCGCTGCAGGGGCGCACAGAACCTAGAGAACCGGCGGACGCTAGCCCTCAATACGTGCAACGTGTCAAGCGAAACAAGCAACGAACAGGCAAAGAATTCCGGCTTAACACGTAGGTTGCAGGGTTCCAAATCAGCGACACCATGTTGGACTTGGGGTCCGACGTCAACATACTGCCACGAAAGACATGGGAGGCTCTTGGAAGGCCGCGGTTAGCCTACTCACCCATCCAACTCAGGATGGTGAATCAGTACTGCATTTTGTCAATCGACCGGCTCGAGGGAGTCGAGGTCGACATTGCGGGGGTGAAGACATAAACCGATTTTGAAGTTATTGATATCATGGGCGACAAGGATCCCTATCCGGCCTTACTCGGCATTGATTGGGCTTTTGAGAATTACGCCATCATCGACCTCAAGAAGGAGCTGATGATCTTTGAGGATGGGGAGGTACGGGTCACCCAGCCTCTCGACCCGTATCAGGGCCCGCAATATACAGAAACAGTGGAAAATCGGGAGGATGCTCAGATAATGGACCATCTCTATCAGATGACTGCAGGGAAGCGGGACGATTATATTAACCCGACCGCAACTGGCTCTGTCAGTTGGCGGAGTGTACAGAGCTCGGAGCTCGGATCCGAACTCGCTTGGGAAGACTGGCAGCAAGGGGGATATGAGACCACCACGCGGAGATGTGCCTCCATCGCTCAGGTCCGGTGGGTAGGGACTGAGATCCGCGGATATCCCACATTATCAAACATGCAAGAAGTCAATACTTTTATTGCCAAAGTGGAAGATCGGGTCCCAGCTGAAAGCTGGATGGCCCTTTTGGATGTGGCCTTGCAGTCAACGTCGGCTCGATGGTGGAAAAATCACCGCAACACTCTGTTGCGATGGGAGTGTGTGGTGGAGGCTCTGCGGGCACGCTTTAAAGAGGATGAAGGACCCCCCAGTACGCTTAAGTATCATGGAAATTCAGACCCGCGACACCATTTGCGGGCCTGCGAAGAACAGTGGCGGAGCTCACGGTACCCTGTGGAGCTGTGGGTCCACAGGTTTGTCCACTCCCTAGGCACCATTCCCCAGGCCTGGTACTTGGAGGAAGAGTGGAAACGAGAAACCCGCTCTTGGCAGGCAGTTGCGGACAAGTTCGTTTTGAGCTTCTCGTTCAAAGGGGAGACGGCGCAGGAGGCTCAGGCCCTACAGGCAATCAAGGAGGTCTTGTTTTTCCGCCAGCCTAAGCCCGATAAGGGCCCAGCTGTGTCACGACTTGAGGTCAGGCGCGAGTTGGTTTGTCAGCGGATTGATGGCGATCCAGAGGATGATAGTTTGGAGGACCTCAGGCATCTCTCTTTTGACGAAAAAGAAGGAGAGCGGAGCATCAGTGAAGAGCCGACGACTGAAGGAGTCCATTTACAGCCGCTCAAGACAAGAAAACTGAACATTGGAACGGACGAGAAACCTAAGCTCGCAACGGTGGGAGATTACTGGGACGAGGAGACAACAAAAGAAATTTTCAGCCTCCTCCGGGAATACGAAGATTTGTTCCCGTCATCAGTTGCGGACCTGAAGGGGATCAAGGGGGATCTGGGCGAGATGCGCATCACACTGAAACCGGGGGCCAGGCCGGTGAAGCACCGACCCTACCGGTTGAATCCACGCATCAAAGAGAAGGTCAAGATGGAGATTGACAAGATGCTGGCTGCAGGTCTCATCTTTCCAGTAGAAGAAGCGGAATGGGTGAGTCCGATTGTCATCCAAAACAAGAAGGACAAAGCGGAGATCAGGGTCTGTGTAGACTACCGGAGCTTGAATAATGCTTGTATCCATGACCCGTTTCCCACTCCCTTCAGCGATGAAGTTCTAGATCATGTCGCGGGAAACGAAGCTTATTCCTTCACTGATGGGTTCTCGGGCTACCATCAGGTGCACATCGCCGAGGAAGACAAAGCAAAGACGACATTCACCATTGAGTGGGGATCATTCGCATACCACGCTATGCCGTTTGGTCTGAAGAACGCACTGGCTATGTTTTCCCGGATTGTCATTGCTGCTTTCCAGGAGTACATTCACAAATTCCTGGAAGTCTACATGGACAACTGGACTGTTTACAGCCTGCTAAAGAAACACGCCTCCTTGTTGCGTGTTATGTTCGACCGGTGTCGCCAGCTGCAGATTTCCTTGAACTTGAAGAAATGTATTTTTGCAGTACCATTCGGCACACTCTTGGGCCACGTGGTGTGCAAGCAAGGGGTCTGCGTTGATCCTGCCAAGGTCGCGGTCATCGTCCACATGGAGGCCCCCGAGACCGTGAAGCAGTTGTGGGCACTGCTCGGGCACACAGGATACTACAGGCAGTTTATCCGCAACTACGCCAAAATTACGGCCCCTCTGGAGAAACTGTTGCGGAAGTCAGAAGCGTTTGAGTGGACGGCAGAGTGCAGGAAGGCACTTGACACATTGAAGGAGAAGTTGGCGACGACACCCATATTGGTTCATCCCGACTGGGATAAGCAGTTCCATGTGCATATTGATGCGTCCGGAATTGCACTTGGAGCTGTATTGGCGCAACCCAGGGAAACGACAGTTGACCACCCCGTATACTTTGCCAGTCGACGGTTATCGAATGCAGAGAAGAATTACACCACGACCGAGCGAGAGGCGTTGGCGATGGTGTACTCTCTCCAGAAGTTCCGCCACTATCTTCTGGGCGGAAAATTTACATTCTTCACGGACCATTCTGCATTGAAATATCTGGTGAATAAGCCTGTGTTGGAAGGAAGAATCTGTCGATGGCTTCTACTTTTTCAGGAGTTCACGTTTGAGGTGATTGTCAAGCCGGGAAGTTGAATGTTGGTCCCGATCACTTATCTAGGTTGGAGACGGGAGAGAAAGAAGGCTCGTTGGACGATCAGCTACCGGATGCTGACCTCTTCCGAGTTGAAGCAGTACCAGATTACCTGGCTGACATTGCCACGTATCTGACCACGGGACAGTGCCCTGAGGATTACACCCCGCTTCAGAAACACCACCTGGTTGTCCGGGCGGCCGACTACCAATTGATCGCAGGGCAGCTGTACAAACTGGGGCTTGATGAGGTGTTGCGTAGGTGTGTCCTCGACCATGAACGGGAAGCAGTGATGTGGGAATGTCACAGTGGTGTTGCGGGGGGGCATGTGGGTGCGAAACCTACCGCAAGGAAGGTGCTTCAAGCTGGCCTGTGGTGGCCGACGGTACATGCTGACTGTAAGGCCTATGTGAAGCGTTGCGATGTTTGCCAGCGGACGGGAAGGCCTTCGCACCGGGACGAGCTTCCGCTACACCCAGTGCATGTGTTGCGGCCGTTTGAGAAGTGGGTTGTTGATTTCGTAGGCCCCATCACACCAATCGCTCGACATTCCAAGGCCCGGTACATCATTACCGCAACGGATTACCTCACACGGTGGGCTGAGGCGGCAATGGTACGCGACTGCTCGGCAGAGACCACTGCCCGGTTCATTTTTGAACACATCATTAGCCACTTTGGTTGTCCACGGAGTTTGACCAGCGATCAGGGTAGGCATTTCATTAATGCCATGGTCATGTCACTACTGGCCACATTTATGATTCAGCATCATAAAAGCAGCCCATACCACCCACAGGCCAATGGTACGGTGGAAGCTTTCAACAAGATTCTTGAGAAGGGCTTGACTAAAATCTGCAACGCTTAGCGCGACGATTGGGACGAGTGCCTCCCAGCGGCCTTATGGGCCTACCGGACCACAGTGAAACGTTTGACCAACCAGACACCATTCCAGTTGGTGTATGGCCGGGAAGCTGTGATTCTCGCCGAGTTCACGGTACCCAGTCTTTTGATCGCAACGTCCCTTCAATTCTCCGAAGAGGCATCACTTCGGGAATGCCTCCAGGAGCTACAGGAGCTGGATGAGGCCCGATTCCTCGCGGAATTCCACCAGAAGGTTCAGAAGGCCAGGCAGAAAGCGTGGCACGACTGCCACATCAAAACTAAGGCCTTCCAAGTTGGCGGCAAAGTTCTCTTGTACGACAGCCGGTTCCAGAAGTTTCCAGGCAAGCTCCAGATGCACTGGTTGGGACCGTACTTTATCATCGAGATCCGCGACTCAGGCACCGTTCGGTTGGCACAGCTGGACGGCACAGTTCTTCTCGGATGGGTGAATGGCACATGCCTGAAACCCTACCAGGAGTAGTTATCTTTCACTTTTCATCAATAAATCTCGCATCTGAGAGAACTCGTAGAGTAGCTTAGTTGAATAACTCTCCCGCAACCAGGAGGAGCGTAGGTAGTATTTTCCGTTCATATGTAATCAGTCAAATAAACAGTCAGTTGCGGGAACCTTACCGCAACTGACTGTGGTCGGGGCGGGCTAGTCCAGCGTGTCGCAGCGCCAGTCCAGCGTGTCGCAGCGCCAGTCCAGCATGTCGCCGCTCCAGTCCAGCGTGTCGTTCACGTAGGATCCATCCTCGTGCCAGTGTCAGTCCAGGTCATTTCCGTTAGTCCTTTTGTCAGTCCGTAGGATCGCTCAGATTTGTTCATAAATTACCATAATAGACAGTAATCGTACCGTAATCATTTGCCATCACCCGCAGTTCCCTCATCCATCGAGTCCGCCCATCTTCCCATGACGCCTTCAGCAACTGTCAGATTACATACAGGCACGCGATTGATCGCACGATTATCGCAACCTCGAAGGATAGCAAGAATTAATTGCCATTATGGAGTCTCATCAACTCTGCGCGTGCCAATGGATGCCATAATTTGCATGAAGATCAACAACACGAGAATGACGGACCAGTTCAATTTGGAAGTTGCAGCGTCTTTGTTGAGTCTCAAATCTGCATCTTTTCCATACACTTTTCTATACCTTTTTCACTCACCTGAACCTCCCAAGTTGTCAATATCATGTGCAAAAGAGCATCTAACATGGTTTTTAATTATATTTTTGTGTTTGCTATTTGATTTAGATTTTGTTCATTCAAATGCGGAATCTTGCCACTTTCCGCAGCTGCTGCAACTTTCCGCAGCTATTTTGTGAAACTCTATGCTACAGGTGTCTACAAGGAAAACGAGCCACATGGGTAGGTCGGGAATGATGTGGACATGGTTCGTGTCCTATTGGTTCAAGCAAACTCATCCAAAGAAGTCGCGGTCAAAAGCGTCCACATGGAAGTCAACCATGGAGTCTCATGTCGGCCGGACTCTGTTTCGTGTCACATGAAGATTCATACGGCCGTTTCTAAGTTGCGGAGGATAAAATCAACATCTGTACATGGCTCCTTAGTCGAATTCAAGCATCCACTCCTCGTAGATTTACTTTCCAACACGGCCATGATCCTAGATCCGTGGACGTAATGGTCTACGTGTTCTCCACCAGCATGAACTTTAGGAGACAGTTATATTTCTTTTGTTATATATAATGCATTTGCATATGCATATAGAGTTAGTCGATGTTAGTCTCTGTTATCTTTTATTAGTCTGCTCTGTAATGTGATTACGCTGCACTTGTGCCGTAACATCACCTTTCTGTAATGACTGCTTTTTAATATAAGAAGACTCTGTTTTCAACCGAAATTCGTATTTGAAGATCGTTGCCAAGGCTAGTGTAGAGGGCCCCTGCTCAGCTAAGGTTTTGTGCATTAGTGTATAGTTCTCATTTCATTTCTTTAAAGTTCATTGTGCCATAATCCATTCATATGTTCATACATTGCATTTGCTTCATTTCTGTTTATAAACTTCCATAATTTCCATTTCACTTCTGTCTTTCATGTTTTATGTTGTTAATCACTGATCATTGTTCTTGTTTCAGGTTATAGATAGGCAGCCCGGGAATTTTCATAGCTTTTTGACTAATGACATGGAACTAACATTGTTCTGCTGCTAATTTGCTTTTCATAGTTTATGTTTAATTTCAGTATTGCTTTGTTCATTTTAGTTTTTCTTATTTGCTTCAGTAGTTAAATTTAGATATATTAAGCTGCTCATAACATCTTCAGTTGCCTCCGAAAGCCACAGCTGGACTGATGGTGAGGGATTGTATTATGAAATGTGTAGTTTAGTATTAGTTTCTTTTATGCAAATTTAGATATATTAAGCTGCTCATAGCATCTTCAGTTGCCTCCGAAAGCCACAGCTGGACTGATGGTGAGGGATTGTATCATGAAATGTGTAGTTTAATATTAGTTTCTTTTCCGCAAATTTAGATATATTAAATCGTGCATTACATCTTTAGTTGCCTCCGAAAGCCACAGCTGGACTGATGGTGAGGGATTGAATCATGAATGTATGGTTTGATATTAGTTTTCTTTCTGCAAGTTAGATATCAGTTACTCAAATTGTTTATGATTACTTCCGAAAATCATAGCTGGACTAATGATGAAGGATCAGAAGATAAATTGATGTAATCTGATTTAGATTTATTTTGTTACAATTTTGAATTTCCTTAAACATAGTTTCTTTTGTGTTTAGTCAGCAGCAAGAATAGTTTGGTTTTCATGCTCAATAGTTCACTGTTTTGATTTGTTAGATTAGCAGCACCTTTTCATTTCAGCAGCACATTTTCATTTCCTTTCAAGTCTTGTCATTGTAAATTTCAAATTTATTTTTAAAGTTTCAAGTTGGTAAATCATTATAGGGGATATCATTTCCTTGAACAAACATAACCAAACTTGTTTTCATCTTAGAATTTCCATTTCACCTTAGAAAAGCAAAAACGACAAAAAGTTAAGAAATAGGTTATCTTGCACATATAGTGCGCCGCACTTCATCAGCTTACGATTCCTGGATTGAAAAATTAAATGCAGCAATTTAGGACACATTAAATTGACCAAAAATTTTGGCGCCGCTGCCGGGGAAGTGTAACTAGGTAGCCAATTTCTTAAAAAAAAAAACACAAAATCATAAAAGAAGGGAAAACTTGATAACTTCTTGAAGTATGCTCTCCTCTTGCACCTAGTGTGATCTGGAGGATTAGAAAAGAGAGTTATTGGTTTAGTAATTTCTTAAGTATGCTCTCTTCTTGCACCTAGTGTGACCTGGAAGATCAGAAAGAGAATTATTAGCCCAACTTTAAAAATAAAAAATAAAAAAAAATGACATGCATAGAGCAAGAGATTCTAGGGGAAGGTTTATAGCTAAAGCCAAGAGTTCGATTTTCACAACTCCATCTTCTTCAAGGCATAGACCCGATTCACCACCATCTACCCCCAGCCTTAAGATTTTTGGAAGTCAAGGACCAGCTGAATTAGAGGATTCTCCTATACCACCTACTAAAACCCATTTAGAAAACAAAGAGACTCTCTCTCATCCTCCCTTGGTAGAAGAACTAGAGGACTTTAAGGACTCTAAAGAAACTATCATGGCAGAGGAAGTAATAGATGGAGGTAGAGGTAGAGGTAGAAGAGGAGGAAACAATGGAGACAACAAAGGTGAAGGAAATAATGGTAGAAATAGGGAAGGAGACAACTTGTTTGGATTCCCTATTGTTGATGAGGAAACTCATGCAACAATGAAAAATATCTCACCATCTGTCCTCCCTAACTTTTATGGATTGCGAAGTGAGGATCCTGAAACATTTCTGTTTGAGTTTGAAGTTGTGTGCCGAACCTATGACTATATGGAAGACTCTCAAAAACTCAAACTGTTTCCTTCAATTTTGAAGGGATCTGATTTGAAATGGTTCATGGGATTAGCCACTCAATCTATTAGGACTTGGAATGATATGAAACAAACATTCTTGGATAGATACTTGGATTATTGTATGCCCACCAATCACAAGGATGAGGTATTCAAAATGATGCAAAAAGAAGATCAAAATTTGGAAGACTTACTTGAAAGATTTCAATATAACTTGAAAAGAGCAAAGATGAGCAACTTAGATGATGAAACCTTGAAAGCCCTCATATTAAAAGCCATTAGAGATGAATGGATAGATATTTTAAACATGATGGGGAAAGGATACATTTCTCAACTCCCACTTCGTGATATAATAGAACTATGTGTCCATCTCTCAAGAGGAAAATCTAAAACAGGAAAAGGGCCTAGGGATCCTTCTCTTATTAGGGCTAACAAATCTTCAACTGGATCAGTAAGTAGGGCAGAGATTGGTAACATGCTTGATGAGTTCAAAACTGATATCTTAGGGAGCCTTAGTGAACAACTAGACACCCTTAAAATCCAAAACAAGCAGAAAGCAGAAACAGATGCCTTAGCCATCTTTTGTCCGAAATGTAGAAAGAAACATGCTTTAAGGGAATGTCCCTTGGATGCAAAAGTTGTAGAAAAATGTATGATTTGCTCAGAAAATCATGAAATCAAGGATTGTCCTTCAATCCCTGGACTCAAAGCTGTTTTTCAAGAAGATCCAAATTCAATAGAATCTCTCTGTTTTGTCGCAAGGAGACCTTGGCGGGGACAACAATCTCAAGGGTTTAATAACCCTATGAATCTTCAAACCCCACCAAATTGGACTCCTTGGCAACAACCTTGGCCCCAACATCAAAATTCATATCAGCCATGGGTACAAGGGATGCAAAATCCTTATGGGAGATTTGCTCAATTTTATCAATATCCTCCATATTTTCAAAATCAACAAGCTCTACAACTTCCAAACCCAAATCCACAAATTTCATTGCCATTTCCACAACAACAACCTTCTCAACAAAATCCAAATCCTCAACTCATGCTTCCATACCAACAAAAGACAAATCAACTTCCAGCTCAGCCATTGACAAATCCTAACAATAAGAATCCTCAGAATACTTACATGGTAGAAGGACAACAATTTCCTACCTATATGATTGTTCCTCTCAACGATGTACAACTCAGATCTGGTAGAGTTTTAGAAAAACCTTCTATAGATATTCAAGAGAAAGATACCTTTGAGGAGGACTCTCTTCAAGTCAATAAGGGTTCTGAGGAAGAATCTCTTCAAAATCCAAGCATGCAAAAAGAAAAAGAAAAGTTAACACCCACAACTCCTATAGTTGAGCAACCAACATCTTCATCTACACCTCCTTTTCCTGAAAGACTACAAATTGACGAGGGGGTGGAAAAACAAATCTTGTTGCCTAACTATGACTTTCTAGATGAATTGAAGAATGTTTGTATCAAGATTCCCTTACTACAAGCCATTCAAGAGATTCCTATTCTAGCAAAAACCATAAAGGAGTTGAGTTTCAAAAGACCAGGAAGGAAACTAAAAGACACAAGAAGAATCCACCTGGTAGGAAAGATTGCAGATATTATGATGGGAAAAATTACCATGCAGAAGTATGTAGATCCAGGAAGTCCAATTGTCAAGACACATATAAATGGGATAGAAATTCCAAACACATTGATTGACTTAGGGGCTGCTATCAACATTATGAGTAGATAGACTATGGAACAACTAAAACTTCCTAACCTTCTTTTTACACCTACTTTACTGCAACTTGCAGATCGATCAGTTATTAAACCAGATGGTGTATTAGAAGATATTTCAGTCTCCTTAGATTCTTGGGAATATCCAGTAGATTTTATGATTTTGACTCCCAAGAGTAATCTAGGGGGACACCCACTTATCTTTGGAAGACCTTGGCTAGCCACAGCTGATGCTTTTATTAGTTGTAGATCTGGGGACATGTACATTTCTAATGGTAATTCGACAAAGAAATTCAATTTGTATCCTCCAACAAGAGCAATCACAGAAGTAGGAGACAATGAATGGGTCGATGATGAGGACATTATACAACTTGTCTTTACCATTTCTGAAATCAGTGAGGATAGTCAAATTCTGAACACATTAGAAAATTTTGAGACATCTTCAGAATATGACCCCACACAATTTCAGTTGGAATCTGACATAGAATATTTATCATCAAGACAAATGTCTCTTTACTCTATGGAAGAGTTTGGTAGTTCTACTATTGAGATTTTTCCGGGAAAAACATTGAATATCAACAAACATTTGGAAAAGTCACAACAAGAAGAACTAACCAAAATCTTGCAAAAACATTCTACTGCATTTGCATGGGAGTATATTGACATGAAAGGTATTGATCCTAAGACTTGCATCCATCATATCTATATTGAGGAAAACAGTAGACCAATCAGACAACCTCAAAGAAGGATGAATCCAAATCTTAGGAGATAGTGAAAGAAGAGCTCCAAAAACTACTCAATGTAAACTTCATTTATCCAATTTCAGATAGCCGATGGGTTTCTCCTTTGGTTATAGTACCTAAAAAGAATGGTAAATGGAGGGTATGCATTGATTACGGGGAATTGAACAAAGCAACTTTGAAGGATCACTTTCCTTTGCCTTTTATCGATCAGGTATTAGATACATTAGCAGGTAAAAAGTACTTTTCATTTTTGGATGGTTTTAGTGGCTATAATCAAATTCAGGTAGCACCTGAAGATCAAGATACGACCACATTTACTTGTCCATGGGGAACTTTTGCCTACCGAGTGCTTCCTTTTGGGTTATGTAATGCACCAGCAACATTCCAAAGAGCAGTACTAGGAATTTTTTCTGATCTAATCCATGATTGTGTAGAGTTTTATATGGATGATTTTACAGTTTATGGTAATTCATTTGAAGAGGCATTAGAAAATTTGGAAAAAATTCTTATAAGATGTAAAGAAACAAACCTTTCATTAAGCCATGAAAAATGCTTTATGATGTTTACTGAAGGGATTGTTTTAGGACATCATATTTTAGGAGATGGGATTAAGGTTGATAGATCAAAATTTGAAGTCATCTCCAAGTTGCCTATTCCAAATTGTCAAAGAGATGTTAGAAGTTTTCTAGGATTTACTGGTTATTATAGAAGATTTATAGAAAACTTCACTAAAATTGCATCTCCACTCTTCAAATTGCTTACAAAATACTGTGAATTTAAATGGGATCCTGATTGTCAATCAGCTTTTGAAACTTTGAAAACAAGAATATCTGAAGCACCTATCTTGAGAGGACCAAATTGGAAATTCCCTTTTCATATTTCTACGGATGCTTCAGATACAGCTCTAGGAGCTGTGTTGGGTCAAAAATATTTAGTTCCTTATGCCATTTATTACACCAGTAAAAATTTGACTCCCACAGAGTTGAACTATACTGTGACTGAAAAAGAGTTTTTAGCTGTTGTTCATGCAATTAATAAGTTTAGACATTATATAACGGGCTATGAAACTTTTATTCATACTGACCATTCTGCAATTAGATATTTAATGAACAAACCTGTTACTAATGGCAGAGTGACAAGATGGCTCTTACTTTTGCAAGAATTCAATATTACTGTGTTGGATAGACCAGGAAAACAGAATACGGTAGCTGATTTCTTGTCTAGAATTCAGAATACTAAAGAAGATTCTCCTGTAGAGGATAAGTTTCCTGATGAATACTTGTTTGCAGTAACTATTAAGACTCCTTGGTATGCAGATATTGCTAACTATTTGGTTACGGGGAAACTGCCTTCACATTTATTTCCAAGTGAAAAACGAAAAATTATTCAGGAGAGTTCAAAATATTCATGGATTTCTAACGAATTGTTTAAAACAGGGCCAGATCTTGTGATCAGAAGATGTGTCAGGGAAGATGAAATGCTTGATATTCTTAAGGCATGTCATGATGAACCATGTGGCGGACACTTTGCAGACAAAAGGACGGCCTATAAAATCCTCTCTTTAGGATATTATTGGCCTTCCCTCTTCAAAGATGCAAAACAATATGTCAAAAGGTGTGACAGCTGCCAAAGAGTAGGGAAACCTACCCTTTCAAATGAAATTCCATTGCAAACACAGGTACTCATTGAACCCTTTGAAAAGTGGGCTTTAGATTTCATTGGACCTATTAATCCACCATCCAAGCAAAAGAAGTATATATTGGTTTGTACTGGTTATGTTACTAAATGGGTAGAAGCCAAAGCATTAGTATCTGCTACTGAAAATTCAGTTGTTCATTTTCTTTATGAGGATATTTTTACTCGCTTTGGTGTTCCAAGAGAAATTGTAACAGATCGGGGGAGCCAATTCACATCAAATTTGGTGGAGAAGTTGATGGAAGAATACAAAATCAAGCACAGAAGATCTACTCCTTACCATCCACAAGCAAATGGTCGAGTGGAGTCCACAAACAAAGTTCTTGAAAGTATCATCACCAAAACTGTTCATCTACATAGAAGAGATTGGGCAGAAAGGCTTCCAGAAGCCTTGTGGGCCTACAAAACTACATGGAGGAATACAACAGGACATTCTCCCTATGAACTTGTTTATGGGAAAGAAGTCTTTCTCCCCATTGAGTTCCAAGTCAAGACCTTCAAGATAGCAGTTCAGTTGGGGATGGACTTATCAGAAGCCCAAAAGCATAGAATGGAGCAATTGAATGAGCTAGATGAGATCAGACAAGAAGCAATTCTAAGAAATGATCTAGTTCAATATCAAAGAGCTAAATGGCATGACAAGTATATCAAAGAGAAGAAGTTTCAAGAAGGAGATTGGGCATTGTTATTTGATTCCAAGTTTAAAGATTTTCAAGGAAAATTTCAGACTCATTGGCTTGGGCCATATGAGATTGACAAAATCTTTAGCAATGGAGCAGTAAGAATCAAGACCATTGATGAGTTTCAAACTCCTCTTATTGTGAATGGCCATAGATTGAAAGTTTATCATAAGCCACTCTCAAAAGAGGATTTTGTCAAAATATTTCAAGAAAGTTCTGCAATCAGGCTGGTACAGAAGAATTCTTCTTCTCCACCAACCTAGTTCTTTTGTTCTTTTCAGTTAAAAAAAATAAAATAAAAAAAATAATGGTATAAGCCTAAAAACCAATCATTGATTGGCAGTCTTATGCAGAAAATATAGGGTGAAAATCAGGAACACCTGACACTCTATATTTTCCAAAAAAAAAATCTCTCTTTCATTTCACAAGCTTTGTCACCACCCACTCCATTTCATCCCACTTCATTCCATTTCATTTCATTTCCATTTCACTTCATTCCACTTCATTTTATCCATTTCATTCCATTCCATCAATAAAAATATTTTTCATGACCATTTCCATCTGGTCATTTGTCATTTGTTCATTTCTGTTCATCCAAGTAATAGCTGTGTCAGTTTCTGCAGCTGACATCTGTTTCCGCAGCTGACTCCAGTTTCCGCAGCCAGAAGCAGATTCCGCAGCTACTACTATGTTTTCAAAAAGAATGTACAGTCAGATGTTATTTCCATAATTATGAAATAAAATGCAGGTGAGAGGATAAAAAATGAAGATATGGAGCATTCAAGACACCAATGAAGAGAAAATAGTTGAAGACCAAGGGAAAAGGCAAAGATTCCAAAGGTATGAATAAAATTTATTTCAAATAGCATTGAAAAACACATTTTTATATAGTTCTGAACCATGAGCTCTATCCATTATGTGCAATGATTATATTGACAATTCCGTAACCTTTCACGATCTCCATATTACCCTCTCGCATTCATTCTCAAACAGTTTCATCATTAAACCCTCGATTTTCACTCATGATCCAATATTCCACCGGTGACAATGAGACGTATTTGATTTGACCAAGGACTCTTACAGCCGCATAAATTCATAACCGTTGATTGAAACGTGTTCACATTTATTTTCGCAGCCACCAAATTTCAAAATGCGGCCGAGTGTGTTATATTCTGTCAATCTCTCAGTCGTATCTTTGTTATGCTCACGAAACCCCTTTCTGTTCTGTCTCACTCCATTCCGTTCATTGTGCTCATTCTCACTCTCGAATATCTACCCACAGTCTCACTCCATTCCGTTTATGGTGTTCATTCCCATTTTATGATACATTCCCACAGTCATTGTGCTCGTTCCTATGCATTCAACCGTTCTATTTCCATTTGAACCCTCACGCAGGCAAATTTGTGAAGAGCAGAGAAGAGAAATGGGTAAATTGCTAAGAGCAGAACCGGAAGGACCGAAGTTTATGGAGGGATATCCGCAAATAAAGGAGATATTGAAGAAAGCAAAATGGCTGCGTTTTATCCATAAATTCAGAGGTTATCACAAAGAAGTTACGAAAGCATTTGCAAGGTCGTTTAGTGGCTTGGAAGCAGAGATTGGAGACCTTAAGTTTTCGGTCAATGAAGCATCTATAGCAACAGCCACGGAACTTCTTCAAGAGGGTGAGCGTTGGATTAAAAATAAAAGCATCAATGATGAAGCATGGAAAACAATCTTACGAAACCAAGGTATGGACATAACTGTTTTTAAAAGAGGAATTCCTGTGCATGCATTGAAAGAGGAATGGGCTACTTTGCTACTAGTTGTTCAGAAATTCATTACATGTGAAGGCTGTTTTGGGTCCATGTACATGTACCATACCAGGTTACTAATGAATTTTCTAGATAATCAAGCTCTCAATATTCCATATTTTCTGTTAAATAGCTTGAAGAAAATGGCTGTGACTGTTCAGAAACACTTAGGAGATGTAGAACCACATCTATATCACCACGGCCTTATAAAAATCTTGATTGAAAATGAGTTAAAGAAAAATAAAGACACATGGGAACAATTTCTGGTTAGAAATTTCTTTGAGGAACCTCAGGAAATTCCTGAAGGTAGCACAACAAGAAGGAGTAGAAGAAAAAGAATAAATGATGAAACCCAAATTACTCCTACTCAGGAAATTCCTGCAGGTAGCACATCAAGAAGAAGTAGGAGAAAAAGAACAATTGATGAAATCCAAAATACTCCTACTACTACTATGGAAAGAACTGATAGGGAA
Source organism: Pinus albicaulis (assembly GCA_034641835.2). Lineage (NCBI taxonomy): Eukaryota > Viridiplantae > Streptophyta > Pinopsida > Pinales > Pinaceae > Pinus > Pinus albicaulis. Next base: position 852,280,746 of record CM076579.1, read on the forward strand.
GAGAGACTGTCAAAAAGGAAGAAGAAGGAAATCAAGGGTAAGAAGCCAATAACACCAAAAGAGAGAAAAACTATTGAGGCCATACATCAAACTCCTTCTTCTGAAGAAGAAGATCATCAAGTGTTATATGAAAGATTAGTTTATCTTCAAAAACAGTCATCTATGCCCAAGAAGACAGAGAAAGGAAAACAAAAACAAAAGGATAGTGTACCACAGCGTGTGAGAAGAAGCAGCAGACTTAAAGGGAAATTGAGGAAAACACAAATTAAGGGTCCTCATTTCATTGATTTAGGTGAGGAGACATCTGAACAATCCCCAGCTGACCATAGTCCATCTCAGTCAGTTAGTGAACTTGATTCATTTCATTCTCAGTCAGACATTGAACATACTCCATCCTATTCTCAGCAAGATGTTGATGTAAGCCCTTCTCAACCAGATTTTGAAAATAACTCTCCTTCACGGCATTTTGGGGACAGCCCAATAAAAATGACACTTGAAATAGACCCCAAGCAACAGGAAGTATATGAATATATAGAATCTTTGGAAAAGGCAGCTACAGGTCCAAGTACTTCGTCCATTCAGCCTCATACATTACAGGATGATTTAGTCCAATCACTAAAACAAGAAATTTTTGAGCTAGAGCTTTTAAATAGGCACATCAAAAATGAAAATGAGACATTGAAAGAACAAGGCAAACTGGACAAAATCATCCATGATAATACCATGCTACATTTGGGAATATGGCAGAAGAAGAATAAGAAATTGAAAAGGAAATGCCAGAAGTTGAGCAGAGCACTCGTTAATATCAAATTTAGGTGCTTAATGAAAAAACCCAGAATGTTGGCAGTACCAAGGAAGAAGAGGAGAGGATTGGATGTGTTGGCTGAAGTGTCAAGGCACATGAAATGAAGAAAGATTATCAAAATTTTGGTTGCATGAGGACATGCAACACCTTCACAGTGGGGGTATGTTGAGTCTCAAATCTGCATATTTTCCATACACTTTTCTATACCTTTTTCACTCACCTGAACCTCCCAAGTTGTCAATATCATTTGCAAAAGAGCATCTAACATGGTTTTTAATTATATTTTTGTGTTTGCTATTTGATTTAGATTTTGTTCATTCAGCTGCAGAATCTTGCCACTTTCCGCAGCTGCTGCAACTTTCCGCAGCTATTTTGTGAAACTCTATGCTACAGGTGTCTACAAGGAAAACGAGCCACATGGGCAGGTCAGGAATGATGTGGACATGGTTCGTGTCCTATTGGTTCGAGCAAACTCATCTAAAGAATCCGCGGTCAAAGGCGTCCACATGGAAGTCAACCATAGAGTCTCATGTTGGCAGGACTCTGTTTCGTGTCACATGAAGATTCATACGGCCGTTTCTAAGTTGCGGAAGATAAATCGACATCTGTACATGGCTCCTTAGTCGAATTCAAGCATCCACTCCTCGTATATTTACTTTCCAACACGGCCATGATCCTAGATCCGTGGACGTAATGGTCTACGTGTTCTCCACCAGCATGAACTTTAGGAGACAATTATATTTCTTTTGTTATATATAATGCGTTTGCATACGCATATAGAGTTAGTCGATGTTAGTCTCTGTTATCTTTTATTAGTCTGCTCTGTAATGTGATTACACTGCACTTGTGCCGTAACATCACCTTTCTGTAATGACTGCTTTTTAATATAAGAAGACTCTGTTTTCAACCGAAATTCGTATTTGAAGGTCATTGCCAAGGCTGGTGTAGAGGGCCCCTGCTCAGCTAAGGTTTTGTGCATTAGTGTATAGTTCTCATTTCGTTTCTTTAAAGCTCATTGTGCCATAATCCATTCATATGTTCATACATTGCATTTGCTTCATTTCTGTTTATAAACTTCCATAATTTCCATTTCACTTCTGTCTTTCATGTTTTATGTTGTTAATCACTGATCAGTGTTCTTGTTTCAGGTTATAGATAGGCAGCCCGGGCATTTTCATAGCTTTTTGACTAATGAGATGGAACTAACATTGTTCTGCTGCTAATTTTCTTTTCATAGTTTCTGTTTAATTTCAGTATTGCTTTGTTCATTTCAGTTTTGCTTATGTGCTTCAGTAGTTAAATTTAGATATATTAAGCTGCTCATAACATCTTCAGTTGCCTCCGAAAGCCACAGCTGGACTGATGGTGAGGGATTGTATTATGAAATGTGTAGTTTAGTATTAGTTTCTTTTCTGCAAATTTAGATATATTAAACTACTCATAACATCTTCAGTTGCCTCCGAAAGCCACAGCTGGACTGATGGTGAGGGATTGTATTATGAAATGTGTAGTTTAGTATTAGTTTCCTTTATGCAAATTTAGATATATTAAATCGTGCATGACATCTTCAGTTGCCTCCGAAAGCCACAGCTGGACTGATGGTGAGGGATTGAATCATGAATGTATGGTTTGATATTAGTTTACTTTCTGCAAGTTAGATATCAGTTACTCAAGTTGTTTATGATTACTTCCGAAAATCATAGCTGGACTAATGATGAAGGATCGGAAGATAAATTGATGTAATCTGATTTAGATTTATTTTGTTGCAATTTTGAATTTCCTTAAGCATAGTTTCTTTTGTGTTTAGTCAGCAGCAAGAATAGTTTGGTCTTCATGCTCAATAGTTCACTGTTTTGATTTCAGCACCTTTTCATTTCGCATATTTCGCAAAGACATTTTCTGGTATCTCCTTTCAAGTCTTGTCATTGTAAATTTCACCCTTTTTAAAGTTTCAAGTTGGTAAATCATTATAGGGGATATCACTTCCTCGAACAAACATAACCAAACTTGTTTTCATCTTAGAATTTCCATTTCACCTTAGAAAACCAAAAACGACAAAAAGTTAAGAAATAGGTTATCTTGCACATATAGTGCGCCGCACTTCATCAGCTTAAGATTCCCGGATTGAAAAATTAAATGCAGCAATTTAGGACACGCTAAGTTGACCAAACAGTCTCCAGAGCATTTGCAGCATTGAAGCGCACCGCATTCAACAGAGAACTCCAGAAGAACACTCCAAGTTTACCGGTGTCGCGCCAAGATGCCGAGGGCTATCGTATCTGTCCCTGAACCAGCGTTAGACAGCAGAATTCACCGCGTAGAGTCGCTGGTCGGCAAGTATAACAATGCAGCATGCATGGACGCCAACTTGTCCGACCCGGCTGAGTTTCCTCACCTCCATTGGCAGACCTACATGGAGCACCATTACACGCCAGGCAGCAGCTCCAACAGTTGGATGCGACCAGAATTCAGGGGCCTATAGCAGTCGACCTTGATGCATTTGAGGACTCTTCCAGTTTTCGGAACTGCGGGACCGGCTCTGCAATGCACCCGGTTCCTCCTCAGTCGGATATAGAACGGGTCCCTGTGGCTCAACGAAGAAATCCCAATTCATGCCGAAGACATTCATCAGCTTACAGGGCTATCTCAAAACGGTGCAGATGTCTCCGCTGCCGGCCAGACATCCTCCAAGCGCGCCCGAAAGTCGGGTGACTCCGACCTGTACACCAAGTATGGCACTCGTCGGGGTGGCAAAGGTGCCAAAATTGACTTGATCAACAAACCAGAAATCCGGTTCGCTTGCTACCTGATAGCTAGCAAGACGATGCGCCACTATACGAAGGGAGAATGCACCCCGGACACAATTTCCATTGCAAAGCACTGCACCCGGGGCGCCAAGTTGAATTGGTGCTCTTTCGTGTTGAAGGAACTCTTCGCAGCCTGCGAAGAAAATTATAAGCGTACCACCAGTTTCATTTACGGCTACTTGATCTTAGCCTTCGCCATGTGGAAATGGCACCTTCCTCCCATCCGGGATCCGGCGGAGACGACCATAAGCCAACCTCTTGCGATGAAATACACCCCCTGGAAGGTGTCCATGGATCCCAGCACCAAACAGGTGAACGCGGCGACGTTCCGGGCGTGGTACGGGATGATGACAGATGTTGTGGCCAACCAGCAATGGGTGCCCAGGCACTTGTTGGATGAGTACAGTGAGCAGGTGTGGTTTGGGGTCAGCCACAAGCACACCTTCCTCCGGCCAACTTGCGTGCCGGACACCACCTTTCACATGATGCCCCTCTGGTTCCAGCTGAATGACGACACCTTTCACCGTGAGGTTTCTGCGTGGCCGGGGGTCGTCAAGCACGTCCGCGACAGGATCACCCGCTATAAATTTGAAGGGATGCTGCCGGCACAGCGGCCTGCCACGACCGGCGCAGCAGGGTCCTCACGGGTTGCGGCGGACCCTCCACAAGATGCAGCGGAGACCACACCGGACCTGCCTGAAGCGCTGGTCCCGATCGTCGAGCACCTCAATGACCAGGTACAATGACTTAATGTGGCCACTCAAGTTGCTTCAAGTGGTGCCCCTATATTTCCCTCTTTTGATGAATTTCATATTAGTCGGTCTCGTGTTCCCTCCAATACCGCCCCCCTCATTTCCCCCATTCCCACTAACCTTTTCACTTCTGCCACCCCCCTCATCACACCAATGGGTGAACCGGGCCCCAAACCTGATTCTTCAGACCCCCCTCCATCCAAGAGGGCCCGCATTGCTATCACAGATCCAGTGGTGGATCTTACGGACGATGATCCACCAGCCACTCCGCCCACAGCAACTTTGATTCCGGAGGAACCTCTGATCGATCCGGCAGAGTTCCTCAACCTCCGCCTCCCTCCCACTTCTTTCACTCCGTCCACCGCTCCCACCGGCCGACCACCTGCCACCTCCCCCAATCCATCCAACTCATCAGCCACTGTGTCAGATTCGTTGATCCGGGAACTTTTCGGAGGTGAACACGGGGTGGAAGTCACCTCCAGTACTGCAGCCATGGTACCACCGGTTGACCCCGTGGCCACGGCCCAGGACCCTCATGCTACTATATCTACCAGGTTCACGAATGGGGGGACTGATTCGGATGCCCCTCCCCCAGAGTAGACCACACAGCAAGCCCGGCCGGAGTTCGAGATGGCCACTTCAGTGCAGCAGCAGATGCCGGTCCATCCTCCAGAAACTTCCAGCCGACCAGCGGCCAGCCACCAACCTTCGCAGGAGAGGGTGCCGGAGCAGGGCACACCCAGCACGACCAATGCAGAACAATGGAGTCCAGCATAGCTATACCTGCTCATTCAGCAGGCGGCCATCAAGGCCGAGCAGATTCACACAGAGCTACAGCAACGGTGCACCGTGCAGCGGAATCAGATCACGACGCTTACTGAACAACGCAATCAGCTGCTGCGGGAGAAGACCAACCTCCAGGAGCAGGCCAACATTGCTATTCAGGCACTCTCCAGTGTATGGCCCGCTGCAAGGGCTCACTATGCCCCACTTCCGGCCAGTTTAGAGGAGGACAGTATAGCACTACAGGCTCACCACCTCAGGGAAGTTTTCACTATTGTTTGCAGGGAGAACCAGGAACTCCAAGCGGTGTTAGCCGCACGACCTACCCTTCCAGATCCACCCAGTGACCATTCAGAACAGGTGACTGCCAAGCAGACGCAGGCAGTCAGTATGCAAGAAACTCTCCATTCCACTGCAGCCGCGGCTTCTGCCCTTCTGCGAAGTCTGCAGGAGTGCTCACTCGCGCTAACTGTCAAGACGCAGCCTATCGCTGCCCAGCTGCAACAGATTTCCCGGGACATTCAGGCAACCACGGACCCAGCACGGCTTGATCAACTCTACGCCCAGTCGGACGAGCTGGAACTTCACATGCAACAGACTGAGGCCGAATCGGCAGCGGCCAAACACTTCATCCGGGAAATTCGTCCACCCCTTCGCGCCCATGCTGACGCTATGCACCAGCTGGATGCCAAGGCCGAAGCCCAGCTCGCCACGCTGTTCGAGGCTGCCCCGATGCCCATAGATGAAGCCGCCGCCAACCGGATCTCTCAAGAAGCCGACCTGCTTTTGCAGGAATGGCAGCAAGCGGTGGCAGACTTCACCGAGCTGAAAGATACAGCGCTCCACCGGGTCCCGGAGTTGGGGCCCTTGTTTAAACAACCAGATGGCGGAGCACAACAGGAAAGGGCGCAGGGCGAGAGCATAGTAGAATAGAGCACGGGTGCCAGTGGGGAAATGGAAGTAGAAACTGTTATTTGTGATTGACTCGCGGACGAGTCAAGGAATTGTGGTCGGGGCCTGTTGGGGCCCTTGTTTTTGTTTAGTTTTGAAATCTTGGCCAAGACATTTTGAGTTTTGACCCTTTTTGAGTTGCGGAATAAATACACATCGCAACTGCGACCGCGCCGCAACTACCAGGAGTTGCAGAGCTACCAAGGTGGCGTGAAAGCACTCGATAGCTGGAGATAGAACAGAGACAAGTGCAGATGAAGGAAACACAGCAGAAAACAGAAAGTGGAACACGCAGAAATCAGAAGAGAAGCTGAGAGAAGCCGAAGTGAAGACGCAGAGGAGCCGATAGTCACGAGAGCGGGTGAATAAATAACAGTCACCCGGCTGAAAAGGTTGTTGAATGCGGAGAGTCAAATAGATGCTGAAGAGGTTGCGAGGCTCGAGACAGAGAAAGACGCGCAGGACGTCTGCGGAGGATTCATGCATGTTCTTCATAGGGTTTCTTATCTTCTATTCTACCTTTCTGTTCTGAAACCCATCTGTATCAGATTTGTAGCTGTCTGTGGGAATGCCATGTAATCATGTGTTCTGCCAGGAGATTAATACAATGAAATATTGTTGTATAAATAAGATGTCTATGTGTTTGTAATGTATTCCTGCCGGTTTAAAATTTAATTTATGAATGTCTGAATGCATATTAAGTGATCTTGCGCATATAACTTTGTATATGAATGGATGCACCGTCTTTCTTTAGTTGCGGGTTTGTTCCTTGCTGTTGATCTCATCCCCTTTTGCATGTGGTTGCGGCACGCCTCGGGTGAGACGCACTGCTCTCCAGAGCAGGGTGAAAATGCCGGCGTGTTCCTAGACTACACCGGGCCCCTTTGTTGGCCACAACTCTTGAACCTGGGTCTTGTCCGCGAGACCTGACTTCTCGCCAACAGAGTTAGATAAGGAATGGGAGATATTGAATGATTTGATTAATATTGAAGGACAAAACACACAGACACCTATGGGTAATGTACAAACAACAAAAAATATAGTCACAAAAATAACTACCAATGTCTCAGAAATGGAACATATTCCCATTACCCCATCCTCTGAACTTATGCTCAAAATAGAGGAAATTCCTCCTCTTGATGTATTTTATAGTCCACAACACAAGGCAGTGGTAAGAAGACAAAGAAAGAAAAGAAAATTGGAAAATGTGCTCTCTCATGATGCAGAACAATTAGACATCCTATGGCAAGATCCTACTACTGATCCAACTAAAAATCTCACCAAATTATCTCAGATCACAGGAGCATATGCCTCTGCATCCATTGATAAATCATCTGAGGTACGGAAATTACTGAATGAGAAAGAAGATCAAGTACAGGTCTTGCAACAACAGCTGCAACAAGCCAACGCTAATAATGAAGCACATAAAAAACTTGAAAAATTACAGCAGGACTTCCAACAAATGCAGATAGGATATCAGAATAGTTTGGTTGAAAAAGAAAAACAACTACAGGTTATGCAACACATGCACAAGGATGATCCCAAGCTTACAGAATTTATCATAGAGTCTATTTCCTCAAATGATCAACTACTGCAACAACAAGAAATATTATGCCAAAGAATATCACAGTGGAGCTTTTATTGCGAAGAAAGTGATAAAATCACTAATCATGTCGTAGACTTACGACATGATTATGATTTAACTGATAAAAGAGTTACTGACTATTTGGCTTGGAAAGAAACAGAGGAGAGGAAAAGAGCAGGTGCACCAATAATCAATGATAACCATAAATAAATGATTTTTAATAATTGGGATGCACAAATCAGGAAAGCAGAGCAAGTAGCAGAAGAAGCAGCCACAACAGCAAGCAATATTATTGATTGTATAAATGAAATTTGCACAAGGAAAATATGATCTCAGAAACTACTCCAGGGTACCTACTGAAATCACAACAACTGCAGACAAACTGGAGACATAAGGCTCAAGAAAAGGCATAATCGATTAAAAGATTAACAAATTCAAATTGGGATTCTTACTGGGCGTGTTTGGTAAAACCACACAGCTAGTGCATGACTCTCAAATGTATCATCAATTCTACCGAGAAGATGGCGCCAGCTCTTGCCGATTCCATTTTCACAGGACAGTTAAAGTTTGAAGTCGTCCAGCCTACTCTTCTCAAATCAATGCTGGACACTTTCAATTTCAAAGAACAAATTCACAAGTAGTTAGTTGTTAAGTTTTAATTTTAGATTTAGTATTAGTTTTGCTTTATTTTTTCCTAAAAAGAGGATGGTCATTTAAACCGTATCCTACATTTTTGTAATAAATTATTTTTAAATTTAGTTAGTAGTATTTAAACCCTTCTCATGCATTTAGAGAAGGGTCCTGAAATTTGTCAAAAAATTGTCCTCAGAACATGCACTTTTGCACCCTCCGAGGAGGTTTTGATGAATGAATGGAATAGGATTTATTGATATCTGCGTTTAATATCTACTACTGATGTTGAACTTTTGTACTCTTAGTGGATGTTGGATTAATAAGAGATAAGTCATTATTGCTTGAAGCTCATGAGTAGAACTAGTTATAAATGGTACTTTTATCTCTTAGCTATTTCTGTCTTTGTGTTAAAGTGATATTTATGTTCAGTTGTTTATATATTGATGCTTGAATGCTTGAGTTATCATATGGCACTTTTGTACGGTGATAGCTATTTATTTATGCTTAATATATGAGTAGCTTATTATGTGATATGTTTTTCACAACTGTTTCGTCTAACTTTTTATACGAAGTGGTTTATCTTTATTGAATTCTTTTCTTATAACAGTTGAATGATATTTATTACCAATTGTTATTTGAAATCATTTTAGATCACATAATAGAAAGATTACATCCCGGGTTAGTTTAGAATTAGATATTTCTATTTAAATTAGAATACAATTTGCATGTTATTAGATTAGAAATACAATAAAAGCATTTCACTTAGGAACTTTTTAGAAAGGAAATATCAATTCTCAACACACACACACATATTGGGAAATTGGTCCCATTATCCCCATTCGGACCCACTACACCAAACAAAAAAGGAACTGCCAACCAAGGTACAGACTGGGTGGGTATCCCCTTTATTGTAGACCCGATTTTTGGGGCTTCAACACATAGCAATCCACTTTCCTCTTTTACCATCTGGATCCTGGGTTAAAATGTCTTTTACAACCGAATTTGGCACAAATGCGATTATGTGGGAATGTAAAATGTAAACTCTGAAGTCCTTTAAGGCTTTGACTAAGGGAAAGGCTTGTTTTTCCATAATATTTTACTTCAGAGGTGCATCTCTTAATGCTTTACTAAAGAATGTAATTGGCTGCTCTTGTCCCTTCATTTTTTTCTGTAATAGGACAACAACCACTGTGTGTTCTGATGCAAATGAAGAAATAAAGAAATCCTTTGTAAAATCAGGACTAATGAGAACTGGTGTTTTGGTTAATGCTTGTTTTACCAATTCAAATGATTTATTTACTTCTAAGGTCCATTTAACTCCTTCTTCCTTTTTTAGCATATTGGTCATATTTCTATGGAGTTTAGCTAGATTGAGTATGAACCTTCTCAAGAAATTAATCTTCCGAATGAAAGATTGAAGTTCCTTGATGTTTCTAGGATGGTTGATTTGCAATATACCATGAATCCTCTTTGGGTCTATCTTGATCCCTTATTCTGATATGATGTGTCCAAGTAGTTTGCCTTCTTGGAGACCAAACATTGTTTTTTTTGGATTTAAAGGTAACCCGTATTTTCTGCATTTCTCAAGGACTTTTCTCAAGTGTTCTAGGTGTTCTTCATCTGTTTTGGAAAAAACAGTGATATCATCAAGGTAAATAATGATGAAGAAGCCTAATTCTTCTGAGAATGCAATATCCATGGCTCTCTGAAATGTGGCACCAACATTCATTAAACCAAAGGGCATTTTCACATACATGAAAGTACCCCAAGGTGTGGTAAAGGCTGTTTTCGTTTGATCATCAGGATGTACCAGTATTTGATTGTAACCTGGAAATCTATCTAACAAAGAAATCCTTTTAGAACCAACTACCTTTTGTAAAATATGATCCATATTGGGTAAAGAGTAGCTGTCCTTTAATGAGGCTCTCTTTAAGTTCCTAAAATCAATACAAAGCCTTATTTCTCCTGTCTTTTTCCTAACTGACACAAGATTAGATACCCAATCTGAATATCTAACAAGGACTATAATTCCAGCATCATACATTTTCTTAATTTCTTTCTCAACCAGGGGTAATTGAACAGGTTTTATTCTGCACAATTTTTGTTTATAGGGCTTCTAATTTTCCTTGAAAGGTATCATATGCTGAATTATCTCTGTGTCATATGATTTTAGATACTCATAGCTCCATGCAAATACATCTGAAAATTCCTTAAACAACTCAATATATTTCAGTTTGATGTGCGCTGGCAATGTTTTATACAGTTTAATCATTTTTGGCTTTAGTTCACTGCCTATGTTACATTCTTATACTTCAGTTTCAACAGGCTCTAGTTTTGGTTTTTTGGCAACATTGTTGAAATCAAACAATTCTTTTAATGGGACCAGTCCTTTTGGCAAGCTTTGAGTGTTAGATTGCAGCATTTCTAGATCTTCTTTTCCTAAATCTGCACTAATTTCTGTGGCATGTTCAAGTTTATTAGATAACAGATTTAAATCAGCAATCTCTGGAGAGTTTACTTCTTCGTTAAGTAGATTTTCTTCAATAGGACAGTCATTTTCATACTCTGAATCTGAACTTGGTGGCTCAAATTCATTTCTAGACTGTAGGAAGTCTTCTATTTTTTATCTCCCTCAAACACCTGCCAATATTTTTCATTGTCTGGGACAACTGGTCTAAATTTGACTTGGGTGGTGCATTGTTTGGTTTTATAAGGTGTTAGGCAAGTTCTAGCAGCAAAGGCTAAACCGTTGGAAAGGACATTTTGGTTTCTTGGGACAAAGGTAAGTTGGAATTCATCAAATGTTTTCAATAAGTCCATGAAATAATTTCTATAGGCTCTAAGTCTGGGGTGTTTGGGACTGTATTACCCATTCACTTGCCTAATAATCAACTCTGAATCCCCATGAAATTTTATCCTTTTGGCCCCTAATTTTTTTCAATAAGTGTAGGTCTAAAAGGAGGGCTTCGTACTCAGCTATGTTATTTGAACATTGAAAAATTAACCTGTAGGAGTGCCCTTCAGCATGATTTTTTTTAGTGTTGTGTATCCATATGCCTGCTCTGGCATTATTCTTAGTGCAAGACCCATCAAAATTCATACTCCAAAGAGGACTAGTTTCAGATTAACTAGTTTGACTACTATCCTATTTATCTATTGTGCTTTTAGATTGCCTTTGTAAGTCAGCACTATGTTGAATTTGGTTTAGTCCGTCATGTTCTTCATTATGTTGAGGACTGTTCTCTTGAATTTCAAGGTTGACAACCAAGGGATCACTATTCTGTGGCACTAGAACTGTGATTTGTTTGCTGTGATTTTCTGTTTTGGTAAATTGTTTTGATACTTTTGTCTTGTCTTCCTCCTTTTCTGTGTCTGCCACTATGTTACAGTGAGGGGTGGCCACTAATTTAGTTAAGGTTTCTTGCTCATTGAATGTTTCATGATTAAAGAGAAGAAACGAGTCAAGGTTTGTATGTACAGAATAAAGAGGAGAGCTTTTTGGTCTCTCTTGGCTACTGACCATGTATTGCATGTGATATTCCCTATAAAGTCTCCTGGTTTGATTAAAAATAGGGATGGTAGCATATGTCATATCCATTTTCATTATTCATTGTAACTTAGCTCCCCATGATCTTGATAACAACATACCATACTTGGGGGGTACATCAACCACTACAATATCTATCACTAAACACTTGGCTAGAATTTGTGCTAAGTTTACACAAAGGTCTTTGATCAAACCTAAACATTTCACTCTACTGGAGTCAAAGGAGTATAGATATTTGTATGGTCTGGTGATTTCAAGGCCTAGACTCTCCATTATTGCTTTGGGCATTAAGTTATGAGAGGCCCCTGAATCATGCATGGCATTGTGTAAAATTTTGTCATGAATTTTCAAACTAACATAAAAAGGAGGAACTAGCCCTTCTTGGTATCTTCCCTCAATCTTGGGATCGAATAAGAGCTCTGGTTGGTCATCATTGAGGTTGAAAGTGTCATTATTTTCTCCTATGTTGAAGGCTTTCAAAATTTGTGATCTATATACATCTTGGGTGACTAATTCAGTGAGGGGAACATAGATTTTGATCTTGGAAATTTCTTGTTCAAAACTAAAAGGCATGTGATTTTTTACAATGTTTGTTTCAGCCTTGTTAACCACCACTTTATCAGCAAAATCATCTTGCTGATTTCCTCTATTTACATTGGTCAAAATTGTTTTGATAGGAGCACTAGCTGAAGTACTAACATTGCTAAATTCTGCACTCTATTTTTCATTAGTTTGAGTGCCTTTCTCTTTGTTTCGATCAGAATTTATAGCCACTGTTTTATCTTTTTGTTTAATGTTTTTGGGTTTGCTCACAGGGATGTTTTTTGAAAAATTATCATAGGTTTTGTTCTTGGGAGCTTCCTAATTCTTTTTACTCCTAAGGTCATATTCCTTTGGAGTCTCTATGATGACATTTTCCAATTCTTGATAGTAACTTTCATCTTCCATTCTTCCATCATCATAGGGTGTATATAAACCTTGTTTCCTATTATGAGGAACATCAAAAGTATCATTGTCTATTCCCAGCATGTTTATGTCATCTTCCTTTGTTTGTTCAATTATTTCTTCAACCTCACTTACATAGTTTTGATGAAAAGGAGGTATAATCTCTTGATCGGGGTCTCTTGGTCTATTCTGAGGTTGGTTTCTCTTGAAATTCTGATTTTGATTTTGAGATTGATTTCTGTTTAGGGGAGCTGATTGGTTTTATCTAGCTTGTGCTCTCTCAAGTATGCTCATCTTCTTCATAATTTCCTCCATCATCCTTTCCATTTTCGAGCTAGATGTAGAGGGTGCAGGTTCTTCCCTAAATGATACTTTCTTTTCATTCCTCATCCTGGCTCTTTTCTCCATCATATTTACTTCCACAGCTAAGGCTCCTTTCTGCATATCTTCTAAAGTCAAAGGATATCTCTCTCCCAACTGATAGGCCATTTCAGGATCAAATCCTTCAGGAAATTTGTTTAAAGCTGAGCCTTGTGGAGGTTTCAAGTCTGGGGGCAGGGCATTATACACAATATTGAATCTAGTGCAATAATTTTGAACACTTTCCCAGTGTTCCTTTTAAGGTTATTGTAATCTGAAAGTATTTGGAGAGGGTTTTTCCTAACTTCCCACTTTTTTAAGAATAACTGATGGAAGGCTTGGAGGTCATTAATACTATTAGGGGTTAAGCCTTTGAACCATTTTCTTTCTTCTCCTCTTAAGCTTTGAGCAAATAACCTAAGTTTGATAGTTTCATCATCGATCTCATTTCTATCAAAGTAGTCATTCATCTTGTCCATATGTTTTGAAGCAGTAGTAGCACCACTGGCATCATAAAATGGTATCTTGGACTGATAGTCCTGTGGAAGATTGAATAAAGGTAAAGGAAGGACTAGGGGAGCATACCATGTTGCCATGATAGGAGGTTGTGGGAAAAGTGGGGGGTTTATAGGTGGAGGATGTAAAATGGGAGGGGGTTGATGGAATGGTGTGGTTTAAACAGTGGTTGTGTGAAGAACGGATGTGGATGGACCAACAAGATATTGTTGAGCAGATCTTGAATGAGAGACACCAAAATTATGCAGGAAATGTAAATCAGGTGGGGTAGTTTCTCTGCTATCAAGATATTCACCTCTATCTTGGGATGAAGGTGGAGACTCAAAATATATCTGATCTATATCATCAAGTGACCTAGTTCTGAATGGATTTCTTAAGTCAACTTGTGAATCCTGTAGAGCTGTAAGGTTTTCAGGAACATAATTGGTTCTAAGGAGTGAATTGACAACAATTGACGCTTGAGCCTTAAGATATTTCCTAAGAATTCTTTCAGGGTTATCAACTATCTCAGGAGGATTTAGGTCAGGATGGCTCCTAGTATGAATTCTTTTTGAAGCCATAGTGTTGTGTTTTCAGACCTAATATTTAGAAAATTTTAACCAAATATGACAATCTTTAGGAGGCTAACTGATATTTAGCAAGAAAACTTTAATCCTCAAAGTTTTCTTAACCGATTTTGTATGATGTTATGATAGTTATGGGTTTCCTAGCAGAGTCTTTGGGTCTATTTAGGATTGTAGAGTCACCGGGTGGAAATTTTTAGCTTTAGAAGGTAAAATGTTTTATGGTCCACCACCATTAATAGGTTCGAATAACAAAGAAAATCAGCAGACCTACTAATCTTCAATGGATTCACTAGGTGAAGAGTTTTTACTTGATTTTAGGGCTTTGAAAGTTGTTCACCATCAACAATCAAAATCACTCTAGGCAGATACTTGGTTCATTGTTGAAAATGAGATTATATGAGTTGTGAAGTTATCTATTACTTCAAAAAGTCCCTAGTATGGTTGCCAGAAATGTTAGGTCTCTGTAATTTAGTAGAGTGACAAGACTAAACATTGTACAGACTACATCAAAAACCACTTTGGGATTCTAGGATCTATCCCTCCTGAATCTAGAGAGGGATCTCTCTATAAGTGCAAAGATTGATTTATCTTTTAAGGTTTTGGAATGTGATTTTAGGCTAGTTATTTTTTTTTTTGTGAGTCAGAGGAATCGGCAACGACTGAAAGTTTTTACACGGGAGACCCATGGTCAAACCCGGCTACCACTATAACCTCTCAGGGCCGCCTAGCCTGCAAGGACGGTACCCAGTTTAGATGAGGTTTGAACTCGTGACCTGCAAAACGGCACGAATGACTTAACAGTCATCCGCTGGCCACTAGACCATGCCCCAGCGGCGATTTTAGGCTAGTTATTAAGAACAAGGGTTTTTTGGTTTTTTTGGTTGGGTATGATATTTAATTGAGTATAAATTCCTAAAAATGAAAGGGTTTCAAATGGGTGAAGGTGCTTACAATCAAAACAAGGTTCAACTGATAGGATAGGCATGAAATAACACTTAATCCATTGGGCTATGGAGTCACAAAAGGTTTTAATTATGCAACAATTTCAGGAGTGGTCCATTGGGAAAGTCATCTATAACAAAGGATATTTTGGATTAAATGATGGAATGGAACATTAAAAGTTTTGTGAAGGTGGAAAACGGCAATAATTTCAACAAGGATTTATCAACTTTCAAAACAAGAAAAGCCTTTTTAAGTAACTGTTTGAAACCAGCCAAAGGACAGGGCTAACCATAGAATTCTTTGGACAAGCTTGTATTAAAGCTAACTTATCAGAAAAACAATCCAATAATCCACATGACTACTTTCAGAAAGGATGAAAACATATAAGAAAACAAAGTGTAGCTTAAGATCAAGTAAGATATCATTAAAATCTAGGCCTGCTTTTAGCACACTCTTAGGGAAACTTTCAAACAACCTTTGGAGAAAGAACTAGAAGACAGGGCAAACCATAAACTTTCCTAGTTCAACTCTACTTAGCACGTAATGAAAATATCATTCAAGAACAATGTTTAAATTTTAGACAGTAAGACATGGGCTCACCAACATTCCTTGACTGCTTGGACTGTATTAAATCATTCTTAAATAAACAAAGGAGGAAAAAATAAAGATAAATATTATCAATGAGGAGAGTAGGGTACTTGTAAGAGTAAATCCTAACTCTATATTTGATGTTCTTTATCATAGAAAAATTAACAATTTTGTGAAAAAAATAAGAAGGAAAGAAAGAACAATGAGAGGCACATCACCAATGGTATAGACCAGGATCCCATGAATCAACTTGTATATTGATGTCAATCCAGTTACATAATTCAAGTCCAATGTTTCAGTACAGCAACAACTTCTCTTCTCAACCTAACTTCTTCGATTACAAACAGAGCTTCAATAGCCTCTAAGAACTATTTACATGTAGAAATTTTCAAGCAGCAAGTATTACATCAAAGTCCAACCCCCAACAATGTGCTCCTCAAGGAGATTTTATAAGAAAATGAGGAGGTGGAATAGAATGAAGGGTCTCTAGGTTCAATTAATACAATTTAATGCTTCTCGACCTTTGAGGGGCTCAAATAGAAAAGTTTTCTTATATTTCCTCTGTATTAATTGTTTTTCATTGAGTATTAAGCTACTAGGCAGATTTTGTTGACTTTAAAACTCTTTAGGCAGGCTGGCAATAACTCTGGTTGTCTTTAGACAAAATATCACTAAATAGGCAATAACTATGCCTTCTTTTGATTTATTGAGACTGCAGGTGGCACTTTGGTAGTTGAAGAGGATATTTTTGGCCTTTGATGTGGCAGTCGAGGCCTCTTTACTAATATTTTTCTCTGTTTAACCTCAAAACACTTTAATCTATCTTTACTCTTTGTTTAGGCTTAATTAGCCTTGATCTCTGCTTCGGGTCTTCATTCTCTAATATTGTCTTTATTTCTCTAAACCGTGGATTAAAAATATGATCTTTAGGCTTAGGCATTAATCCCTTTTACTGTTAATTTCTTCACTGATACACTTGGTTTGGCTTGTTTACACAGGTGGATTTCTGCTATTGGAGGGTTTCTGTTAAACCCTAGATCGTGATCTAGATGTTTTAAACTTGGATTTCATACCCTATAGATCCTTTTCTTTATTGGTTTAAGGCACAAAATCGTCACTCCGAGCCTTTTTTTCACCTATCTGTGACTGTGGAAAAACACAGAACAACCACCATAAAAACCCTGCAAAACACACAAAATCATTATAAAATTCTGCGGAATTTGGTTAAAACTACTCTAGAGGCTCGTGAGGGTGGAGGAGTAGTGAGGAAAAATATGGATGCAACAGAAAAAAGGGAGAAAAAACCTTGCAGAGCAGCTAACTAGGTGCAAATGGAGTTTGGGCATGACAGTGAACAAGAGCCGTTGGATTAGAACAATCGACGACTGAGATCTTTCAATGAAGTCACTTTGGGAGAAAAGATGAAGGGAAAATGAATGGGTCACGATATAACACAATACGTTTGATCTCAGAGATCAACGGTCGAGATTAAAAGCAAAAACATTCGGGAGAAAGTTAGGTGGAAAATAATATGGGGGTGAGATTAAATCAGAACCATCTGATCTTCAGAGATCAACGACTAGGATCGAACTGGGAGCAAAATTGCAGAGGGCGGTGGTTTGGTGGAAAACTGCGAATGGTTTTCTCATGGAGAAATGCAGGGAAGATGATATTGCCCAAAAAAACGCGATTCCATACAATGAATGACACATGAATTTTCAAAACCGCCCATATCGCGCAATTTTGAAATGTTAACCGTTGGGAGAAAAAATCACGCGATATGGAGTTTAAGCTGTCGGATGAGGGGCAGCAGATCGAACGGTGCGGGTTAAGCGCGATCGATGAAGAGTTGTGCGGAGGATTTATGGGGCCCCATGGCCATTGATCTGTAGATATCAATGGTCTAGATTTTTTTAGATCATAATGTCGGGGAAATGGAAAAATAAAGGAATGTAAGGGTTCGGGAAGGTTTTTACTTAGGAAGAGAGGTTTTACAAGAGCGGCGAGAAGGACTAATGGGAGTTGTCGGATCACAAGGATCGACGGCCGAAATCTGTCGATGGGGGAGAAAGAGAAGGGCGGGGTTTGAAAAGTAGAAGTATTGTGGGCCGTCAGATTTGAGAAGATCAACGGTGGAGATTGCATCGCAGAATCGCGTAAGACGTGAATGGTGCGAGGGGAGGGGAGAAAGGTGATGATGCGAAATAGAGAGGACTATCTGATCAAACTTGATCGACGGTGGAGATTCAATTGGAGGTCGGGATGGTGGAGGATCACGTGATAGATGAGCATGATGAGATGAAGCGCGAACCATCAGATCTGGTGGAATGAACGGCTGGGATTACATCGCATCGGAGAAAAGTAAAGAGGCCAAAGCACCGGGATGTTTGAATTTGCGATGTGTGATTAAGCGCTAGCCATAGGATCGATATGATAGATCAATGGTCAGGATTAAATTGGCGGGTGTGATGACAGAGGGCTATGGGCGGAGCGTGATGAGATCTTAGCTGTCGGTTCTTGTGGATTCGACCGTTGAGATTAAATCAGGGGATCAGCATCGGAGGAGGAAAATTGAAAGGATAAAGGGAAATTGCGATTTCTGATTGCGATGGAGCGATGAGGCTTAGCACTCGGTCGCAGCTCTGGGTCATATAAGGAAAAGGGGCTGGGGCTTAAGGCCAAAAGGGGCTTAAGGCCTTAGGAGTGCAAAAGACTGTTTTTAGGCCAAAACAAGGAGATTTTAAAGCCAAAATAGGGTTCCGATAGATGAGACAAGGGGTTTTTAAAACCAAATAAGGGAAAATATAAGGTTTTAAGGGGAATTTGATGATTTTGAGTGTTAAATGAAGGAATTTTGAGGGATTTTATGGAGGAAACAAGGATGAATTATTGGAATTTTTTGTGAGTAAATGGAGGATTGAAATGATGGAAAATGGGCTTCTTAAGCAGTTTTCTTTGGTAAACATCAGGTTCTTTAGGATTAATAGTGAAACAACAGTGAATATTAACTCAGAGGGTAAATATCATCATAAGACTTCAAGAAATCACAATTTGGACATGAATTGCTTCTTGAAGGCTAAAAAATATTTAGCCACCATTTGATATGAGAAATTTTTATAGGTGGCTAACAGTGAACAAGGCTAAATCTGAGCTATTTTCATAAGCACAATTAAGTGTGAAAGAGGTTGGATTAGTTGACCAAGTCAACCAAGACCAAATAATCAGCGCTGTCTAGATGCAATGAACCTCCTAGATGCACAACACAGTTCTAGTTGGAGGCTACACATGTGAACAAAGCTAAATCATTGAGATGGTTTAGGGTTTGGTAGGATTTATAACTTATAAAAGGAAGAGGAGGACATCAAGAGAGGGGTTCATGATATGATATTTTCTGAAGATATTTTCTGTTTGGACATTTCTTATTCTCTTATTGTTTAGCTGAGAATAGTGATGTTTAGCACTAGGGTGTTCCTGATCGGGAATCCCACCTCTTCCATTGAGTAGGTATTGGAGGAGTCTTGTTGATCTTGTCCACTATTATGAATTTTTCCAAGCTACATATTCCAACTACAATGCAGATCCTGTTGAGGTTTTGGTTGTATTTGTAAGCTGCAACAAGTGGAGGCTAGATATATTCAGATCTAGGCCATTTTGGTGCCTCTTTTCAGTGGGAGAACCTTATATCCTCCTGATAAGAGAGTATTAGATCATTGGAGCTGCATAATTAGATCTTGGCATTAGTAAAAACCATTGCAAGAGTCAAAAATGCAATTTCTCTCCCATAACTGCATTATTTGCAAGAAGGAAGTTACACAAAGTTTTGGCATACTGTTGGAGGAGAGATCTCTAGTGTTTGGGGTACTTCCCTTAACTGTGGTGTTCCATGGATTAGATTTATGATCCATTTTCTGTTCATATCTGATCTACTGTGTATTTTATTTACTTCAGAAATTCTGAATCTTACTGCAGATCTGCAACTTTAGATCTCATATCTACTCACTGTGTTGCATGTTTTGTTCAAAACCCCAAGGGGAATGTGTAGAGGAACTCTTCTAGTGTACAGATCTGATATAGATCTAATATTTTGTACATATATCTTTTCTATATCTGATATGTAATGTACAACTGCTTCAGGTCATAATATAGCACTGTCAAGCCTCCTTACAGCTAATACATTGTTGCAGCACCTCATTATTGATGGTTTCTTTCTCTGTTTTTCTTTTGTACATTGTATGGGCCTTATTATAAGCATTTTTTTATAATGTATAAGTGATTAATGAACTTTCATATTGGTATCCTAAAAATATTGGGCTGAACTGCATTATGTTCTGGGTAGTGTTGTTTTGTATTGTTGCAGTCCCTCCTTTGGGCATTTTCCAACTACACTAGGTGTGGGAAATCTGTTTTACCCACCTAGAAGGATTTGTTTTTGAATCACTCTTGGATTTTGGTCTTATATTTTCATATATAAGGGATCCAAGTGTTGGTTTCCAATCCTATAGCATAAATTCCTGAAAAAATGTGTTTTTCAGGCATGCCTTGCTAGCAGTCCCAATTTGGGGATATTACACTCATCCCTTCGTCTGAAACTCTATAATTCAACTCAAGAGGTTGAATTTAGTCCATCCATGAAAAACTAGGATATATTTTCATCTCCTCCTTAATTAAATCAAGGGTCCTCTGCGCTGTGATAGTTTGCTGCTTTAAATCAACATTTTGTTCTAACCCTTGGTTATGCTTTGGCCCTGATGGTGTGTGCCCAAAAATTTCAATAAGATCTACTGAAACAATAGGTGATGAATTTGTATGCATACCTTGGATCAACTGATATGTGGGAACCTCTTGACATAACACAAGAGTTCCTCTAACCGAGAAAATAGTGTCTCCAACTGCAGGTAAGAGAGATGGCTGCTCTTCTACCAATGTACTAGTGTTGGAATCTTCCTCCTCTTCCTCATGCATCTCCTGAATCATGCATGGGACTCTATGTGTCAAGAGCTCAATATTAATTTGCAAATATGAAAGTATCTCTTCTCTGGATGTAAGTACCTCGATAACTGGTGGTAAATGTAGTGACTTCTTGTCAAGAATGACATCCTCCTTTGTTTCCTTAGGAAATGTCTCCTTGTGGCCCATATTTGTATTCTTCACATAAAACTTCTTTCTCAACTTGTGAAATAAATCTGCATATTTAGTCACCTTTTCATGCTCCATGTGACTAAACCACCAATCCTTGGCTTCACCTAAGAGATGAAGTGTTGCAATTTGGACAGCGTCTTTTTCAGCCACAGGATGTAGCATGAAAAATGAATCTAAATATTACCTCCAAGCCTCAATAGTGCTTGAATAAGACCCATAAAATGTAGGCAAATAGAATCTATTGTGCCTCTTCCTTATATTGCTGCTATAGGATCTTCTTTCTTCTTTGAGTTCAATAAATTCTTGGAGAGTTAGACTCTCTTTGAATGCTCTAGACTGTTCCTTGCACTATTCAAGATACAAACTGAGAGTCTCATGAGTCTCGGGTTCTCTTATTTCTTCATTTCTATACCTCTCACCTCCTTCAAAGAAAGTGGGCATAGTAGATCTATGATTCTCCAGTTTTATTTTTTGCTGATAGGAACTGCTTGGACCTTCCTCTTCAAATCTTCTTCTTGGATCCTTCCTTTGCCTTTCCTTGTTCATTTGATAGACCTCCTTGGAGAGACCTTGCATGGATCTAAAGAGAGGAGTGGAAAAAATATCCTCCTTCATGATAGGTCTCATCTATCTGCTTCTTCTTTTGATGCAAAAGATGAAGTGTCTACAAGTTGAGCCAAAGATCATGCTCCGATACCACTGTAATATCCCAAAAGGGAGAATGTAGTAATAATGAAACACAATATAAGAACTGCAACTAAGTAAACAATAAATATCAAGAAAACATCATAATTTATAGAGACGCTGAGCCATTTTATTATATTGGAGAAGATTCAGTTACACAATGTACAAATATGAGTAGATCTAGCCAAAGAGATGGCCTAGAATCACCCAGAAAACATGCCACAATAGGCATTGCGTAACTGGAGAGTCACTAAAGAAAATACTGCGTTGTACCTTAAAAAAAATATGAATATATGACTGTAGGATGAAAAGGAAAATCTAGATCTACTCAAATATGGAGCTCAGATGATGCCTAGATTCAAGATCTGGCCAATGTGATGGATTCTCAAGATAACCCAGAAAGGATTTTCCAGATCTACAACTTTGGAAAATCACCCTCTTAGGATTTGATCCTTGATCTGTTGGGAATTACAGATCTAAAGCTAGATCTGATAAATAGATGGCTGAAATATGTCACAAGATCAGATCTAAGCTTGAAGGGATGATCCCTCATTTATATATACAACCTAGAAGCTCTGGATCTAGCTTCTCAATCCTCCAATGATGATTACAGCTGCTGCAACACAAATGCCAATAGAAACTGTGCTGTGAGGGAAAGAGAGGCCTTATGCCTGCTGAAAAATTCTACAATAAACTCTAGGCTGATGGAAATATTGATGGCAAGGTGAGGGTATGGTCCCTCACAGGATTACTAGGTGAAATGATAGCAACTTCCTTCCTCCTTTTGTATCTACAAGATGGACATCGTAATTCCTGAAGGTATTACTGCTGCTAGTAGGTCAATAACTTTCGGCTTGATGCCAAATTTTATTTGAAGCTATAGGAATGTTGATCTCTAAGCCCAAAGTGATAGGAATGAACCTTCACCAATTCTCCAGCTGAAATACTGAAGACAACCTCCATCTTCCAAAATGATCTTCAGAAATATGCAATTTCTAAATATGAATGTTCTGCAGAAAGCAGGAAAAGATATATGGCACCAATGCATAATGTAGAAGGAAGTACAAAAATCTTTCCATAGCTAATCTAAGAAAGATGTGGGGTTCCCGACCAGGAACACCCTATGCTAAACAACACTTGCAATCTCTACTAAACAGCTCAAGAAAGCAATGGAATGTCACATGAAAATTACAGATCTAAAAAGATCCACAACATCAATAATCACAAGCATGCCTTCCATTATTGCCTTCATCTCCTTTATATAGTGTTTGAGCCCTCCCATGCCCTGGTCCTCATCTAGACTACGCTGTGTATGTGTACAAGATCCTTCTCTGTTTGACTGCAGTATTTGACCAAGTCATCTATCATGTCTAGGTGAAATGTACACCCTCTCCATCATGTGTGCATTAATTGCACAACATCCTCCATCACTTTATCATGAATGCTCCATGATCTTCTGTTTGACATATTCAAGATCTTAGTTGATTGTATCAACCTCCATGATATATCTAAATTAATGAGACATAATCTCCAATTTCATTCACATTAGTAGTTGCTCAACTACCTCATTATGTAGATCTAGGCTTGATTAATCCACATTCACACACAAAAAGTGGATATTTATTCATATTGAGGATTATGTGTACCTCCACCATTTTATTTACTTAATTCATTAAGAAAGTTAAGAACTCTAATATTCCAAATATCAGGTGAAAACTTGGGAATATTACAAACCACCTTTACCACCGGAAGCCATTTCTGGTCTGCGAAGGCGACCCCGTTCTACCGAATACAGTACCATCAGTACCTCTGGTGCATCATCTTCATCATATATACCAGAGTCATCTCAGTTCGTTTCTACACATCCTGGTTTATATATTGTCATCTAAACAGAGTCCTCATTTCTACCTGTGGACACTGAAGTTCCAATCAGTGAGACCATACATCCAGAACCCAAAATTGTTCAACTGGAAGTTGATCCGGATCCCATCATTCTTTTTCCAGAACATCTAGATCTCGAAGTCGAACAACAAGCAGTTGTTCCTATATCGGTCACTCCTCAGTCATTCGTATCCATTGAGTCTTCCCTTTTATCGCACAGTTAACCACCTGAAATATATCTCGGGCATGACGGAAAAATTATTCCACCTGGTTTGATTTCAATTGAGGAAGAACCTCAACAAGAAGAAATACCGTCAACTCCAACTCATTTTGGGTCGGCACTTTATCTTTACGAGTATTTTCCTCGATTAACTTACACTGCTTCAGTTGATCCTATTTCAATCCAAGTTCCCATAGATCCTATAGGGTATACACTAGGTCATTTGACCATGGTTGATTCAAAATCTCCAGTTGTACCATCTATTACAGTTGCGACATCATCTATTGTTGCTACTTCGTCGATGTTTACCATGTCACCGGACTCACATCTTTATGGTGGTCTATCCATCCCACTGGGTTACCAATCATTATCTGGAACCTACTCTAGTGCCTCCTCAAATCCATGGACTTCACACATGTCATCTTTTGGTATCTTATCTGGTACATCTCTAATGAGCACTGAATGGTTTTATCCTTTATACACATCTTTAGTTCAACATCAAGCTATTCCATCTGAGAATCTTCCATCGAGTTCAATCTCGACTGGACTTCCACCATTTGGAGATCAATATATTCCATCTTATTATACTCCTCACGCTGAAGGGCAACCTATGGTCACCCATTTTCATAGTACTTCATCTTTTTATGGTCACCCAAATGTTGGAATGATTGTTTCTTAGTGGCAGACTATCCTTCCTTTTCAACCACAAATGGTGGTGCATTCATACCAACCGGTTAAACCAGTTTTTCCTACATATACCCCACCTTTTAATACTTCATTACCCCATTTACAGGCTCAGTTGTTTTTACCTCAACCGTCTTAGCTGGGTCCTTCAACCCATTACCGTCAAGTCTTGGGCCTCCAGACTCCACCTCCTTCGACTGTTTTACAACAACCACCCGTATCTGGAATATTACCAACACAAGCTGGATTACCATTTTATGGGATGTCATAGGCTTCTACCGGTCTTACCTATTCAAAACCGGGTCCAATCTATTTTGGTTTGGGCTATAATATTGACGGGCAATCACCTTGGCAGCCATAGCCTCAAATAACACAACAAAAATTCCAACAACAACTAGATTATCCAGGTCTTGGTCAACATATCCCTCAAGTGTTTGGTCATACAAATAACCCCTATCTGGGTTACCAGTAGCAAATGCCTTATATTGGTGCACAAAGGCCTGTTGTCCAAGTAATTCCATCCTATCCTGGTTATGATCAACCTAACTTGAATCAATAGTTTCCCTTTGTCGTAACAATAGAATTACCTGATTTAAACTGACTTAGCAATGATTCCATCAGCTATTCTCCTTGGTGGCTGGTGATTCCACATAAATTACCCTCAGACATTTTTAAATTCAATGGAAACCGTGGATAATACCCGTCAATGCATGTTATGACTTATCATTTATGGTGGTCGTCAAACTCCTTAAATGATGACT
Source organism: Pinus albicaulis (assembly GCA_034641835.2). Taxonomy (NCBI): domain Eukaryota; kingdom Viridiplantae; phylum Streptophyta; class Pinopsida; order Pinales; family Pinaceae; genus Pinus; species Pinus albicaulis. Next base: position 852,305,895 of record CM076579.1, read on the forward strand.
CTGTTAGACTACATCTTTTCCAATGTATGCTTACTGGTCCGACTGCGATGTGGTACATTGAATTACCACGAGATTCATTTGATAATTTTACTGCCTTAGCCACTGCCTTTTTAACCCACTTCCAGTTATCCATATGATATGAAACTAGAATGAAAGCATTGTGGAAGCCATTATGCCAGACGAGGAACCATGGGATGATTATCATCGTCGTTCCCTTCTTCCAGATTACAACGAAGATTATCTTATTGAACTATATTTCCCTATGATCTTTTATTTATTTTTGAATTTTGTTCCAAATAATGCCATCGAATCCAAGAAAAACTTGTCAAATATTGAACAAACAATTTCTATCAATATTTCTACCAAACCTGGCATTGTATAAAACATTCATGTCAGCATGCCTTGTTCTGCATCCGAACTTGAAACTTATAGCTCTCTTTTTCGTGAATTCTGAGATATATTTTCTTGGTCTTATGAGGAAATTCCAGGCATAGATTCTAGTATTCTTGAACACACAATTAAAATATACCCTAATTTCAAAATGGTATGTCAATGCCTTCATCCTCTTCATCCAATGAAGGTTGCTCCCATTAAAGCAGAAGTTGAAATTTTTTTACATGTTGGTTTCATTTACCCTGTTCCGCTTACTCATTGGGTTTCCAACATTGTTCCTATCATGAAGAAACAAGGGACAATCACAGTGTGCGTTGATTATTGGGATGTCAATCTTGATTGTCCAAAAGACAATTATCCTACTCCCTTTATCGACCAAATTTTTTACAAATGTGCTGGCCGTGAAATATTTCGTTCATGGATGGATTCTTTGGTTACAATCAAATCAATATTTTCCTAGAGGACCAATATAAGACAACATTCATCTCTCCCTGGGGCACATTAGCTTATCGTAAACTCCCATTTGGTTTAAAGAACGTTGGGGAAACATTTCAGAGGGAAATGGATTATTATTTCCACTAAATTAAGCACATTGTTCATCCTTATCTGGATGATTTACCCGTGCATTCACGAAAACAGACTGATCACCCAGCACATCTGAGAGCTATATTTTTTCGATGTAGACACTACAAGATTCACCTCAATCCACAAAAATGTGTGTTTTGCATTGGTTCTATTCGTTTTCTTGGATTCGTCATTTCAAAGCATGGAATTCGAATTGACCCACTAAAGGTCTAGGCCATTCTTGGTTTGCCTACGCCATCAAACTTACTTCAGTTACAGAGACTTCAAGGAAAGGCCAACTTTCTAAGGAGGTTCATACCCAACTATGTCAAAATGGCTAAAGGATTTACTCGTCTCTTAAAAAAGGGGATTCATTATGATTGGGATAAGGTTTCACAAGATTCTTTTGATGCTCTTAAAGACAACCTGATCTGAGTGTCATTAATGTATCCCCCTAATTATCAGAGTGATTATTTCCTGTATCTAGCCATTGCAGATACAACTATTGCTATGGTTTTATTCCAAGAAGAATATGGGATAGAACATCTGATATGTTATTTGATTCATAATCTTAATGATACGGAATTGAAGTACTCATACATTGAAAATATCACCTTAGCGACCGTTCAATATGTCCAAATATTTTGCCATTATATTCTGCTCCAGAAGACCATTGTCATTTCAGATTGCAACCCTATGAAATAAATTCTATCATGTCAATTTATAGGGAAAAAATATTCAAAATGGATCGTAATTTTTCAGGAATTTGATTTGGAATTCATCAAATCCAAGTCAAATAAGTCTTTCATTTTTGCAGAGCTTTTGTGCGACCTTCCCTCTGATAGTACTAAAACTACATTGGAACCATCAATTCCAGATGAGTCTCTATTTTTGATTAGGTCATATGACCCTTGGTATGGGGATTTTATCATTTATATCCAAACCCAAACTTTCCGGCCCGATACCTCTCATTCGCAACGACGTATTTGATACCAAGCCAAATATTATTTGATCGTCAGTGATACACTTTATCATCATGGTGTCGATATGATTTTAAGGAGGTTCATCACTCTTGAGGAGGCCGATAATGTTCTAAATGATTTTCATGATGGTGCTTGTGGTGGACATTTTTCTAGTTACGCTACCAGGCAGACGATTCTCTGCGCTGGTTACTTTTGGCCAACCATATTCCATGACAGCATTCTTGTGGTTAGAATTGGTCATGCATGCTAGATATTTGATAATAAAATCTGCATGCCGCCAACACCAATGCATCCTTTCATCCCTGTGGGGCCATTTTAAAAATGGGGCATTGACTGCATGACCTGGAACCATTGTTCGGTTGGGGGCATGGTTATATTATTTTCGTCATTGACTACTTTACCAAGTGGGTTGAAGCGATGCCTACATTCAATAACGCAGGCAAAAAAATTGCATTGTTATTTTTCATTCATGTTGTTTTTTCGGTTTGGTGTACCACAAGCTATAGTTACACATCGTGGTAATCATTTTCGCAATAACATGATGAATGAGATGATTGCCAAATTAGGATTGTCGCATGATAGTTCTACCCCTTATTATCCACAATCTAATGGATAAGTTGAAGCCATTAACAATATTCTTAAGCGAATGCTTCAACGAATGATAGGGGTTCATAAAAGAAATTGGAATTTAATCATGTGCTCCGCTTTATGGGCATATCGAACCTCGGTGAGAAATGCAACCGGATTTACTCCCTTTCAGTTGGTGTATGGTTCTTAAGCTATCTTACCAATCCAATGTGAAATTTCAACATTAAAACTCGCTATTGACTTGTTACTTGACACCTATAATGAAGAAATATGTCTTTTAAACCTCATCCATCTAGATGAAACGCGTCGTGAAGCCTCATTGGACAACAAAGCACATAAGAGACGAATCAAGGCGCAATATGACTGCAATGTCAAGCCTCACATTTTCTCAGAGGGAGACCCGGTCTTGATTTATGATTAGGAGGTTGATTTGATAGGAACAGGAAAATTGGAACCACTATGGCATGGCCCCTACATTGTCAAAATATTTCTGGCTAAGGGCGCTATGAATTGGTTGATGATGATGGAATTCCATTGGCACAACCTTGAAATGGGTTGTATTTTAAACGTTACTATGTGGTGTGTGTTTATATATATATAGTTTATTAATTATATATATATATATTTGGGCATGGGCTCATGGTGCTTCCACACAGTCTCAGGACATCACATCCTCAAGAACAGAGAGATAAACGATGACCTGTAACTGAAGAGTCTGGATCCTATCTCAAAATCAAGAGAATTCTCTCTCAATAGTTCTCTCTGCTGGTTCATCTACTGCCTGCTCTGGTCAACCCACTGGTCGAACACAACCCAAATTTGTGTACATAAAAAAATTAGTTTAGTCTTGGAAATAATAAAAAACACAAAAACATTTAGAAACCTTAAAACAAAAAAATGGTCAAAACATTTTTACCCATTACACCCCATTCAGCTCCATCTGGTAAAATCAAATTTGGATCTCCACAGAAGTCTACACCTGTGTATGGATACTCCTATATGGCGATAATATGTCATCGTAGGCAGGAAAATAATGTAGTAGAGGATATGATAGTCAATTTACCAACATGCCTAGCCATCAACTCGACCCATCAGTACTTCCAAGGATCTCTAGGACCAGAAATGCTCAGTGTCACATGCTATGGCTGCATCAATTGAACTCGCTTTAAAATAAAGGAAATCAAGATCGAGGCATAATTGAAATTATTTTTTATGCCACCCTTTGCTTTATTTAGTTTTTCTTTCATCTGAAAGAGTACTTCTTTAGCACAATTGAACATTTTTGGTTCTAGGCACTCGGGGGCATACTGCATGTATGGACAGATTGCAATATGTAGTGTCACAAAACCATCAAATTTTGCAATAGTGAAAAGATTAGTTCTCAGAGGAAAATCACACACATCACGAATTTTTATCTTTCTAGGTTCAGTACCTATCTGACAATGCTATCGTATGTAGTCCTTCACTATCTCACATCCAAGAGCAAATCCCGCGAGGGAAATAGGAGAATCGTGTCTCGATAATCCAATAAGTAAATATCCCCAACTATTATTGGGAGCACTTTGTCCCTAATGTGAAATGCCTAAGATGTCAGAACCCATGAAAGAACCAGGAACTCTAATAGATCAAGATGTTGTCTCATCCCTAATAATCTGAAATACTTAAGTAACCCACAATCCTTGAGGGCTCTTATAGTGCCAGGATCATTTAGGAAATCATGTCTTGTTCTTCATGTTCTCTTAATCGCCTGTAATGGTCATTTTAATCTGACCAATACCTAAAAGCCAACCATAAGCTTCATTAGGATCAATTTCATGCAAAACAAATCAGAACTTTTCAGCACATAGCAAGAAAAAAAATTGTGAAATGCGCCCAACGCACCCCTGGTCTATAGACAGAGCACTGCAGAGCATATAAGCTTCAATTTCAGTGCTCTACAACACACTTTTCGACATGCAAGGGTGTGTTTCCCTCACAACACAATAGATTTACCCTAAGGGGATAAAAAGCCTAAACATTTTAGTATGAAATGAAACAAAAATGACACTAAAAGAAAGAGAAGGTTCAGATCTCCAACCTAGATCAAATAGCATGAGAAATCGTCCATTGAAATTGTCGCAATCGATCGCTGAAGTTCGAGGAAAATCAGGTTCAGAGCTCCTAAATTTAAAATGGTGACTCTGTAAGGGTAAAAATGAAATGGTAAAAACTTCTTTTTAACAATCATTTTGATTATTTCATTCATATTTATTGATGTGACTATGGTTTTTATTTATTTTTACTATGAAACATGTATTTTTAATCCGTTTGATGGTTCTATGAACATGTTTTATAGCTAATATAGTGAGTTTGAAGTGCACAATTATTCAAAGATGATTTGACCACAAAGCATACTTTTATCTCTATTTCGAGCTTTTTTAAACATGGAAAAGAAATTTAAAGCACACTTTTCGAGCTTTGTTAAAATATAAAAAGAACCCCCTGGAGTTTTCTTTTAGCTCTTTTCAGACTTTGTTAATGTGAAAATATTTTCGAGCACTTGTCTTTTTGAGATTGTAAAAGGAAATGAAACGACATATACTCAGTGTAAGTTTAACCCTTTTCCTGACTGAGATAGATTATTTACGAAAAAGGAACACCTTAGTCAAACATGGCTAAGAGGTTTTCTCGGGTATCATTTTACACTTTTTCAGTCCTGAGCGACAAATTTACGAAAAATGACTCATTGAGTTTTCCTTTTGTCCCTTTTTAAAACTCTCTAAACATGAAAAAGGACCTAGTTTTCACTATCGTTAGACTCGTTAAAACAAAAAATAGCGACGGACTTGTTCAATCATGAAAAGATTGAGTTTCACTATCGCTAGACTCGTTAAAGCATCAAATAGCGATGGATTCACCCAAAGGGTTGAATTATAGATCAACCATATGTTACCCTCCTCAATCTTATTAAAAAATAAAGAGGTACTAGTCAGCAATGGCTGGGGAAAATTTGGGAAAAAGAATAGAACACTTTATGGTAGTAGGTCGCTCTTGAACATGACACTTTCACTTCATCTCCATGGCTTTGGGTTCGGTAATATTCTTGACGGTCTATCATACCTATGGTCTATCATACTATCCATCAATTTAGTTTTGGGTCAATGCTGCCAACTCATTTCAGTGTCGCTAATATGTTCAAGATAAGTAATCCAGTAATTCCTCATCTTATGCAATACTCATAAACCTTCATTTTCATGGCCGCCATCCCTGAACATTGCTTCATCAAGTCACATTTTTTCTCCAAAATAGACTCCTGTTTTGTGATAAAGTTGCTTCCTATTGACATCATCTCATCATCCAGGAAGGTGACATAGAAATATCTTTTTGGTACCTTGGAGCTTCCTTACTATTAGTGTTAGTGTTTGCATACTTCTACCAGGGATCAAAACACATTTTGCATGTGCATTTTAGGTGTTCCACTCTGAATAAATTTTCCATCATTCCATTAGGTCATGATATAGAATTGTTCCACTGGTGCTTTTCCTTGTCAATAATCTTCATTCTTTCTCAGAAGATCATATTGGCTGACTCATTCTCATGTTTCCTTGAGCATAACAACACCTATGGAAATCCTCTTTTCACTTGGAAGTATTTTTAGTCAAAATCTCATTCATGAAAGTTAGGTCTAAAGAAGTCCCATTAAGTCATTAGGTTTTTATATTTCTCAAGGTATCTCTTTCATTTCAGATGAAGTCAGGACATATATGAGAGGGACTAAATAAGATCACCATGATGTAATTATCATACTTTCAAAGTTGTATTTTTTCAGTTTAATGATTTTTTTAATCAAAATGTCATTTTGATATCAAATTCAATATGTAATTTATTTATGTTTTTACAAATGTAGTTTTATATTCTCATATGTAATAAATTCAATCCCAAGATTTAAAATACAATCATGTCCGGCCTAAGTGGAGCAAAGAAAGCCAAACTCCATGTTTGATCAACCTGTAATGCCAAAAATTCAGAAAGTTAAAGAGTATAAGTGCCAAAGTCTGAATGGAAAAGTGAACATTAGAAAAGTGTGTGATTCAAATGAAAATTTCAAATCCACTATGCTATAAAGCCTTTCAAAACACCTCAAAGAAAGTCATTGTTTTCATTCATCCATCAGAAGTTCCCAGGAAAGGAGAAATTTCAAGTTTTTTGAGCATTTTGGGTCAAATTTCAGGGGCGCTGCGCATTTTCACCCAACCGCTATGCTTTTTCTTAGGCATTGTGAATTTACCCAGGGGCGTTGAACATTTTCCCGACAACTCTTAACCAATTTACATAGGCGCTTCACATTTGCACTCAGGCGCTGCATGTTTTCCCGGGCACTGTGCGTTCCTCCAGGACGTTGCACGTTTTCACAGGGAGGGTTTCAAAGCATTTCACCACCTCCAGCAAGCTTCATTTCCTCACCAATTTCTTCAAAAGGCTTTAAGTAGACCCAAAAAAGACCTCTCCTCTAATATATTGGGTTTTCCATAAGATGATTTGAATTTCTTGTTGCTATGAAACCCTAGCTTTCATTTCCTTCCCATTTTTCATGCACCATATCCATATTCATGTCCCTAAACACATATCAGTCATAAATATTGTTAAATCCTAGGGTTTTCATAGACCTAGGTTTTCATTTACATTCACTCCCTCCATTTATCCAAGCTAGTCATCTCATCTCTCACTCCCTTCACCTCATTCCATTTACCCTAGGGTTTCTAAAGCCTTAAATTTCACAATGTATGAAGAGGAGGACAGAAGTGTTAGTGAGGAACAAACACCGAAGAAAAGTAACCAGAAAGGAGGGAAAATCATCATATATGAACCAGTAACCATAAAGGAGCTCATGGCTTCCCCTCTCACTATGTCATGTTTTAAACATGTTGGTTTTTTTGAGCTTTGTGAGAAAGTACAGTAGATTCAGTATCACCCTATGTTGACAAGGTTGTTCATTACAAATATTCATGATAGGCAGGTCACTCTTGCTGGGGTCACTTTTAGCATGTCCAATAATGCCATTTCAGTTACTACAGGGATCCCTAATGTGGGAGAGAAATGGTTTAAACAAGGAAACCTTGATCAGACCTATTATGAACCATATCTCAAACCTAGATATAAGGATGACAAGAAGACCATCTTCCCTTTCTCTCATCTTCTTGACCGATATGTCCCTATGATGAAAATAATCATGAAATACTTCACTTGTGAGGGGACGTTTTCTTGACTCTATTCATATCATATCTGACTCCTCATATAGACCTCAGATCTCAACTTCTTTTACCATCACTTCATCTGCTGTTCACACTACTCAATCAATGACCAATCCTCCCTTGATTACATCCAACACCCAAATAACTGTTATAAATCCTCCACCTCCAGTCATCATGGCTGCAAGATATTCCCCCCTTGTTCTCCCTCAAAACCCTAGTTCTATGCCCCAATATTACCAAACTAAAATCTCTTTGTTTGACAATACCAAAATCCCTTTGGATGGCAATACTTAGCCTACTTACCAAACTAAATTTTAGAGGGCAACAACAGCCTCACTTTAGAATCAAACAGAGAGAGCAAAAAGCGCCCGACCAAGTAGTACAAAAACAACAACAGATTCAGACCCCGTTGCAGCAGAATTATGTTCAAGAAGTGGAAGAGGAAGAAGATGAAGATACGGTGGTTGAAATAAATCATTTCTTTACAACAGATGGCCTACCCATGTTTCTAACTGAAGATGAAGAGTATACTAAAATTTTGAATACTCCAAAAGATGAGGACTATATTTTGGAAAATGATGATGATTTGGAAATAGAATCTGATGATTACCAACATGGGTATATGAATGGTTTGAGTTCACAATATAAACAATATTCTTTAAGGAGTAGAGATGTACCTGTCAATCCTATTCATAAAATAAAAGAGGTCCAGTCAAAGAATGATCTTCCAAATAATTAGAGGAATGGTAAAGGGCATGCAGATCAGAATAATAGCAAAATAAACCAGCCATGAACAAGCTTAGCTACTAAAGAGAAGGACATTCAGAAAAAGGAGAATGTAACAAAGGATCAAAATGATAGAAGAGATACTGTTGTCAAAGAGGTAGATAAATTCACAAATTTTAATTTAGAAAATGAAATAGATAAATTGAAAGTATTTGTTCCTTTGACAAAATTAGTAAAGAATAGTCATTATAAACATCAGGTGTCTAAAATGTTGCTAGTTGATCCTTTCTAAGATATGATTAATGTTGAGGATGACCAACCTGAACTGATTTTCAGTCCAGCTATAGATGGTCAGTTAGAAGACAGTGAAGTTCCCCCCTTTTATTTAAGCCTCAGACAACATGAGTACATACATCATAACGCTATGCTTGATTTTGGGGCTTCTCACAATTTAATGCCTAAGGCTATTATGGAAAACATGGGCATGGATATCACTCGACCATATCATGATTTGTATTCATTTGATTATGGTAAAGTTCACTGCATTGGTCTCATTAAAGATTTAGTGGTTTCCTTAGACCAAATTCCAGCCAAGAATGTTTTAATGGATGTGGTGGTGGCTAATATACCGCCTTGGTTTGGCATGCTGCTATCTATATCATGGGGAGCCAAACTCAAAGGTACTTTACAACTTGACTTCTCTTATGATACTATTCCCGTTTTCAGGAAATTGAGGAAATTGTATTAGGAAAAGAAAATGAAGTATATGATAACTAGTAAGGAAAAGCCCATAAATCATCCAATATAGGTTGTACGTGCAGATCTAGAATCTTTTATTTTGTATAATGATGATAGTTTGAATGATGTAAATAATTAGCTAGTAGTGGTAGAGGATGTAATAGAAATTTCAGAGCGTTTTAGAGCAGTTCTTGATAAGGAAAAATAAATGGTGACTTCTTCTAAACAACCTTTAGAAGAACAAAAAATCAGTGCAGATCAGAAAAATGAGGTGACCGGCCAAAGTAAATCATAACCAATAGTTAAGTTTCAACATCTAGAAGACGAAGATGGACTTTGGAGCATGGATTTTGATGGTGATTTAGGTAAAGAAGGTGAAAGTATTGGTATTTGGATTTGAAGTCATGTTGGTAAGTCAGGTGGAAGAATGCTCTTATAAATTGGCTTTTGAATGTTCTAAAAATGAAGCAGAGTATGAAGCATTGATCATAGGTCTCAAAATTTTGAAGAAACTTGGCACAAAAAGAATTTTTGTTTATGGTGATTCTGAGCTTGTCATAAAGGAGGTGAAATGAGAATATCAAACAAAGCATCCGCGAATGAGAACTTATAGGAATGCAGTCTTGGATGTCTTAAAAATGTTTCCTGAATATACATTAATAGTGGTACCAAGAAGTCAAAATATCATTGCAGATTCACTTGCTATGGTATAAAGTAATCTCAAAATTCCTATGAACTCATGTAATAAATTTGAAATTCATGTCAAACATAGACCTAGTGTTCCTAATAACTTAAGGTACTGGCAAGTTTTTTGGCATGACAAAGAAATTAATATATTTTTTCAGAATGAAGGAAGGTTCAAAGATGATTTTATTGATGATGTTTGTGATGCTGATTATCAAAACATAGAAGCCAATTAGATGAATATTTTGCAGTTGAAAGATGATATTACTCCTAGAGGTCTCATGTCTTTAGAAGAATTGTTTGATTAGGATGATGTGGCCAGAAAACAAAAATTGATTCCTACAGAAAAGGGTGTGGAAGACGTGAACATCAGAACAGTAGATAAGCCCAAGATGGTTAAGTTGTCTAAGACATTATCTCCTGGGGAAAAAGAAAAGTACATCAAATTGTTATCTGAATTTTCTAATATTTTTGCATGGGATTAAGCAGATTTGAAGGCCTATCACAAGAATATCATTTAGCACACTATTCCCATCAAGCCGGATCAAAAAAATTTAAGACAGATGTTAAGAAAGATAAAGACAATATTGTTGCCATCCATCAAGAAGGAGGAAAATTGATTGTATAAATCTGGTATCATTGTTCCAATTAGGTTTTCTGTTTGGCTTTCAAATTTGGTTCTGATAAGGAAAAAGAACAGAGAGATAAGGTTGTGCATTGAATTCCGAAATTTGAATAAAGTGTCTTTAAAGGATAATTAACCCCTTCCTAAGATGGACCATGTTCTGTAAAGGGTAGTTGGAGCATCATGGATGTCACTACTTGATGGTTATTTAGGTTATAATTAGATTTTGGTAGATGAAGAAGACCAAGGTAAAACTGCTTTCACAAAACCGTGGAGGAATTTTCAGTATGTCAAAATGCCATTTGGACTCAAGAATGCAAGGGCTACATTTCAGCGGGCGATGGATATAGCCTTTGCTAATGAGAATTATGTTTTCTTAGTGGTGTATTTAGATGTTTTGATAGTGTTTTCTGGTTCTGATGATCAACATTTGTTTCATCTAAGAATTGTTTTTCAGAAATGCATGGAGTTTGGAATTTCTCTAAATATGAAAAAGAGTCTTTTGCCATGGATGAAGGCAAACTTCTTGGTCATATAATTTCCAAATATGGCATTCGCATTGATCCTTCCAGAGTAAAATCAATTCAGCAAATATATTTTCCGCATAATAAAAAGGAGATACAATATTTCAATCATAAGATGAATTTCTTACATAGATTTGTTCCTAATTTGGTCGAGAATTTGTGTGAAATAACTAATATGTTGAAAAAGGACAACAGTGTAAAATGGACCACTGATGCTATGAAGTCTTTCAATTTGGTAAAGCTTGCTTTAACCATAGCCCCTATTTTGGTTAGTCTAGATTATACTAGTAATTTTATAATATTTTCATTTGCATCTGAGCACACCTTGGCTGCGGTTTTGATGCAAAAGAAGGATCAGGTTGAGTAGCCCATTTATTTCTTCAGTCGAGCCATAAGAGATGCTACTCTTCACTATAATTTTATTGAGAATAAAGCTTTAGCCTTAATCAAAGCCTTGAAGGATTTCTAGATCTATATTCTACATTCACATACCATAGCTTATGTTCCAAATGTAGCAGTAAAATAAGTTCTCACATAGACTGGTCCAGAAGGAAGGAGAGGTAAGTGGATAACAAAAATGTTAGAATATGATTTCAAGATCAGGCCCACCAAGTTGATCAAGGGACAGGGGTTAGCCAAACTAATGGATGAATCCAATTTGCATGCTCTAGACATAAACCTTATTGCAGAAATGTCATATGATGAAGAAGATGGCGCTCTAATACAGGTATCAGAATTTTTTCTCACTTCACCATGGTATTCAGATATAGTGTATGTTCTTCAGCACTTATTTCCTCCTCCTGGAATGTCAAAAAGTAAGGGTAGGTCTTTGAAATTAAAATCTTCTAAATACTACAGTTGAGGTAGTGCCCTTTACTGGAGAGATCTAGGAGGTGTTCTTTTAAATTTTCTGGTTGAAGACGAAGCTAAGAAGGTAATGGATGACTTCCATAGGGGAGATTGTGGAGGCCACTTTTTTTGGAAACAAACAGCTAACAAAGTGTTGAGAGCAGGGTATTATTGGCTAACTTTATTTTCAGATTTGTACAAAACTATCACAAGCTGTCATGAATGTCAAGTTTTTCAGGGGAAAAGGAAAGTCCTTCCTCTTCCGTTGAAGCCTATTGTAGTAAATTCTCCTTTTCAACAGTGGGGACTTGATTTTGTTGGGGAAATTCATCCCACATCATCAGCACAGCATAGATGGATTTTAACAACCACCGACTAATTCACCAAGTGGATCAAGGCTATTCCTACACGGAAAGCTATGGACATGGTAATTATTCACTTTTTAGAATGCAATAGTTTGTCTCGTTTTGGTTGTCCTCACAAGATTATTATAGATAATACTGCATCATTCAATTCAAAGAAGATGATTGAGTCTTTTCACAAGTATAATATTAGGTTGGGCCATTCCACCACATATTATCCACAGGGCAATGGATTAGCTGAGTCCTCTAATAAATCATTAGTTAATATCATTAAGAAAATTTTGGAAGAGAACAATACCAATGGTTTGTGGGCAGAACGAGTGAGCACCAAGAAGTCTATAGGTATGTCACCCTTTGAATTTGGTTATGGTACAGATACAATGTTTCCTACATCAATTACAGTCCCAGTTATGAGATTATTCTAGGAAGCATATAGTGAAGAAGATGATATTCAACGTCGAATCAATCAGATGATTCACCTTCAACAAACTTGGGAGGAAGTTTCTCAGACTACCTCTAAACTTCAGGAGAAAATAAAAAATATTTATGATAAAAAAAAATATATAGATAAATTTCATCTAGAATATGTAGTGCTACGATGGGATGTGGGAAATAAAGATAAAGGAAAGCATGGGAAGTTTTAAAATATTTGGCAAGGACCCTACAAGATCTTAGCTTATCGAGGAGAAAATGCCTATTTGGTGAAAGAGATGAATGGAAAAGAATGTTTAGGAGGACCAGTCAATGATAGGGTCTTGAAACATTATTATTTTTGATGCAACTTCTGAGAGAATATTTCACTTTCATTGTAAATACCAGTTTATATTTTCTGCAAGGTTTGGATCATAAAATCATTTAGGCTCGGGGCCCGAGCTAAATGATATAAAGCTTGTTGATTTTTTTTTTGTTTTAAAAGTTTTTGAGTTATTTTTGAGTTAGTTTCAGAGTCATTTTTTAAGTCAATTCTCAGTCACTTTGAATGGTTTTTAAGTCATTTTTATAGTCTGCAGTCTTTTAAATTGTTTGACCGTATTTTCCCAATGGTTAGGCACTTGGTCTACAGTGTTCTTAACACCTCCAAGAAGATTCCATCCCCAATAAGGCCAATGTTAGTGTCTGTATTTTCATACTTCCGCCAGGGATCAAAACACATTTTGCATGTGCATTTTATGTGTCCCACTCTGAAGAAATTTTCCATCATTCCATTAGGTCATGATATAAAATTGTTCCACTGGTGGGTGTCCTTGTCAATAAGCTTCATTCTTCCTCAGAAGATCATATTTCCTGACTCATTCTCATGTATCTTTGAGCATAACAACACCTATGGAAATGCTTTTTTCACTTGGAAGTATTTTTAGTCAAAATCTCATTCACAAAAGTTAGGTCTAAAGCAGTCCCATTAAGTCATTAGGTTTTTATATTTCTCAAGGTCACCCTTTCATTTAAGATGAAGTTAGAACATATATGAGAGGGACTAAATAAGATCATCATGATGTAATTATAATACTTTCAAAGTTGTATTTTTTCAATTTAATTATTTTTTTATCAAAATGTCATTTTGATATAAAATTCAATATGTAATTTATTTATGTTTTTCCAATTGTAATTTTATATTTCATATGTAATAAATTCAATCCCAAGCTATCAAATGCAATCATGTCTGGCCTAAGTGGAGCAAATAAAGCCAAACTCCATGTTTGATCGACTTGCAATGCCAAAAAGTCAGAAAGTTAAAGAGTATCGGTGCCAAAGTCCAAAGGGAAAAGTGAACATTAGAAAAGTGGGTGATTCAAATTAAAATTTCAAATCCACTATGCTATAAAGCCTTTCAAAACACCTCAAATAAAGTCATTGTTTTCATTCAGCCATCAGAAGTTCCCAGCAAAGGAGAAATTTCAAGTTTTCTGAGCATTTTGGGTCAAATTTCAAGGGCGCTGCGTCTTTGCACCAAGGAGCTACGCGTTTTCTTAGGAGCTGCGCATTTACCCAGGGGTGTTGTGCATTTTCATAAAACATCCTAGCCAATTTACACAGGCCTTGCATGTTTGTACTCAGGCGCTGCGCGTTTTCCCCGACGTTGTGAGTTCCTCCAGGACGTTGCGTGTTTGCACAGGCAGGGTTTCAAAGCATTTCACCACCTCCAGAAAGCTTCATTTCCTCACCAATTTCTTCAGAAGGCTTTAAATCAGTAAGTAGACCCTAAAAACACCTCTCATCTAATATATTTTGTTTTCCATAGGAATATTTGAAGTGCTTGTTGCTATGGAACCCTAGCTTTCATTTCCTTCCCATTTTTCATGCACCATATCCATATTCATGTTCCTAAACACATATCAGTCATAAATATTATTAAATCCTAGGGTTTTCATAGACCTATGTTTTCATTTACATTCATTCCCTCCATTTTCCCAAGCTATTCATCTCATCTCTCACTCCCTTCACCTCATTCCATTTACCCTAGGGTTTCTAAAGCCTCAAAGTTCACAATGTTTGAAGAGGAGGAAAAAAGTGTAGTGAGGAACAAACAACAAAGAAAAGTAACCACAAAGGAGGGAAAGGAATCAGATATGAACCAATAACCACAAAGGATCTTATGGCTTCCCCTCTCACTGTGTCATTTTTTAAACATGTTGGTTGTTTTTAGTTTTGTGAGAAAGTAAAACAGATTCAGTATCACCCTATGTTGACAAGGTTTTTCATTATAAATCTTCATGATAAGCAACTCAATCTTGCTAGGGTCACTTTCACCATGTCCACTAATTCCATTTCAGCTACTACAGGGATACCTAATGTGGGAGAGAAATGGTTTAAAAAAGGAAACCTTGATCAAACCTATTATGAAACATATCTCAAACCTAGATACAAGGATGACAAGAATACCATTTTCCCTTTCTCTTATCTTCTTGATCGATATGTCCGTATGATGAAAATAATCATGAAATATTTCACTTGTGAGGGGACGTTTTCTCGCCTCTATTCATATCATATCGGACTCATCATGCACTTCACTAGATTCAGAATGATTCACATACCCTACTATCTCTCCCGCAACATTGACAAGATGGCATACATTTTACAAAAGAGTGATTATAATCATCAAATGCAGAGTCTTTTCCATCACTCCCTCATCAAAATGATAGTCATACATTAGCTTAGGCAAAATAAAATTTCTTGGGACACATTCATCATCTTATCCTCCTATATCCACTCCTCCATCTCAGCCTGCAGCTCATACATCATCACCTAGTCAGATGCATTCACCTCATGTTCATCATCCTTCTTCATATTTCCATAACCCTTCATCGTTACATCATGATACTGAGTTATCAAGCAGTGAGAAGGACATTGAGGAAACTTGGGCTAATGTGACTAATGTTGAGCCATTTCCCAAGACCTATCAGATAGGCCACAGGCATGTGTTTTCTTTACTTGGAGTGAAAGGGGCCATGCCTTCTTCATTATCAAAATAGGTGGACAAAGGCAAGGAAAAGACTAAAGAGCCAATCATTGATGAACAAGAGGATAAACATGAAACATAGCAAGAGTTTCAGTTGATTGACATGGATGAGGAGGATGAGGGTAGAATAATCAGTGCAGCGATCAAAGGCAAAGAAGCAAATATTAGTGAAATTCAAGCTAATCTTGACAAAGAAAAATATGTGATTGATTTTCTTGAGCAAGAAGATCAGTAGTTGAAGACCAAGCAGATTATCAATCAGGTCAGGACCGTCAAAGCACAAAGAGAGGAAGAAAAGGCCAAGGCCCTGTTGGAGGAGACCTTGGAAATATTTAGTGAGATTGATGATGAGGAGGATTAGCATCCAAGATAGAAACCAAAGACTAGAGGTTTGAAAACAACTCTAGCCCTTGAGAGATAGAGAGAAGCTGAATTGCTATAGCAGCTCACTCCAAGTGAGCTCCTTTCCCTAGAGATTAGAAAGGATAGAGAATCATTTCTTGATAGAGACAATTTGCATCTGGAGAGGTTGCTAAAGAAGGCCAAAAAGGACAACGAAATTCAGAGGAAAATGGCAAAGCACTACGCCATGAGGAACAAAATTGCAAGAGCCAAGCTCAAACGAGCCCATGCAAAAATTCAAACTTTGACCAAGAAAAAGGAGAAGGAGAAGTTAGAAATAATGGCTGAGGTGTCTCTTCATGCCTCAAGCACTTTATCAGCAAGTAACCTCACAATTTTGGAAAATTTTGGCACATTTGTCATTTCAGTGCATTTTTGGTTTTTTGAGTAATTTTGGCACATATGAATTCTGCCAAACGCGCAACGAATTGGGCGGTGCGCTATTTTTTGGGGAATAAAAATTGAAAATGGCCACCACCATCATGTTTAGAATGATGAATACATCAACCCTAGCAATTTTCAGAAAATTGGGAGGAGAACTGGTCCCTTAAAAGTGCAAAAAACTACAAAATTTTCATGTTTCTGCCTCCTTTTGGACCTGGTCGCTTCGCGTTTACCAGTCTTGGGAGATTGACTTTTTGATAGGGCAAAGGAGAATTATTTTGAAAACTAGAGGTATATTTGGAATAAAAACTTAGATATCTTTCCAATGAGCTATTATGGAACTGATTTGGACACCAGGAAGGCCTCCGAAATTTACTTTCAAAAGAGGCTACTTTTCCTTCTAGGGAGCTGCGCATTTGCCAGGAAAATGCATTTTTCACAATCTTCAGCAAATTTTGAAGTTTTACTCCAGTTTGAATTTTTACTTGGGAAAATGAAGAAATTTCTGATGTAAATGGTCATGGTGAATGTAAATGTCATGTTTTTACTTTCATCTAAGGTAGATACATTTGGTGAGACTTCTAGAGGTCAAATGAATCTGTTTCCTCTCTTTTAGAGGCAAATTGTTGGGTCTTCCTAGTCTTCATTTTCTTGTTTGGGAGTAGGTGAAACTGATTCTATCTCATGGATTCAACTCCTTGAGGCTAGGGAGAGTGGTTTTGAGTTATATATGATGTATTTTCTCAGTCATTGTAATGGTTGGACTCTTTTGGAGGTTTGGCTTCTCAAGGACACAATTTTTTATAAGTTTTGTCTTGGACATTGATCAAATTTGCAGCTATTTTTATGGGATCCATGTGGTATTGTGTTTAGTTTCAGTTTCTTCTTATGTGCTCATATTTTAGAATGTTTTGTGTATTTCATCCATCATTTCATTGCTATTAATCGAATGTTTACAAGTTAGATGAACATAATCCATAATTTCTATGCTCTGTTTTGGGTAAATATCCACAATTTGTAATTTATTCAGTTTAGAAAGAAACCATGAGTTCACCATGCTCTTTTTAGCTCCTCACCTTTCTTGATCATCCCATCATCAAAACCCTAAAGTGATGAACATTGTACCTACCTTGCCCGATAGAACACCCTGCAAATCTTGAGCTAATTTCCTTGCCTTGACTATTTGACTCCCCCCTGATCCAACAAAAACCAAAAAAATAAAAATAAAAAACCCTGAGCTACTATACCTAGCCTAATATCTTCTTTCCATAGTCATTTTTTTTGTGATATATACGGAGAGAGCCCTCTCTTGGCCTAGTATGGATAGCTACTTGGCTAAGCATGGTTTGAGGTTACCTCGGAATTTCCTCTTTGAGCTTGAGGTTCAATCCGAATGATAACACTTACATCAACGAAAGGTTTCTCACTTCTGGTGATAGGTTGACATCATAGACCTTCAACTGAAAGATTTTTTTTGGCATTTGACATAAGATCATCTATTCACACCATGAAAATTGTAATGTAGTACCTTGAGAACCATTAAAATCAACAATGGTTTCTATCGCATATGCTAACGGCTTACATCAACGGCTGGTAATTAGATGATTTCTTCCCATGTTTGACTTCATATCACATATTCGAAAGGTTAGAATTGTACCTGAATGATCGAGTAAATGAGATAGAAGACCCCAAATCTAGTTTTATCCATCCGGGCTACAATTTAAGGAATTGTACTACATCATCTATACGATGGCTTTACATATAGATGGTAATCTTATCATGGGCTTATATCTGTAGGTATGTCTATATCTATAGATGACTTTCTGATTTATGTACATGTTATCATATTTTATGTGTTGAGCATGGGTATGCCTCCCTTGGAAATTCATGTCAAAGATGTACAATATATTACGATGTACTGTATTGTGAATTGATGCAGGTCATCGTCAAATTCAGATCCTACTCATCACACTGTAAAGCATCTCATCCAAATATTACCATTATTTTGAATTCATGCTTTAGGGGCAGTTGCTACAGGTCAATTTGGAAATCATCCCTAAGACTAGTATGAAAAGGGTCTATCATACCCTAATTTAGTTTCTACATGACCTAGATAAGTCATTCCATTGATGGCTTTAATTAATGAGAATTCCAATGTTTGAAGTATATTTGAAATGAACCATTGACTCATCAACTCTCCTCTGAATGGGCCTACGTGCATTTCAAAGCACTTACCCCCATGAAAGAGTGCTCTGAAAAGCACTTCTCGACACTTAAGGGTGTGTTGGTCTCCTCAGAGCGAAATCATTATTGTTCCGGGAATCTCCACATGTCCAATGCCTTCTAGAAGATCTCATAGGTGCCATACTTCAAATACATGTGTTCATCCATCACCATTAAACCTGGAAACATGTATCATATATTATTAGAAAGCCATTCAATATGATTTATTGAGGAACTACCTACAATTTCCCTATAAATTGAGTACTCATGTAAGTTCTAGAGAGGAAGAAATTTGTGTAGTGTTATGCTGTTGGATTGTCAATTGATGAGAGCTGGAGTACTGTTATGCTTCTTAGAATATTATTGGTGTGATGATGATGGAATGAAGTTGGAATAGTTTGACGATGAATTGATCTATTAGTTGTAATCTTCTCCTCCTACTTTCTCAATAAATATATTTGTTCTTTCTCTCACATATGCGCTTATATCATGTGTATGTATTCTTAGATTTAATCATTTCAATATGGTAAAGATAGATAGATATTGCATATTTTCATGTCGTTTTATATCTTCTATCTTTGATTGCAGATATTGATCTGGCAAGTTCAGTTGGATTGAGAGCGACGGAAGTGACGAAATAATAGGAGCGAGAGTGAAGGATGACAAGTAGGCCTCTTTCCCTTCTGTTTATCTATTTGTCTTAGAGAAAATAATATTTACCTTTATTTTGTTGTTCTAAGTGAAGTAACACCACACTTAGGGAAAGTAGTTTATTCGTATATTAGAATTCTGCATAACACTCGTATAAGACTCGACAAAATGTTTCCTCCATTTTCTCTTTCCCTCCACATGATCTCCAAAAAAAAAAAAAAAAATCAAATTTTTAGGGTCTCCACAGGTCTAATTCGGGTCCCATGCAGGTCATCTGCAGCTCTTCATGGATTCAATTTTAACACCATCCTCCCACATCTACCCAAGTAACCGACCAACCGGGGTAAACATGTGACGAGATGCTACTATGATCTGATTCAACCTCCTTGGTGACCTTAAGGAAGTGGTATCGATAGAAACACATCATACAAACCTTCCACATTAGCAACACAACTCCCTGGAGCCATCCCAAAAACTCAGGTAACCAGCCCCTAGGTGCCACTAAGGTTTTAGACCATTAAAGCTCTAGACACTCCCTTGATATGGGAAACGGTGTGTCTCGGAGGCTCTGGATGCTCCCATAGCATGGGCATGCATGCGTCTAGGGACATTTTACCTCAGACCTATGCTAGCTTCTAATGAGCACCATCATTAGGTACATTTTAATGGGTTAATTTTCACCTTTTTAGCTTTATTAGTCTCTCTATATCACATTTAATTTCATTATGGTCATATGTTTCTTAGTGTAGATGGTGTACTAAGGGTGTCATACTTCGAAGACCTAATGTGGTTTAAATGCAGGAAAATCAAGAGAATATGCCATTTTTGCTGAAGATTTCACAATCAAGGCTTGGAGTAGACAACAATGAGTGATTGTAGGGGGTTGACCACGTCCTTAAGTCCTAACGGTAGCCAAGGGATCCTTGAGACTCTCCTCCAACAACTCAAAAAAAAGGCAGCCAAACCAGTCAAAGATCAAGTGGACCCAAGCTCCACTTATCTCGAGTTCCAAGGAGACAAATCACCTAACTTTTAGGAAGTTGTTGGTAGCTACCATTTAGGATAAATATGGCTGAGAAAGAGCCCATTAGGATTCAATTTTTGGAGATAGCTAGAACACTCTTAGCTCTTGTAATAGAAATTTGTGATTTTCATATGTTATGTAGCAATATTGGTTATGAAATAAAATGAGTATTCAGTTTCTTCTTCACTAAGTTAATTTCATGGAGCTAAGCTTGTGGGTTAGGGCCCAATCCATTGGCCTCAGTCTCTCTTATATATTTGTGTTTACCTTTCATGTGGTTGTAGTTAGTTTTCTTACATTCCATATTATTGTAGTTAGTTTGTTTACATTTCATGTTTTTGAAGTTAGTTTTCTTACATTTCACGTTGTAGTAGTTTGTCTCTTTGCATTTGCTGATTGTTGTAGTTAATCACTTTTAGTTCATGTTGCAGTAGCATATAAAACTCAAAAATTGTGTGTTAACGCCTCCCTTTCTCACCTCTTCCATTGGAGCTTGAGGAGGGTATATCTTCACCACATACCCAAACTTGCTTTCAATTTATGATTTCTTGGAAAAGTTAGATAGGCTGCTTTTTTTACCATGAATATGTTGTAGATTCAGAGTTTTTTTTTCTATTTCGAGTGCATACGTAGGTTTCGTTAAATTCAACTCATATTTTCCACCATTTTCATGATAGATTTGTCAATGATGAATGCATGAACATGTATTTTTCTTGCATGTTTGAGTCGATCAGCAGAGGAGGAATCGACCAACACCATTAGCTTCAGTTTCCACCCATAATCAACCAACTTCCAACCCAACTTCCTTTAGCCCAGTTTTTGGAAATATTCACCACAACACTGAGAGCCACCTTGGAGGCACAATACATGCTTTTAGAGAAGCTATGATCTTGAACAAAGGGTTGGCTACCTTCCATCCACCTAGATCTACCTTAATTCCACCTATCCTACCCATTTCCTCACCATTTCTAGCCTCAATCTACCCTCAACATGTTTCCTAAAGCGTTTCAGGACATCTTGTAGCACTACAAGAAATCCTGTAGTAGATCCTGTAGTAGCACTAATCAGTCACTTCTTGAACCAAAAACCTCTTTTTCACCTCATCTAGACCTGGCACAACCTCCATGACACCTTCATCTCTAAAACCATGAGTCCAAGGCCATCTTAGTTCACCTTAGCACCTCCTTATTTTGCTGCAAAACATAGTTAATTACAAGAATAGTTAGCTCATTGATAGGTGCATTGTTAAGCATAGCAATCAAGCATGAGATAGATATATTTCAATCACACATTTGGCTCAACATGTGTTCCTAGATTAGTTTTCCCCTTATGCAAGTTCAATTCAACAATTTAAATCATGAATGCCACTTAGTTTAACTTTATTTCTTGAATTAGCTTAAGTGTAGATTTCATTTCTTGCAGTTAGCTAGATAATTCATTATGATCTAGAATAGTTTCTTTTCTTGCTGATAAATTAATGGTCATGAGTTATTTTTATTCTTGGTTTTCACTCATAAGTGTGACAGACTTCATTCCATAGAATTAACCCTATAAGTAGCACATCATCGTAGAACTAAGAAGAGGATGGCATGAGTAGAATACATATGCTTTGTATATAGCACTTTCAGCTCCAAGTTGGTATAAATCCCGGGTTGATAAAGTAAAGTAGAGTAGCCTTTGGGAGTTGCAACACTCTTGGTGCAATACCAGGGCTCACCATTTTTTGGTGTCGTTAACGGGGAGGTGTCTAAGTATATGATTTGATTCCTTTTTAGCATTATTTTTTGCTTTTATTTTGCATTCAGTTCCAAAATATTGAAAAATACAAAAATAGTTTGATTTTCATTCCTCGTAGGAGTAGCGATAACCAAGGATTTTTTTTACCAAAAACCCCAACATCCCCACACAGTCACCCTTCACTCTTCTTTAATGAATGTGAGGTTGAACACACCATCGGTGAGTTACTTGAAAAATTTGAAGAACCTATTGGAGAAGAAGAGGAACTTGCTTCACCTGAGGAGCCTGCTTCATGTTGGCTTGAGGGGTCATGACCTAGGTTTAGAATTGAGGTTAACCAATAAAACCCTCTTACTACTGGCCCTTTCGACAGTGACCTACTTGGGAAAGTCAAAGTCTCACCTGAAGCAGTATGGGGGGGTGCTGGAACCAAGTTTCCACATCTTGAGAGAGTTTTTAATGATGAGGGAAACTTAAGATGCTAAATAACCATAAACATGCATTCACAACAACAACCCTAACTAGTAAACCCTTCAGAAAAATTTAGTTCAAATATGTATAATGTATTACGCAAGTTAACATAGAAATAATAAATCAAGTAATAACCTTTAACGCATAATATAAAAACCTTATATCATCAGATCCATCTAAAGCATCCATATAAACACAAATATAGTTCCAAAAGGGATATATTCACAGACAGTACAAAAATTAGAAATAAGATGCAAAAACATTCAGAACATAAACAACAGATGCATATAGAAGTCAGATATCCACAACAATATTCCTTTATTACTTATCAGTTCAGATCCTTCATACAAAACACTTCAACAACCCATGCACACAGCTAGCAGGGTCCGCACACAGTAGGACTAAGGTCTTTGACACAGCCAGCAGGATCCTTCTTACCCAGAAAATTCGCACAAAATATCACCAAGTTTCTAGATCTAACATTCACATTCAGACTTATCCAAAAATTTACTTCTTTAGACTCGATCTAGCCATCTATTTATAATATTAACCTGTGCTACTCTATGGTCCACAAACTATGGATTGTGGCCCCTTGATCTACCCTTTGACCCATTATAATTCATGAGGGTTTTGGAACCGCCCCAAAACCCCTGCACCCAACTAATCTATTACAAAATATAGTAAAAATGGTTAGACTTAGGGGACCCAACTCCAACAAGATTTTTTTGGCTTGAGGGGTCCTTACCTAGGTATGAAATTTAGGCTAACCAATAAAACCCTCTTACTACTGGCCCTTTCGGCAGTGGCCTGCTTTCGCAAGTCAAAGTCTCACCTAAAGCAGTATGAGGGGGTGTTGGAACCAGGTTTTTAACACCCTGAGAGAGGTTTGAATGATGTGGGTGCCTTAAGATCCCAAATAACCATAAACAGGACTTCACAACAATAGCCCTAACCAGTAAACCCTTCAGATAGATTTAGGTCAAATATGAGAATGTCTTACGCAATTTAACACAGAAATAATAAATCAAGTAATAACGCTTAACACATAATATCATAACCTTATATCATCATATCCATCCAATAAGCATCCATATAAACCCAAACATAGTTGCACAAGATATCTATTCGTAGACAGTACATAAATCGGAAATAAGATGCAAAAACATTCATAACATAAACATCAGATGCATATAGAAATCATATATCCACAACAATATTCCTTTGTTACTTATCAGTTTAGATCCTTCATACAAAACAATTCAACAACCTTCTTACATAGCCAGCGAGGTTTGCACATAGTAGGACTAAGGTCTACATGCACACAGCTAGCAGGACCCTTCTTACCTAGACAATCCGCACAAAATATCACCAAGTTTATAGATCTAACATTCACATTCAAACTTATCGAAAAACTTACTTCTTTAGACTCGATCTAGCCATCTATTTATACTATTAGACTACGCTACTCTATGGTCCACAAACTGTGGTTTGTGGCCCCTTGATCTACCCTTTGACCCATTACAATTCATGAGGGGTTTTGACCCACCCCAAAATCCCTGCACCCGACTAATCTATTACAAAATATAGAAAAAATGGTTAGACTTAGGGGACCCCACTCCAACACTTCACCTATTAAAGCCATGGCTGAGACTAGGACCCAAGGAGTCTTTCCCATTACAGAAACATATGGGGAAATAAGAATGAAGAACATCAGTCCCTCAGCCCTTCCACATTTCCATGGACTTACTTCTAAGGATCCTGACACCTTTATGTTCGAATTTTTTGTTATCTGCAGGACCTATTGCTATGCCTCAGATGACCAAAAGTTAAAACTATTCCCATCCACCCTCAAGGATGAAACCTTCAGCTGGTTCATGGGTTTTCATGCGAACATAATCACCACCTAGGCACATATGCAAGAGTTCTTTAACAAAAAATATAGAGACTATTATAGATCCATTGAAACCAAAGAGGAAATATTTAGGTGACTATAGGACTTGATTAACCCCTAGAATATTATGAAGAAATATTCTAGCTGAACTATAAGATATCCAACTGCAACCTTGATCCTAGATTACTTAAACCAGTACTTCTTCGAGGGATCAAGGATGAGGTGATAGAAACCCTTAATATTCTATCAGGAGGAGATATCTACCAATTGCCTTATGAGGACATCAAAATTTCCTTTAGAAATCACTGTAGGGCACCTAGGAAGAATGGTAGAGCTAGCCAAAGCAATACCAACACCCCTTCCTTTTCCAACTCCATCAAGCATGAGATTGGAAATATGTTGGAAGACTTCAAAATTGAGATGTTGCACACCTTTGCTTTGCAAATGGATACAATGCAAATGAAGAGGAAGTAAGAGGAAGCATAAAGGGTCTTGGTTATCTTCTGCCCTAGATTTACTATAAAAAACCCTCCGAATAAATGTCCATTAAATGTCATAAAGGTTTTCTTAGTTTGTGAAGAGAATTATGCCATGGATAATTGTACCTCCTTACCTGGGCTCAAAGTTGTATATCAAGGTGGGGAAGGAGGACCTGAGCAACTTTGTTTCATAAATCAGAGGATGCCTCAAGGGCCTCAATCATATCAGCAGAGTATGAAAAGTGTGCCTTAATCCTACTGTCATACAAATCAGAATGAACCTATGCAGTCTTGGTACATCTCCAATCCTCCATCATGGCCTACACCTCCTACTTGGCCTTACAACCCTCCATATCACCCTCAGTATGTGAACCAAACATTCTAGAAATATGTTTCTGAACCACCTCAGTGGAGCAACCCATAACAAGGGTGGACGCCCCAACACAATAAACCACCTGCTTTATTGCCTCCACCCTAAACTCAATCTTAGCTCACCTATTATGCTCTACATAAGTTGCCTCAGATGCCTTCCCAGCCCAATATGAACTCGAACAACAAGTAGGCATAATAGGTTTACTATGGGGAAACATCCTATCCATCTTATATTATGAGATGCATGAGATCAATCTTAAGTCGGGAATAGTAATCCTGAAAAATAATCCTCCATATCCACCTGAAGAGGTTGAGGAGGAAAATAAATAAAGAAACACTCATATCCAACATCCTCCTTTTCCTTGGCGCTTGATCCACCCTAGTCAGCACAGCGAGAAGAGACTGAACTTCTGAGAGAACTGAAAAATTTGTGTGAAAATACCCCTTCTCCATGCCATTAAGGATGTTCCTATTTACAATAGGCTCATCAAACAAAAGTGTTTTAAGAAACATGGGAGAAAGAAGAAAGACATCCCCACCATAAATGTAGTTGGAAAACTGTCTGACTTAATGTTGGGAAGGGTGATCTTCCCAAAGTACCTGGACCCTAGAAGTCCAGTAGTAGATGTACACATCGATGGTTTCATAGTCCCAAATACTCTGATTGATATCAGGGCTGTCATCAACGTGGTGAAAAAGGAAACTATGCTTAAAATCAACCTCCAAGGAGCGTTGATAAAGACCACCACTGTTCTGCCACTTGCAGACAGGTC
Organism: Pinus albicaulis; assembly: GCA_034641835.2. Lineage (NCBI taxonomy): Eukaryota > Viridiplantae > Streptophyta > Pinopsida > Pinales > Pinaceae > Pinus > Pinus albicaulis. The sequence continues at coordinate 852,332,026 of CM076579.1, forward strand.
CACTGTAGCTTCGAAAGGAATTGCTGAGGATGTTATAGTCTCAATCAACTATTGGGAGTATCCCACAAATGTCCTTTTCCTCCAGCCAAAAACTAAGGGATATCCTCTAATTTTAGGAAGACCTTGGTTAGCCATGACCGATGATTATATTTTTTGTCGGGATGAAAACATGACTATAAAGAATGGGCCCATGTCTAAGAAAATCATGGTATATCCTCCTTCCCATCCTTCCATTGACCAATAACTAAATTTGTGGTTGGAGGATGAAGAAGAAGAAGAATATGAAGTATACAGTAACACACCCTATCCCATTTGTACCATATTTATTATTCTTAGAGGTGGGAAACCCGATGAGGATGTTATCATTGACCACATCATTCAAAACAAGCCCTCCAATGACATTCCAGTCGATGACCTAGTAAAAGAATGTGATATCCAACCTTGGATGGAGCTGGACTCAATTGATTCATCCTTTAAAGCCACCAAGGTTGTGGAATTTGGCCCATAAAAATATCTCAATATTAACTCATCCCTCTTAGCCAAAGAAGCAGAGCAGTTATGCCATCTCTTGAAGGAAAAACTTGACACATTTTCTTGGGACTAAAAAGACATGAAAGCGGTGCATCACTCAGTGTGAAAACATCATATTTCTATTAAATAAGGATGCAAGAATGTGCACCAACCCCAAAGGAGGATGAAACCATCTCTAAAGGACATAATGAAGGATGAACTACAAAAGTTGTTGGATGCAGGAGTCATCTATCCCATATCAGATAGTGAGTGAGTGTCTCCTCTTGTTCTAGTCCCAAAGAAGAATGTATAATGGAAATTTTTTGTTACCTACCGGGAAATTAAAAAGTCCACTAAGAAGGACCATTTCCCCTTGCCCTTCCTAGATCAAATCTTAGATGGCCTTGGAAGGAAGAAGTATTTTTATTTCCTAGATGGTTTCAGTGGGTATCACCAAATCCAAATTAGCCTTGAGGACCAGGACAAGACTACTTTCACATGTCACTGGGACGCTTTTTCTTACAGAGCCCTTCCATTTGGGTTGTGAAATGCCCCTACTACTTTCTAGAGAGTAGTCCCGAGCATTTTTTCTGAACTATTCCATAAATTTTTCGAAATATAAATGTATGATTTCACACCTTATGGGTATGATTTCCAAGAAGCTCTCTCCAATTTAGGAAAAGTGTCGAGAAAGTGAATTAAAATGAATCTCTTCCTGACTCTGGAAAAGTGTGAGTTATTAAAAAGAGAAGGGATAGTCCTAGGCCACTCAATATCACAAGTACGAATATAGGTAGACCCAAAGAAATTCACCATCATAAAAAGGGTGCCTTTTCCTCAAAAGCAGAGAGATGTCAGAAGTTTCCTAGTTTTCGCTGGATAATATGAGGAGGTTCATTAAGGACTTTAGTAAAGTGGCTTCGCCATTATTTGGATTGTTGGCCAAAGATTCTGAGGTTTTCTGGTCTCTTCTCTGTCAATAAAATTTTGAGATCATTAAGGAAAATATAACTACTGCCCCCATTCTTTGAGGTCCAAACAGGGCTCTGCCTTTCCATATCCACACATATGCATCAAAAAAGGTTTTGGGGGCAACCTTGGGGCAGTTAGAATACAAATTACCCTATGCCATCTACTTCATTAGCAAGAATATGTCCAAAGCTGAACTTAACTATACTGTCACAGAAAATGATATTTTAGCCATTGTCCATTCCTTAAACAAATTTAGGCATTATATTACTGGTTATCATACCTTTGTACATACTAACTATGAAATCATCAAGTACTTAATGAATAAACCCGATGTTTATGATAGAATCATTATATGGTTCTTGTTATTATAGTAGTTTGATTTAACAATTGTTGATTGTTGTGTAACCAGCTCCAAAAATAGAAGAAAAAAGATATAAATGCCTTATAAATAAGCCACTTCGAGGGGGCAACCTCCAATACATTACATAAATGAACAATTCTTGGATGGATACAATTTACAAAACCTCCTTTCTATATATAGGAGTCCATGGGGCCATAATGTAATCCTAGTGGGCCACAATGTAATCCTAGCCGACCTAACAATAATAATTTAAGGGCACAATAATAATAATAATGGGGTTACACTAACAACAATAAGGGACTATACTAGTAATATAGGGACCTAACATGCCCTCTCCTTCAAAAAAGTGTTGTCCTCAACACTTGAGTAGCTCTGGGTGCTTCTGTATAAAATTCTCATCCTCCCATGTAGAATCTTCAGTGGGTAAGTTCTTCCACTTGATGAGATACTCCGAAATTGATCGATTCCGTAGTTGTCGAGTTCTTGTTTCCATGACCGCTTCAGGTTCCAATATGATTTTTCCTTCCTCATCAAGTTCTGGCAATATTGTTTGAACTGGAAGATTTTCACCTATAACCTTTTTTAAGCATGAAACATGGAAAACCGGATGTACTCGCGAAGAAGCAGGAAGCTCCAATTTGTATGCCATAGAACCAATCTTTTGCAACACCTTGTAAGGACCATAGTACTTTGGTGATAATTTATTATCCTTCTTAGCTTGCTTGAGGGACATTTGTTTGTATGGTTGTAGCCGTAAAAATACCCAATCACCTACATCAAAACTTCTCTCGCTGCGATGTTGATCTGCCTGTTGTTTCATTCGATTTTGTGCCAAATTCAGGTTATCCTTTAAGAGTTGGAGAACTTCTTGCAGATGCTCAATGTGATCTTCCACTGCTTGAACCTTCGAAATTTCCCTTAAAGATGATGTGATGGATGGTGGATGATATCCATAAAGTGCCATAAATAGGGTCATTTTTGCTGCAGTATGGAAGGAAGTGTTATACCACCATTCAGAAAGAGGTAACCACTTGACCCATTGTGTTTGTTTATCAGATACAAAAAAATGAAGATATCCTTCCAAACATTTATTTACGATCTCAATTTGACCATCAGATTGAGGATGATAAGATGAGCTATGAGCTAATTGAGTACCCAAACAAGAAAATAACTCCGTCCAAAAATTTCCAGTAAAAATGGGATCTCTGTCGCTCACAATAACCCTTGGGCTTCTATGTAGCTTTTGAATTCTGTCCATAAATGTAGTAGCAACTGTACTTGCTTTAAATGGATGAGATAATGCACAAAAGTGTGCATACTTGGTAAGTCCATCAACTACCACCATGATGACACTCTTTCCTTCGGACTTAGGTAAACCTGTGATAAAATCCATTGAAATCTCCTCCCAACGTTGACTTGGAATGGATAAAGGTTGTGGAAGTCCTGGGGTCTTAATTGTTTCCACTTTATTCTGCTGGCAAACCAAACATTCCGCCACAAACTTTTGAATATCAGATTTAAGGCCATCCCAAAAAAATTCTTTCTTCAACCTGTGGTAAGTTTTTAAAAATCCTGAGTGTCCTCCTAAAGGAGAAGTGTGCAATTCCAGAAGAATCTTTTGTTTTAGTTGGGAATTCTTACAAAGATATAAGCGATCTTTGTACCATAAGGAATCATTTTTTCAACTAAATGTATCAGATGTACTAGGATCTTGCTGCAACTTTTGAATGAGTATCCATACATCTTTGTCCTTCTTCCATTCATCTCTTGCTTCAGTTATCCAATCTCGTTGGATAATAGAAATGGCACAAAGAAATGCTTCCACCTCTTCATTCTTTCTTGAGAGTGCATCTGCAACAACATTAAGCTTTCCTTTTTTGTAGATTATTTCAAATTCATAACCCAACATCTTTGTGACCCATTTTTGCTGCTCTTCTGACAATAGTCTTTGTTCCAAAAAGTGTTTAAGACTATCATGATTGGTTCTTACCTTGAAGTGTCTTCCCATTATGTAAGTTCGCCATTTCTTTAGTGCATGCAGTATTGCTAACATTTCCTTCTCATAAATAGGTTTCTGTAAATACTTTCCTTTGATTGGACGACTTTCAAAAGCAATGGGTCTTCCTTCCTGCATTAAAACGGCACCAATTCCATTTCCTGAGGCATCACATTCCACAATAAAGGTTTTTGTGAAGTCTGGCGTAGCTAAGACCGGTGCTAGGCACATTGCCTCTTTAAGATGTTCAAAGGCCTTAGCTGCTTCAGGAGTCCATGAAAATGCATCTTTCTTCAATAATGTTGTTAGAGGTGCTGCTATTCTCCCATAATTCTTAACAAACTTGTGATAATACCCTGTTAACCCGAGAAATCCTCGCAACTTCTTTATGGTTGTGGGGACTTTCCATTCCTTAATGGTTTTAATTTTGTTAGGGTCTACTTTAACACCCTCGTGAGATACAATATGACCCAGATATTCCACCTCTTGTACTCCAAAGAAACATTTGGATTTTTTTGCATATAATTGTTTCTCCCGCAATAGTTTGAGCACCCTGTCAACATGTTCAACATGATCCTTCCAAGACCTGCTATAGATTAGTATATCATCAAAAAATACTAGCACAAATTTTCTAAGGAAGGGTTTGGAAATGGAATTCATCAACCCTTGAAATGTAGAAGGTGCATTGGTAAGGCCAAAAGGCATGACCAAAAATTCATAATGACCCTCATGAGTTTGAAATGTTGTTTTTGGAATATCTTCAGTCTTCATTCTAATTTGATGATATCCTAAACGAAGATCCAACTTGGTAAAATAGATTGCTCCATGTAATTCATCCAATAATTCATCAATCACAGGAATGGGAAATTTGTCTTTAATGGTGAGATTATTGAGCTCCCTATAGTCCGGACACATTCTCCATGATCCATCCTTCGTGTGTACCAATACTACAGGAGCAGAGAAAGAACTTTGACTAGGTTGAATTATACCTGCCTCTAACATTTCTGCAATCATACGTTCAATTTCTCTCTTTTGGAAGTAAGGATATCTATAAGGCCTGATGTTTGGAGGAACACTTCCAGGAATCAAATGAATAGCATGATCATGATCACGAATAGGTGGGAGTCCTTTGGGAGTTTCAAACACCTTGGAATGATTGTCCAAGACTTGTTGGAGATCCGCAGAAATAGATGATTTTGATGTCGGAACTTCTAGTGAGCATAATTGTGCAATTACGCCTCGTTGTTCTTTCTTTAGAAGCTTTGTCATGACATTAGAGCTTATTATCCTTCCTGGCTTTCCTTCAATACCCCGTAATTCGACTTCCTTTCCTTCTGAAAAAAATTTCAAGAAAATTTCTTGAAAATTAAAAGCTACCGTCCCCAAAGATTGTAACCATTGTACTCCTAGTACAACATCAGCACCTCCCATAGGAATGGAAAGCATTGGACTAGTCAATACATATTCCCCCATGGTTAGCTTGATATTATGGTATTTCCCAGAGAAATTTATAGTTCCTCCATTTGCAACCATCACTTGGCATTCTGGTGCTGGGTATAGGAAACAATTTAATTCCTTGGCTACCTTACAATGAATAAAATTATGGGTGCTACCCGAATCAATCAACACTATTACCTTTTTCTTCTTGATCTGTCCTGCTATCTTGAGAGTTTGAGGAGTGGTAATTCCTGCCAGTGCATTACATGATATGGTCGAATTCATTTCTTCCTCTTCTATGGCTGGTTCCTGGTGTGTATCCTCTTCTTGTTCATTTTCTTCTTCTTCTTCACAATCTATGTAAAATAATTTCTTTTCAGCACACTTATGACCTTTGGTGTATTTTCTATCACAACTGTAGCAAAGCCCTTTTTCTCTTTTTTCTTCCAATTGTTATGGTGTCAACCTTGTAGGTTGTGGAAATATAGGCATAGCAACACTTCCTTCTTTATAGAATTGAGTGGTAGGCTTCCTTGTCGCCATAATTTTACATTCAACTTTTCTTGCCAACCTGAATGCCTTCTCTAATGAATCAGGTTCCAACACACGAACTTCATGTTGGATGTTATCCTTTAGAGTACCTATGAAGAGATCAATCCTGTGTTCCTCTGGAATATCAGTTACCCTTATATTCATTTTTTGGAAGTCCTCAATGTGCTGCCCCACTAAACCCTTTTGTTTGAGATTTATCAATTGGCTAAAGAAGGTGTTGCTCTTTGTATCCTCATAATGTGCTATCATTTCCTCCGTAAAAATTGACCAAGTGACAATTTTTTTACGGGAGCAAACCATCGATACCATACAAATGTATTTTGTTCTAAATGTAAAGTTGCAATGCGTACCTTTTGTGTGTTTTGCACATTATGGAGATCAAAATATTGCTCCATCTATAGTATCCATGTTACAGGATCCTTTCCATCAAACTTCCTCATATCCATCTTTGGAATATGGTAGTTCTTCCCGCCAACATTAGAGTTTATGAAATCACAGTTAACATTTATTTTGTTCTCATCATGAGGTTCTTCTACTATATTTTCACCATTAGGAAACCTTTCTTGTATCAACTTTGTCAAACCTTCCATGTCTTCTTTTAGAAAATTCTTCATGTTTTCCATTTTCTCATCGATCTTAGCTTCCATGTCATCCATCTTAGATTCCATGCCAACCTCCATGCCATCCATATTAGCTTCCACACCATCCATCTTATCTTGCACGCCATCCATCTTAGCTTCCACGCCTTTCTTCAAACCGTCCATCTTCACTTCCACTCCATCCATCTTAGCTTCCATGCCTTTCTTCAAACCGTCCATCTTCACTTCCACGCCTTTCTTCAAAACTTCCATTTCATTTTTTGTTGCTCTTTGCGAGAGTGAAATTTGTTGCACTTGCTCTTGTAATTTTGATAGATCATGTTTCAATTCTTCATCTTCATGAGTCATGGTAGAGCCTTCTGAAGGCTTAATGGGTGTTGAATTCTTTTTAGGTGCCATTTTAGAATCCAATATTGATACCTATTCTTTTACTTGCTTTCAGGAGCTCGATATTGAAATTGAATTATCTCTGTAATTGAAAATCTTCAATATATAAAATTCCGCCTTGTAGTAGCCCTCTGAAGCTTCTTTCAAATTCCACAGGTCTGATCTAATTTGGATTCCCCAAGACAAATTTGTGTCCAATATCCCACAATGACCTAATTTTGGACTGGTTCAGTAGAGCAAACTTGTAGGACTTGCCACGTGTCATTTTTTTGTCCTTTGTCTTTGAAATTGATAGCCAAGAAACTAAAGTCCGTGTACTTGTGACCACTTTTTATGGCACTCAAATCCACTGCCCAGAGAGAGAGTTATTGAGCTTTTCCCACGATCACCTCTTTGAGATGAAATTCAGGAGCCTGAAAAAGCACTACCTTCCACAGATCATATCTCCAAAAATATTGCGAACCAAGCTCTGAAATGTTTTGAAGACTTTCCTCAGGATTTTAGCTTCGCACCATACGAATTTTAGATTCTGAACCTTCGTAGAAAAAAATTTATAGCGAAAATGCCACAATGACCTGTTTATGAGCTTGAACAAAGACCTAACTTCCACAGATGATATCTCTGAAAATATTGCGAACCAAGCTCTGAAATTTTTAGAAAATCTTCCTCAGGCTTTTAGCTTCGCACCCTAAAAATTTCAGCTTCTGAAACTTCGTAGAAAAAAAGTTATAGCGAAAATGTCACGATGACCTGTTTGGAGCAGCGAAACCCTAGAATCCAAAGCTCTGATACCAAATGTTGTGTAACCAGCTCCAAAAATAGAAGAAAAAAGATATAAACACCTTAGAAATAAGCCACTTCGAGGGTGCAACCTCAAATACATTACATAAATGAACAATTCTTGGATGGATACAATTTACAAAACCTCCTTTCTATATATGGGAGTCCATGGGGCCATAATGTAATCCTAGTGGGCCACAATGTAATCCTAGTCGACCTAACAATAATAATTTAAGGGCACAATAATAACAAAATGGGGGTTAAAAGGGTACAATAATAAAAATAAGGGGGTTACAATAATAATAATAAGGTACTATACTAGTGATATAGGGACCTAACATTGATAAACCAGGAAAGGAGAATGTTGTTGGAGATTTCCTATCTAGACTAAATCTACCTGTAGATGAGGAAGGGATGGTAGATGATCAGCTTTCAGATGACATATCTAACTACTTGATTGCTTAAAAGTTTCCTCCAAACCTTTCATCCATGGAGAAGAGAAAGATTATTAGGAAAATCACCCCTTTCACTTGGATTGGTGGAATTCTCTTCAAGCTGGGTCCTGACCAAATTCTCCAAATATGTGTGAGGGAAGAATAAGTTTTTGAAATCCTCTCAGCATGTCATGATGGTGCCTATGGGGGCCACATTTCTGCTAAGAGGACAACCTTAAAATCTTTGCAAGCAGGTTACTATTGGAATACCCTCCATTAATATGCCAGGAGATACACCAGTAGATGTGATCAGTGCTAAAGGATGGGGAGACATACACTGAGGGATGAAATTCCCTTGCACTCTTAGGTGGATTTAGAGCCATTTTACAAGGGGTGCATGGAATTCATTGGACCCATTGACCCACCATTCAGGTAAAATAGGTATATCATAGTATGCAACGACTACTTGACCAAGTGGCCTGAAACAAGGGTTGTGAAGGCAGAAAAGGAAGATAAGGTAGCTAATTTTCTAAGAGAGAGTATGTTCTACAAGTTTGGATACCCCACAGAGGTAGTCATTGATCAGGGGGCTCAATTTACATCTTATGTCATTGAAAACATCATGAGGTAGCACAAGACTTCCACTACCTATCATCCTCAAGAAAATGGATAGGTAGAAATGAAAAATAGAGCCTTGGAGAATATCCTCACCAAGTTTGTGAATAGAAGCATAAAATACTAGGCAGACAGATTGGTGGAAGCCACTTGGGCTTAAAATACCACTTGGAAGACAACCACAAGTTTTACTCCTTATGATTTATTTTATGGGAAGAAAGCTCTACTTTCCATTTATTTTGAGTACAACAACCTAAGAATGGAAGCGTAGTTAGACATGGACATCACAGAGGAACAATAAGAAAGGTTGTTGCAGCTAAATGGTTTGGATGAGTTCATAATGCAGACCCTCCTTGACACAGAGCTAATTCAGCTACAAAGGAAATTTTGGCATGATAAGCACATTAAATAAAAGACATTTCAGGAAGGATATTGGGCACTACTTTATGAATCTAGATTCAAGGAATTCAAAGGCAAACTAATGACAAGGTGGCTAGGGCCTTATCAAGTGGAACAATGCCATGAAAATGTGGCTGTTTAGATCAAAACCATAGATGACAAGGGGATCCCTTTGCTTGTCAATGGTTACAGGCTAGAAATTTTCAAAAAACCCCTATATAAGGATAAATTTATCAATTCAATAAACAGGGAGGTGAATTTCATGGAAAGCTCCATAGTTTCCAACGCCTTTCCTTCCTAAAAAAAATAAAATTAAAAAAATAAAGAGGCATGTGTGAAAACCTCTCTTGGGCATCCAAGGCCCACTCCTGGGTTGAAAACCTCCATGAGGTGATCCTAGAGAAAAAAAAAGGAAAAAGGAAAAATAAATCAACAAAGAAATAAAATATCCTTGGGTGAAAACCTCTTTGAGGTGCCCAAGGCAGGCTTTTGGGTTGAAAACCTCTGTGGAGGTAGCCCACCTGTCTTAAAAAAAAAAAAACAAAGAGAGAAAAAAAAAGGGATGAAACAACACCTATGCACTCACCTATTTATGTTGTTCAAGTTGTTGATCAAGGACAAGGACAATTGAGACAATTATGAGCAACATCCTTTCTCTATTCTATCTCTCCTCTACCTATCCACTCCATGATCAACTTCAGTATGCATCCATCCATCCATTTATCCCAGGTGAGAAAAATCTCCATGTTTTCTTACTCTCTACAGTGCTACAGGATGTCCTAGGCTGCTACAAGATTTCATGTTTTGCTACAGGAAACCCTGTACTGCTACAGGAAAGTCATCCAAGAGAGAACAAGCTCACTCAAGGACACTTGTTGGCTTGAGGGGTCTTGACCTAGGTTCAAATTTTATAGATAAACCAACAAACCCTCCAACTATTGGCCCTTTTGGCAGTGATATGCTTATGTAGACCAAAGTCTCACCTGAAGTAGTATGGGGGGGGGGGGGGGGGTGTTGGAACTATTTTTCTGCACCTTGAGGGATAAATTAATGAAGTGGTCCTCATCAAAAACCAAATGTGAACTTAAATAGATGCGCACAAAAATATATAATAGAATCACAGAGAATGCACAGTCATTAATAGAACAACACATGAGAATTTTTTTCCTTAACGTAGTTAAAAAAAAAAAAGTTGATCCATAACTTAACCAATGCAATAATTAAACAAGTCTATTAATCGTTGATAGACATTCATAATTATATCATATATCCTCATGCAATCATAAATTAGTAAGATCGATAATGAAATCTTAACAGAACATAAGAAATAAACAATTGAGATGCATAACACAGTGAAATTTGCCAAAACCGTCCTTTCTATTAGCTTTAGATCTATCAATACATCAACTGTTCTTTCCAAAACCCTTACAAAAACCTTCCACGCACACAATCAAAAGAGTCCACACACAGCCAAGACTAGGTCCCTGTGCACACAGCCAGCAGGAGCCTTTCAACCCAAGCCAACAACCCTTACAAACGCATAAACTTATTAGAATATCATGAACTTACTTAGAACTTAACTTCACTACCTAGCTTAGACATACTCCATCTATTTATATACGCCTAGTGCACAGATACTATGGTCTCAAACCATGGTTTGAGGCTCACAGTTTACATTTAAGACCATTTACATCAAAATTGGGGACTTTGACCCACCCCAAATCCCCTTAACTCCATTTCCGCAATGCACACATACAAAATTATATAAAAATGTCTTTGGAACTTGTGCCTTAGGGGAAACTTCTCCAACAAGCCCCCAACACAAACATGTCACTCATCCCGAGTCACTTAGGCATTGGTTCCTTATTCTTGGCCTGAAGCATTTTGACAGAAGTTTGGAGAGGGAGCTCTAACTAAAGACTTTGATATGCTACACTCTGTGCTTGCTGAACCATATTTTTAGTAGTAGGCCCCTCAACGGCCATCTCTACATTGTGTTGAGTTTGTTTAATTATTTTCAAATTTTTTTCCAGCATCTAGGATAATTGCAATGCTTCTTCTTCACATGGTTTCATTCACTCCTTCAATATGTGTTACTTTCGATGCAAGTCTGCAATCTATGTATGAATTTTTCTTCACTCCTACATATGAGCAAGGCATTGTGTGAGGACCAATGTTGGTGCCACTATTCAGATTTCTTCAAATTTTTGTTCCTTCTAGTTGAGTGCGCCACGCAACTACTGCACTACTGAATCATTTTGGACAAAGGCCCAAATATCCATGGCCTCGTTCAATAAACTATCACACTAGGTGACCGCATCATCAATATTTTCCTTTTCCTATTTTACTTCCGTAGCTCTCTGTGCATGAACCTCTAGTGGTGTCTCAGGCTGCAATTTGGTCTAGAGGTCCGTGATCTACTCCTCATACTTTTTCCGGATGGTTTGTACTTATGCGTGCGCTGCTTTTACTACAACATCCAATCCCTCATACTTTTTAGCGGGTGTAGATGTGGCCAGGAGAACTGGAATGTCTTAGCAGACTTGGTTGATTTTAGCCTCCAGCACAGCACACTGGGCCTTTGCTTCTCTGTAAGCTACCTCAACTTGTTGCTACTATTGGTGTGCTTGTGCAATCTGCTATTGTGCATCCCTTGTCTTCGTTTGTGTGGTCACCTCTTTGTATTAAAGCTCATTTGCGATCACTGAATGAAGAAGATGTAATTTACCTATAGGAAACACCAAAATATTAACATGCACATCACTTGTACCACTAAACTGGACACACTAGTTAGCATCCATCTGAATTGCAGGCAGGGGGATGTGGAAAAATCGTGCATCCCCTAATGCTGGTAGAGCAACATCCAGTGGTTGCGCGCTTGTAACATGTGCACTAGTCCGCCTCGCCTGAATCGTGCTCTCTTAAATCTGGCTTGCCTTAACTTTCAATTCCTACAACCCGACTTGTACAATCTCCATCACATATTAGTAATGGACTTCGATATCTGTCCAATGATATTTAGTCGTATATGTGACAATGTTCTCAAGTTCATTGAGGTCATCCTATGTCGACGTCGGGACCTCTTGCCCTACCTTCTTGGATCCTTCATGCTTCTTGCAGGATTTTCCAGTGGCCTGAGAGCCACGCTTCATGCCTTTGGATGTCTCAACTTCTCTGGTTTCTTTAGGCACAGAGCCATTTTTCTCAGGCATTGTTGTGGTATCAAAAAATTATCCAGTTGCTATAGGGGTGTGTTACATAAAATTTTTTCACTGTCCCTACAATCCCCATCCCACACATTGAAGGACCATTTCTATGACTTAAATGTAGTGTCATGCCTTGAAAAAAGTGTCATTGCATCCCTTGCCATGAGGAGAACATTTCCTCTGTTGACTATTCCTGGAACAGACCATCAAAAACACATGATTTTGGGTCGGTGCTCGCAGGAAGTTATGGCCTTGCCCCAATAAGAGAATTTAACACTGGGCCCTGTGCCCATTGGTGCTCTGTCTCAATGGACTACCCACGCTGACCTATTTTTGGAAATTTTTTTAAATATAGAATCGAAGTTTCCATTGCCAACCACTTCATGAGCGGAGTTAGCATGAGTTGTTCGACTGAATAACGTTGAACATCTTCCTTTGGCTTATTGTTCCATACTTTTGAGAAACCTCCCAAAGGATAAGGCCTCCCTTCCACCATTTGAGGGATCCCAACCTCCTCCTCCTCTCCTATATATACATCTCTCTCACATAGATTCTGCTAGCTGAACATTTTGGAGAATAGCTGAAACAGTCTGAATAAGCTAGTGTGAGATAGAGAAGAGAGATACCCCTTGTCAAGAGAGAGTCTAGGCTTATTGCCTTGCCAAGTCCATTCCCCGACGAATGCTCATGACGTGTTTCAACTCAACCCCCTGAAGGAGGCTGCGATGTCAAGGTTCATTTGGTTGTAATCTCTTTCTTTCTCTTAATTAATGCATGACTGTTGTTTTTGCTCTCGTCTTATGTTGATGTGATTAATCTTGCACAATACATTTAATTCTCCTTGACCAATTAGATAGTTATGAATGCAAATATTGTTTCATATCCTGCTATCATTCTCTGATCTTTGTGCAAGCACCTGAGTAACACTGTTGAAGGACTACAATGTGCTAGGACGAAGATCAGGGGACCGTTGCCAGAGCTACGACAACTGCGTTGGAACAAAGGTAGGACATCTATCCCGACTCACTTTCATTCATTAACTAGGAATCAACGCATTAGCATGTCCTATTGTTGCTAGACCCACCCTAGGGCTAGATGGATCGCCTTTGTTCGTAGAGGGTATCTACACAAAAAGTTGGTGACTCCGCTGGGGATTAGTCTGTGTTTGTTTTCTCATTGTTTGTCGAGCATTTGGCTTATCAAGTCGACTTTGGTCATTTAATAATTTTCCTACTTTTCTTGAATTGTTTGACTATTTTAAAACATCCTATTTAGTTCTAGAGTGTCAAGTTTGACCTTTGCTCAGTGGTTTTAATTTTTTCCCATGGTTTTCTAGCTTGATGCAGTTTTTTCTTGAAAATTCGCACTGATTGGCGTATGTTTCTTTTGTCACAGGTGCGCCAACCACTATTTAGCATAGATTACAGCTAAACAGTCGCGTCGAATCCTGTAGGATTTGATTTGACATCTTTTCTGAGTTTTTGTCACTGTTTCTTGGATCTGGATTTTTTTTTTTACTTACAATTGGTCTACTGTGATTGTTTTGACTCTGTATTCTCGGCCTTCTTAGCTGTTTGTCCATCATCTTATGAGTGGAGTTTGTAGCCCTAGGGTTTCTAGGTGCCTTGTGCTATTTTTTCGGCCCTCTCCTCACTGAGCCTTCTGAGTTAAGTTCAATTCACTTTGATCTTTGTCGTTTCAATTAATAGACTGATTGTGTTAGTCTTTCTCTCGATTCTTTGTGTCTTTGGTTTGTTGGATGATCACTTTTGTTTTTTTTTTAATTTCCATTTGTCACTTCGAGCATAAATTACATTGCTCGTTGGATCATTCCAAAATCCCTTTGTTTTTTTGGAAGAGTACATACTTGTTTTGAGTGCATTTTATGTTTGTATTGCATATATCTCTTTGTTCAAATCATTACATTAGTAGTACTCAAAACTAGTATTTTCTTTGCTTTTAGTGTAACAGTGCATTGCATGCCTCATTCATCTAAAAAAGACAAAAAAAGGCATTTTTTCACTTGAATTGAAAATGAAAATATTCTTTTGCATTACTAGCTCTTAGCGAACTAGGAAAGAGTTTTTGTTTTCTCATTTGGTTGTATTAGATGCATTATTGAAATTATTCTTATGTTTCAATTGATTACTACTTTGTCATAGATTCCTATCCTTCTCTTAGCTAGCACTCATTGAATGGAAATGATGTTATTTTTCATGTAGTGTGCATTTAGGAATTTCAGATCACATTCGGTAAGGCCTTGAAATCGCAACATTAATTCAAGATAAACCTTAAATTGAATTCAATCAACCTAAGGAAGCATTGAAACCTAACGCACATATTTTAGAGGTCTAGGCTAGTGACGTGTTCCAACATCGTTAAACCTAGTAGCTTTCATTCACCATCTAGCATTAGATATCACTAGTACAGACTTGTGCTCCCCGTACCTTCATGTATATAAAGGGAGACCCTCATAGGTTGTAATCCTTTATCTATAGGAAGCCAAGTCTGCTGCTCTATAACCATGATACAACGAACACAACATTCAGGGAGACTACCTGCACATACATCAAGTCCTTGGTCATTTCTGTTTCATGTGATCACCAAGGTGTATATCGTAGTTCACGAAAACTTGGTACACCCTCTTGCTTAGATTACCTAAGTAGTCATTTTTGTCTTTTCATTACTCTCTAAAAGTGAAAATATCATCAAGCACTTGTCCTTTCACGCTTGTTCAATCTGAAAGTGACTAGAGTCATATTTTTCCTATTTCTCAAATCTTAAAACATGAAACAACAAAGTTTCATTTCAATGTCATAAAATTAACTGCCTATGATCACATGCCCATTATAGATCTTTGCTTGGGTTGTTTTTAGTAGTTCCTTAGTGTTTGATCTTGAAGCCTTGAATAGGCTATCTCATTTTCTTCTTGTTTGGAAACATTGTCATAGTGGAGGAACCACCAGTTTCATCGTCCTCTTCATTGCCTCCTAATGGTGATACTTCTCTTAACGTTTATTTGGAAACACCTCAGTCCACTAGGTCTGTTAAGTTATGGCAGTCTGTCCTTCCGAGTATGTTACCTCTCGTTACCTAGTCTCATCCTGAAGGGTCATTTGATATCAATTGGAAACCTCAGGGTGCTTAGTCTTGTTTTGGGAGCGAGGAAGAATTCCATCCTCTTACTTCGGGATCACCGCTATTAGCCAATGTTTTAGCTGCCAGTCTTCGTCATACTTTTGATGATCTTACAACCTTGTCAGACATGGATTCTGTGAGTCGTATCGACAGTGAAGAACTTCATGTTTCTACAGGGGAGTATCAGCTCTTCCTAGAAGATTTCTAGTATGTCTCCAGTCAACCTTCCCCACAATCGATGTCTCTTCCACCCAGTTATCATACTTTTGGTCAAATAATTTCTAGTGTTGCATCCATGACACAGTCCGGTACATCGACTCCCGCAAGAAGCTCGTCTGTCCTGTATCTAGAATATCGCCTCCAACACCCATCTCGTTGGCTATTGTTACATCTGTCCCGGTTCAACCCACCATTTTTGTGGCTTCATCTGGACCGTTTGTTAGTACGACTCCATCGTCAGGGTCTGATGCTATTTCTAGGTCTATCTTTATCAATCCTACAATGCCTGTTAGGCCTACTGTGAGTAGATCACAACCTCGTGCTGTGGAAATCAATCCTACGTGCACTGCACCTATGGTTTCTACTTCTAATCCTAGCGATTATACATTCGATGACTATCTATTAGCTATTCAACAATGGTATGCTCCCTCTCCAGGTCCTCAGCAGTAGATTTCTACACCTCAGGCTTCTTAGCAGCCCCAATATTTTGGCAATCCTCCACATCATTATGATGTATACGGTAATCCCGTATATTTTCCTCTAATTGATCCCAATCAAACCGTTTACTAGCCGGGATAACCCTCAGGCTTATAAGGACAACCCTTTCAGGGACAAACTTCGGTCCAACAGGGACAACCCTCTATTCCATAGGGACAATCTTACGGTCTGCAAGGACAACCCTTACAAGGATAACCTTTGACCCAACAAGGACAAATGTATGGTCCTACTGGTCAACCTAAATTTCAACCGGGAGCATCTTATGTTACCAGGGGGAAAATATATCCACCAAAGGGACAACCTTTTGAACAACAACAACAAACTTACGTTCAGCAAGGCCAAACATTTGTACAACAAGGAAAACTCTACGGTCCTGCGCCGGGTCAACCTGGTTTTCTGGGGCAACCTGGCCCATCCCAACCATCGAGCCAACCTCTTCCACAAGGGCAACCTAGTGGCCCTCAGTATCCAGGCTAACCTGCCCTGCAGGGACAACCAGCCCACCTTCAGCATCCATGCCAACTTGCCCTACAGGGACAACCTGCCCACCCTCAGCATCCAGGCCAACCTGCCTCGTAGGGACAACCTGTCCAATCTCAATAGCTGGTTTAACCTACTCCACAGGGAAAACCTTCTCAACCTCAAGGTGCTACTTACCCTTCTCAAGGTCAGTTTCAGGTGGTATATAGTGTGCCCCAAGGTTTCACTTATTATCCTCAAGGTCAATCCCATATGGTGCATAATCCACCTAAAGGAAATGCTTACATTCTATAGCAAAATCCAAATGTTGCTTAAGGACCTCAGTGGTATGCTCAAAATCAATATCCTGGTCCTCAACCCATGTATGGGCAGAAATATCAGGCTTATAACCTGTATGGATAGAATCCTCTGGGACGAAACATATGGGGCTAAATTTCTCTCAACCTAGGTGGAATGCTAATACTGGTCTTTATCAGCGACCTGCAATGCCTTTTAATCCTCAATTTCCTTTTCTCTCTATGTTGGAACTGCATGATGTGTCAAAGTTGATGAACAATCTGATCCTTCATAACCTATATTAGCCTCCAGTTCTAACCAAGATTCCTGGTGATTGTCCCAAGTTTGAGGGCAAGTTTGGAGAAGACCCCCAAGTGCATGTTATGACATACCATCTTTGGTGTTCCTCTAACTCTTGGGTTGATGATTCTATCTGACTCCATATTTTCCAATGGACTCTTACTGGTGCCGCTGCTAAGTGGTACATCGAGTTATCTCCTGGTGTCTTCCAAGGATTCAACTCTTTAGCCATGGTGTTTCTCACACACTTTCAGTTACCGGTTCGGTATGAAACCAGGACGCACCTCCTCACATCCTTGAAGCAAGATCAAGCTACTAAAATCTCAGATCATATTCATAAATGGAGGCGTCATCGTCGCTTGATCAAGTTTAAGATTCCTGATTAGCTTCTAACTGATTGGTTTACTACTTCCTTCATTTCTCCGATTTCTAGGGACATTGCTATGGGGGCATGCAACACTGAGGAACAAGTCATTGCTTGTGCCCAGTACCTAGATCTTGTGTATTCTTAGTCTAGCATGTTATATGAACTCTTACCTGATGCTCCCAGACATGGAACTTCCAAAGCATCGACGACAACATCAGTTGACGGTATCATCAGTTACATGTCTCAGACTTCTCGAAAGTCTCCTCCTCTGAATCCTGGGAAGCAAAAATGCACTCCTTCCAATGATACTGCTTCTCAACCCACCCCGAATTCTGGTAAAACCACGGAAGTGAATGCCATTCAGGACAATCTAGTGGATAAAACTTCCAATGGTAAAAACAAGGGTAAAGGTAAAGCCAAAGCCAATACCCTAAAACAGGACATGATTCACAACGTAGAAGTATCCTTTCTTGATTTGTGACAAAGAGCACTACACCAAGGATTGTCCTCGATAGGTAGAAGTGAGTCGATTTCTCAAAGGCACCCAAGGAACTCCAATTGTTCTCAAAGAATTGTTTCTGTCATAGTAGAATCAGTTGGTAGAGAAATCTCAGTCCTCTGCCCCATTCAGCTCGTAGGTTTTCATTATGAATGGTTATGCACTCATTTCTATTGATACCTGGTTGAAATATTATACCGAACCACGTCAGGCAGCGGGGAAAGAGATTGCTGATAGTCCTCCTCCTCTACCTGCTTCTGGCCCTCTTTATATTGAAAGGCCTAGTACTGAGCCCGTTATATGGCCACCTTCTAAAGTTGTACTCAGTAAGTCTTCTTACAATCCTAACACCCGAGCTGCTCAACATTATATTATTGTTAAGGATTTGACTCAGGCACCATCCACTATGTCTGCATTAGAAGTAATTCAGAGTTGTCTGTCTCAGTGGAAGGCTTTGCTATTGACCAATGGTGGGGTTGATCCTGTTGATTCAAGCCTCATCACTTTCGACTTGGAGAATTTTTTTCCACGTCTCCCTCACCAGCTTTCACTCATTATTCAAGTTGGGATTAATGGACTGAATATCCCTCGAGTGGTCATGGACGAGGGTGTGTCTACATGTGTCATGTCATATTCCTGCTGGAAATATCTCGGTTCTCGAGCTCTCAATTCATCTCCAAATGCTCTAGAAGCATTTGATGGAAGAGAATCTAAACCTCTTGGTGTTCTTGCTACTTTATCGATCACTCTTGAAGGGAAAGCAATCAACGTCGATGTTGAAGTAGTTAACGCCAAGCTCAATTACAATCTTCTCCTCGGTCACAGTTGGACTCACACCATGCTATGCATTTTGTCCACTCTCTTTCATGTTTTGTGATTTCTGCACGAAGGAAAGATTGTTATTGTCGATTAGTTGTCTTTTTTCAATTCTTCATCTTCCAAGAGAAATGTTATGTACGTCGATCAAATTCCTACGCCTAACGAGAGCGTAGGCTGGGTCTCTTCAAAGATCATACCCTCATGGGTATTTTTCCTCTTCTTCCACCCAAAAATGTTCAGGTTCATATGATCTCTGGGTCTTCTGATCCATGGATCATCCCTTCACCTAAGCAGATTGATTCATTTAGAGATTCGATGTTGTTAAGTCTGATCGAGATTGATTATTGTGAATTTATTTTGGCTTGAGATCCTTCGCCTCCTGATCATGATCCTTTGGGCATGTCTCTTGACACTTATTCTCAATCCCCTTGCCTCAGTGACTAATATTCACCCGATCCCTTGAGAGAGATATTTCCCTCTGATGAGGCCATTGTGGAAACTATGTCTCTTGAGGATCCTCCTTAGGATGATAGTCATCATTGTTCCTCATTCATGCCGACCTTGGAGCCATGTCTTCATGTCTCAAGAGGTTCGCTTCTCAGGTTCCTTCTCCTCCGCTTCAAATGCCTATACTGACACAAAAATTATTTTCGGAAGGTAACTTGAGAAACATCACATAGACGATGCCTATTGACATCTCCATTAAACTGGGGGTTGTCAAGAACATCCATATTGGGGTGACCTAAACTCCTCGTGAGATTTAGGTCTATACTAGTCTCTTCCATGAGTTTTGTGACGTTTTTGCATGGTATTACAAAGAGATGCCCGACATTGATCCAAGTATAGTGGTGCATGAGATTCCTACCTATCCTAGTGTGAAGCCTATTCATCAGAATCTATGTCCTGTGCACCCTAGAAAGGTTGCCGCTATTAAGGGAGAAGTTGAAAAAATTCTTAAAGCTTGTTTTATCTATCTGATTCACTTGATAGAATGGGTTTCCAATATTGTTCCTGTAGATAAGAAACAAGGTACCATTCATGTCTATGTTGATTACCGTGACATTAAACTTGCTTTCCCTAAGGATAATTATCCCACTCCTTTTATTGATCAAACCATTGATGACTGTGATGCGAGTGAGATTTTTTTCCTTATGGATGGGTTTTCTGGGTAAAACCATATTAATATTCTTCTGACCGATCAACATAAGACTGCCTTTATCTGTCCTTGGGGTACTTTCTCTTATTAAAAGTTCCCTTTTGGTCTGAAAAATGATAGAGCTACATTTCAGCGTGCAATGTCATATGCTTTCCAGAATATCAAGCTCATTGTTCAGTCTTATCTGGATGACCTTCCAGCTCATTCAGCTAAGCATAAAGACCATCCTGATCATCTTCGTCATATTTTTCTTCGATGTCGATGATATAACATCTGACTCAATCCGCATAAGTGCATATTCTGCATTGACTCTGGTAGACTCTGAGGGTTTATCATTTCTAAAGACAGGATTTGTCTCGATCCACTCAAAGTTGAAGCTATTGTTAATCTCACCATTAGGGGAATTTTGAGGTCTAAAATGGGCCTCCTAAGAAAAATGTACAACAAAAATAAACTTTATAGAAACCAATAGGATTCAAGATGATGATGTCAACCATGGGGAATGATTTACCATTTTTTTAAATAAAAGGGTAAAAATATTAAAAAATAATAAAATAATAAAACTACTTTTTCAACTCATATTTTCAACTTATCTCCCAAAATTTTTACTCAAATTTCGTGTGGGAGTACTCATTGGATGAAAAATTTAATTCCTCATCCAAGGAGTACCCATGTTGCATACTTCCGATGAACTCTACTACATGAAAAATGATAAATACATAAAAAACGTGATTACAATCACGTTTTTTATGTATTTATCATTTTTCGTGTAGTAGGACCCATCGAAAGTATGCAACATGGGTACTCTTTGGAGGAGGAATTAAATTTCGCATCCAACGAGTACTCCCGCTCGAAATTTGAGTAAAAAATTTGGGAGATAAGTTGAAAATATGAGTTCAAAAAGTAGTTTTTTCATTTTTCCCTCTAAAATTTGATGATGTCATCAAATCTTATTTGATTTTTTCCACTATTATTTTATAATTTCCTTAGGAGGCCCATTTTAGACGTCAAAATTCCCCTAATGCCTCTCCTTCCTCCTTACATCAGCTGTAGAGTCTGCACAGAAAAGCCAAATTCTTACGCTATTTTATACCTAAATATGCTGAAGTAGCGAAAGGATTTACGTGATTACTGAAGCAAGGTGTCCCATTCCTTTGGGATGAGATTTCCCAAAATTCCTTTGATGCACTAAAGAGGTTTCTCATCAATGCTCCTCTGTTTTGTCCTCCAAATTATCATCATGATTACTCCCTCTATTTGGCTGCCGCGTTTAGCATGATTGCCATGGTTTTGGTACAAGACGACGACGATGATGATGAACATGTCATTTACTATCTATCTCGTAGCCTCCTCAATACTAAGATGTGCTATGAACATGTCGAGAAGTTGGCGTTGACTGTTGTTCAATCTGTTCAATTTTTTCTTCACTATATCCTATTGTGCACAGTGACTGTGATTTATAATTGCAACCCTATGAATTACATATTGACTCATCAATTGTTGGGGGGCAAGTATTCGAAGTGGATTTACATCCTCCAAGAGTTCAATTTGGAGTTCACTACCTCCAATTCAAAGAAGTCGTTATTCTTTGCTGATTCGATTTGCGCTCTCCCTTCAGATTCCGCTCTGTCTAGTTTCGAGGAACACATTTCAGACGACACACTTTTTCTGATTAGCACCCTTTATCCTTGGTACGGTGATATCATCATATATATTTAGACTTCCACCTTTTGAAATGATTTGATGAAGGATGCTCACCGACACATCTGTCATCAATCACAACCCTATCGCATAGTTGGAGATACTCTCTACCACATCAGAGTTGATTCCATTCTTCGCCAGTGTTTGACTCTCGAGGAGGCTGAAAAGGCCCTGAATGGTTGTCACAGTGGTGGTCACATGTCTGGGTATGCTACTACATGAAAAATCCTTCGTGTTGGGTATTTCTAGCCCACCATATTTAAAGACTGTATCGTTGCTGTTCGTAAGTGCCATGATTTCCAAATCCATCAACGCAAGATGGGTGTGCTACATTCCCATCTTCACCCTGTCATTACCGTTGGTACCTTTGTGAAGTGGGGTATCGATTTTATGACGTGTAACCCTCACTCGGCCAGGGGGCATGCTTATATCATTGTAGTTGTCGACAACTTCACCAAATGGGCTGAAGAAATGCCTACACTTACAGCTGACGGTAAGACAACAACACAGTTTCTATTCAATCATGTCATTTCTAGGTTCGGTGTCCCTCATGCCATTTTTACTGATAATGGTTCCCATTTTTGGCATTACATGATGGCAGAGTTGACTTCCAAGTTGGGTCCACGTTCTGGCAGATCAACGTCGTACTAACCTCATGCCAATGGCTAGGTTGAAGCCATGAAAAAAGTTCTCATCACTATGCTTCAATGTACGATTGGGATGCACAAGTCAAATTGGCATCTCATGTTTTTTTCAGCTCTCTGGGCTTACCAAACCTCAGTGAAGGATGCGACCAGATTCACTCCCTTATAGCTTATCTATAGTCTAGAAGCTACCCATCCAATTGAATGTGGAATTACTTATCTCAAACTAGTTGTTGAATTGTTGCCGAATAATTCGCCAGAAGAAGAGCGTCTTCTATAGTTATAGAGGCTTGATGAAACTCACCGCTTTTCTGCTCTGGTCATAGAAGCATAGAAAAATCGGGTCAAAGCTCATTTTGACCAGGAGCCTGCTCATAGAAGGACTCATCTTCACAATGTCATGAGATGTTGGGGTAGAATGTCCATGTGGCATGGGCCCTATATTTTTAAGTGTGATTTGCAGAATGGGGCTTATGAGCTTGTTGGTTATGAAGGTCATCCTCTAGATCAAGCCAGAAATGGGTTGTATCTTAAAAATTACTATGCATGAGTCATTCGTGCATGTTTTTTGTACATAGGTGTTCTTTTCATTCTTGTACATTTTTGGCTTGGTGTGCTTTGTGAGCATTTTCCTGCTTATTGGCTCGTTGCTTATTGTGAATATGTACATTACCCCTATGTCAGTTTTGTGGATGGTGCTTCCCACAGTACCCGGAACCTATCTTTAGTAGCCTAGGTGATTTATGATCCTCTCGGTGAGTTGATAGACCTTCAAGGTATTTGTCTAGGATGAATAAAAAACAATGTCACTAAATAGAGTGCTTTTATTTAACTATTAACCGAGGCCATTTCTCTCGACATTCGTGCATTGATTGTTAACCTAGAATCACAACTTGTTGTTCTTCAACTTAATGGGAATTATTCTGTTAGAAACCCTCACATATTAAGGTTGTATTTGCATGTTCATTTACTAGAAAGACATTTTGATTACATTACATATCAACATATTCATAGACGAATGAATGTGTTAACTGATACATTAGTTGATATTGTATTAGATAGACATTTGTGTAATTTGTAAAAAAAAATCATCATCACGTGACAAGATCCATACAGGAAAATAGATGTATATATATATATATATATATATATATATATATATATATATATATATATATATATATATATATATATATATATATATATATATATATATATATGTCGAGTGTTTGCATCCATGTGCATCATAAGTTCAAAAATTATATATGTTTCGGTTACATCCTGAGACATCATGTCTCTGAAAAAATATTCAGAAATAAAACCTAGGTTTCTAGTCAGCGTGACGCTCATGATAGCACATTACTTCTTGTACAAGCCACCTCAACAAGCAGTGAACATGGTTTGACACCCCTGCAGTGTGCCTTTGGTATGCGCGAGGAACATCATTGAATCGTGCATAGTCTGGGATCCCACGAGAGATTCCCTCCAAGCTACACATGATTTTCTCCTTCTCGCCTTCCTCACCATGAGGGGCCACACCAAAGTCACAAGGAATCCTCTGCGCTATTGGCAACATGTCTGCAGGCCTTTCTGGGCCAACATATGCAATTACATGGATTAATCTGAGAACATGCATAACAGAACATCATAATACTCATCAAAATAAAAAATGAGTCTTACCCAATACTTCATCCCAATATTCTCCTTCTGGGAGTGGGAGATCTGCATCACCGGTGAAATCCATGCCAGAGTAGGGCTAGTCCTCCACGACAATCAGCTATCAGCGAAGCTACTCAAAGGACTTTGGTCTCCAGGACATCTGTTGACTGCCCCCTGACCTTGGAATCAAAGCTTCCCAATGAACCATCCGTGGCACCTGAGCTGGTGGGGTCAGAACTATTATCTCTTGATGTTGGAAGATTGGTAACCATTCTAAGATGAAAGGTACCAATAAGGATTCGTAGCCGAACTGCTTCAGCTTAACATTCTTGCATTTTGTCTACTGACGTTTGATGTTGATTGTTACTGCCTCTGCCCAATTGTAGAGTGTCGGTGCCATGTAGTCCACTTCAAGAAGTAATTGTGTTTTTGTGGCCTCATGTGGGGCCTGAACTCCTGCAGCTCGCGTAATGGTGTCTAGAACTACTATAAGTGCAAGATCAGGAATGGTTTGGATATTCACCTTCCCACTTTTGGATCCTTTCTATGCTCCTTGGCACACTCAGTTAATAACCATATTCATATTTTCCATTGTGGGCCGAGTACTGGTCAGGATTGGTATTGCCCCCCTCCACGACAATCCGGTTATGAAATAAATATCTAAGACCTCAATCTCAAGTTCCTGATCGTGAATAAGAAATTTTTCCTGATCAATGTCCCAAACACTGATCAAGTACTACAACATCTCCAGTTGAGCTCCGATACATGGTTCCATGAATAATTTCTTGAGCCCACAATCTCTAAAAACATCCATGCATCTTTCGTTCTCCATGGCGAGTTCATATTTCTTCACTATATTATCATTCTTACCATTCAATTACAATTTTGTCCTTTAACACCTGCAAAAACATCCATATGGTTGTCATTATCCAAATCCAATGATTTTTAATGGTTTAATTGGGCTTTCTTGTTTGAATTTACATGCTAAAAATGGTTGTCGTGGTTGGCTCTCCCCCGTTCAATTTTTAGGTTGATTGGTGCGAGTCCATGCATAATGCCTGCGCCGACTGCCGCGCCCTATATTTTACAAAATCCCCACATATATCTCCAAAATTGGGGTTGAAGTTAATGGAAACACTATCAAAATGTAGGGAAGGATGTGAGTTCTTACCTGGAACAAACGGATTCATGATTGGCCTCTCGGATTTCCCGCTATCAGTGCAGTAAAATCACAGTGAAAAAGGTAACAAATTTCTCACAAGAGGTAAAAGTGAAAAGTAGTTTATTTTTTACCATATTTGGCATTCTACAACTTTTCAGAACCCTAATTAGGTTTTAAAGCGTATTTTTCAATTATTGCACTATGTTATTTCAAAAAATGGGTTTTACGTGCGTCTCTTACACCATTTTTTGGTCATCTAACCTATTATCATTAGATGGACCCAAGTACACCATGTAAGACCAATTTTACCCTAAGTAAAATTGCTTTCACTATGAAAATAATTTAGTAAACCACCTTTATTAGGTTTTTTATGGTCTAAATAGGAAACCCCGTGAGGAAATATTAAATAAATCTACATTTGTTTGATTTTCCTCAAGGAATAATTAGTTAAACAACAATTTAATTAATATTCCTGGTTATATTTAACCCAAAACAAGGAAATTAATTAGATAAATCATTATTTATCTTATTATTTTCTAGGAATAATTATTTAAACATTCTTTAAATAATATTCTTTGTTAAATATGACTAAATCACCCATAAATAATTAAATAAATCATTATTTATTTTATTGTTACTCAACCACATCCTTAAAATGATAAGTAAATCATTTATTTATTTATTATTTACAAATAAAGGGATTTGACCCAAGTCAAATTCCTTTTCCCTCCAACAAATATAATAAAATATTCCATAAAAGTTGGATCTTGATTTGGTTAATAATATTTTAACTATGCACCAATATCTAGACTAACTCAATATTTTGTTATAAAAAGAAGTGTTTTCCCAATCATTTACCACCTTTTGTTTCCTAAAGATCACTTTGGATCTATACTTTTGGTCTGACTATTGATCCACCATCATAGTCATATTTTTCTACCATTTTTGTCTGGGTTTTCTACACCATCCAGAGAGAGAAGTTTTAGATCTGAAGTGCCGAGGACTTACAAGAACCCATCCCATTGAGGAGAACTGGTAACACCCTTCTGTGTTTTCCTCCCAGGTGTCCATAATACAAAATTCATTCAACAAATTCTTGTCTTGTTTATTGGATGCATGGAGTAAATCTTATTTTTTCTACTGTTTAATGTCTTCTAATGCATATATCTAGATTTTTGCAGCATTTATCTTGATGAGCTAACTACAGATCTGAAGATATTGACATCCATCTTTGTTGTTAGGGTTGTTTTTTATGCACAGCTAAAGTGGTATTTTTTCATATGCTTGGAATTAAGATTCATACTAACAACTGGCAAATCCACACGGGTTTACGATTACGACCTTTGTCATTTTTCTAATCCTTGCATATCTAGCTGCTTCAAACCCTAGGATTTATCTTCAGCCTCTTGTTTTTTCTTTTCTTGATGTTTTTTTTAACCTATAAAACCCTAAAACGATAAAAATTCTAACTTCCACGTGTTTTCAGACCTATTGCACAGGTGACAGACATTAGCCATAGCTGAGACGAAATTTTTTTCTAAAATCTGCCGCTGAGAGTGCCAGAAGTGCAGGTCACACTTTTTGGCCCAAAAATTGTGACTTGGACCCTTAGGATGCACCTTTTAGCCAAAAACAACGACCTTTGCTGAAAACAGGTCAAAAACTACGACCTGTACTTTTTGTAGGAATTTTTCTGAACATTTTTTGGGTTTATCTAAGCCTCTGTTCAGGGTTGTATGTCCTCTGTCTCCTCCCGTTTAAGACCTGTACTTGTTCTGTTTTACTCAACTAAGTGGGAACCTAGCCCCTTGGGGCTTCAGTACCCTCCACTTCTTGTGGAAGAGTTTTTGCTGTTGCTGGTTGTCTGAAATTTAAGATTCTTCTGCCATTTTTTAGATCTGATACCTCACCTTCAGATCCACTTCAAATTGGTTTTTTATCCATCCAAATCACCTCATTTAGCTTTGTTTGGGTTTTCCTCTAGGGTTCACTCCATTTCCCTCCAGGAGATAGCCTTTCGCAACCTATTTTGCAACAATTTTTCCTCTGATTTGTTGTTGTTTTTTGCACCACTTTCTAGCATATTTGTCCTTTAGATCCCTGTCCCTCCTGACCTTAGATTTTTTTTTTTTTTCGTTTTGACATGGCTTTTTTCCCCATTGCTTGCTTTTTTTCTCTTCCCCCCCCCCCCCCCCCCCCCCCCCCCCCCCCCCCCCCCCCCCTTTTTATTTTTCTCTACAAACGTCTAGGTTTAAAAATTAAAATTTACACACTTCACACACACACCCTAAGCAAAAAAGCGCTTGGTTAACACCGCCAAGCAAAGACTCTAAAACATTGAAATCAATTTGATCCTACACCTCTCTGCCCTTGTTTCGACATTGTAATCAGTTGATCGTGCACCTCCCTGCCCATGTCGATCTCTTTTTCCTTTGTACAATGTTTGTGTCATCATCATTGTGCCACCAAGGTATTTATCTTGGAGACTTCTTGGCCTTCATCCTCAGTTTCTAGTAGGAAGACTTACTCCTCCACATAGGATTCGAGTTAGTCCTCCACCAAGTCCACACTCCAACTCTTCTTCTGGTCCATTGGGTTCTCCTTCTCGCTCCGCCTTTGGTTCTCCCCCTGTCACCTTAACCATGTCTGGTGTAGGACCTAATGCTGGTGGTAACCCTGGACCTCATGCTGGGAATACCACCAGTGGGACCGCAACAGACACTACCCCGACTGCGCCCTTGCTTCCCTTCATGGTAGGCCTTAGCCTTCCCGATTTTTACTAGTTGATAGATGACCCTATACACCATGATGCTAGTTGGCTTACCATGCCTACAAAGCTTCCTTCCAACATCCCAAAGTTTGAAGGCCTTGCTGGAGAAGATCCTACAAATCACGTTAGATCTTTCCACATGTGGTGTTTGTCTAACTCCATTACTGATGACTCTGTCTGTCTTCGGTTGTTCCAATGTACGGTTACAGGTGAAGTTTCTAAGTTGTATGTTGATCAAACCCTTTCCTCTCATACCACCTTTACAACTATTGCCCGGAATTTTTTGTCTTACTTCTAGCTCGCCCTTCGTTATGACACTGGTATCGAACTTTTGACTTATTTATGTCAATCATCTACGACCTGCCTATCTGATCATGTACAGGAATGGCGAAGAAGAAAGAGCCTATGTAAATCCCCTACATTCGAAGACCGTGTCTACATGGACTGGTTCCTTAGATCTCTCTTCCCTCCTATCAGGAAATATGTTGCATCACATTTTCCTCAAACCGAAGAAGCCACTCTCCAAATGGCGTTAGAATATGACCTGATCTATGCTCAGTCAGGTTATGTTTATACTATTCTACCTGATCCTCCCAAACTCGGTGGTGCCAACACACCAGGGGCATCTCATGCCACCGACGGTATCATTGGATCTCTCTCTAATCCATATGCTCAACCTCCCATGGGCTATGGTTTTCCTTGGGGGGGGGGGCACAACACCTCCTGCACTTTTCCCCCTCCCGGTGGCACATATCCAGGATACGACATGCCTCCTCTTTTTTCCCAACCTCCTTATTATCCATATCCACAGCCTGGTGTTCCAACTCCTCCAGAATTAGCACCTCCACCTCCCTTGCCTTCTCAACCCTCGCAACAGCAGCCACCGCCCCCTCAGGGGCAGGTGTATGCACAACAGGGTGCGACTAATCCTCCTCCCTCCAAAGAGATGATGAAAGGCACTCAAAATCAATCTTCTCCCGGTAATCCTGGACCTAATCCTCAAAATAATGCACCTAACATTGCTAATGAGCAACAAGGCACTCAGCCCAAGCAGGACATGCATGTTCCCACGAACCAGGCTTCTTCTTGTTGTGGTGTTTATGGTCATTACACACAAGATTGTCCTATTTTACAACAGATGAAGCATATGTGGGAGGATCAAGCAATGTTGCGAGGAAAACAAGCCTCCCCTTCCATCCCTCCCAATGCCGTGCCTAGTCAACCGACTGTGCTTACTAATCCTTTCCCTCAGCAAGTATTTGTGGCTACCCAACCACTTGAAGGACAGGTGGCCACTCAACCTCTTCCATCTGGTACCTCCGATTACCAGATTCTCATGATGAAATCTGCTCAACCTCTAACCATAGACATCAATCTTCAGACTCGGTCATGTCAATACAATAAGCCTCCCACTACGTATTTCCCCGAGCCGCCTCGTTCGGTCTCTACAGAGCCTCTTTTGACACTTAATGGTCCCTTGCAGATCCCTCAGCCTAAGGCAGAGGTTCATACCAAGATCCCTAAAGGACCACTATGTCGAAATTCTTCTTCTGGCAAAGCTGCCCATTCGTATAGCATAGTAGATGATTTGGCACAATCTCCTGCTGCCATTTCAATGCTGGAAGTCCTCCAGTCGTGACCTTCACCACAAAAATCTCTACTATTTTCCATGGGCGTTGTAGATCCTTTTGACGATCGATTGGTTGTCTTCGATGTTGACTGGTTAGAACATCCTCCTCTCCCTGCTTTCGTCGCCTTCCAAATCCCAGTCAAGATCCGGAACACCAACGTTTCCCGATGCATTATTGATGAGGGGGCATCCACTTGTGTGATGTCCGCTTCGGTTTGGAAGAAACTAGGATCACCTAAGTTGGCTCCTTCCAAGATCACTCTCTGAGCGTGGGATGGCCATGCCTCCCAGCCCATTAGCCTTTTCCACAATTTTCCTGTTACTCTTGCGGGAAAGATTGTTTGCGTTGACGTAGAAGTCATAGATGCCCCCTTAGATTAAAACATTCTATTAGGTTGTAGATACACTTATGCGATGTCTGATGTACCATCTGTGGTCCACCGCAAGATTTCCTTCCCTTATAACAGAAATATAGTGACCATTGACCAGTTGACATATTACGAACCCAAGTCTCAAACCTCCCTTAAGTCCATCATCTCTTCGGTGGCCAATAAGCAAACCATCGATCCTTTGACCATTGTCTCACCCGGAGTCTACAAAGATTCCTCATTGCTTGGTACATTCCCTAGTCTTCCTCCTCCTATCTCTGATCCTAGCTCATTGAATGATTGCATAATGCAATCGTCTCGGGCTACCCTCAAGCAACCCACCTCGGCTAGACAAAAACCTCCTCCCCCTCTGCAACCTACTCCTAGCCCTTCGATTCAGCCTTCTGGACCTCCTCCTCCTGGCCCTTCAGCTGGTAAACATGAGCCTCTTACCCTCTTGGAATGGTTCCTCAAGGAATTACCCATTTGGGAGCCATCCCGCCTGGCCATTACCCCTTCGGTTAGATACCATTCCTAGCTCCACCCCCAGGAGTGTACATGGTACATGTCATGGCCACCCTCTCTCTTCCTAATTTGACCCTTGGGATTCCCATCTGGTACCTTGATCCTCCAGCCGCTACCCTGCCTCATCAACCCAAACCTTATCTTGCTTCAACCATGGTTCAACTGGTCCCCATGACTTCTCCCACGGCCCCAGTGCCTCAGCCACCTCAACAGGAACCACCTCCTATTGCAACCACTTCGGGTAAGAAGGGAAAAGCTCACAAGGAGGCAACCAAGGACAAGGATGCCCTGACAAACCCTGCCCCTCCTTGGCCTCCAAAGCACACCATCCAGTGTGATTTGTGTGATGTTGTCGGTCATGCCACCCATACTTGTCTGGAGTTGCCTCATCTTAAGCCCATGCTTAATGTCACGTTCCCTGAGTTTATGGTCCTAGAAACCTCTGTTCCTTCCTCGACTGCAGCCAGGAACCCCAAGACTATTCACACAAACTACCCATTTACTTTGTGTGATTTCCATGGCCATTATACCCACCTCTGTCCCTACCTCAAGGACCTCCGCACCTCTCTAGTGACAGTTCGCCAATTTGAGGCCAAGCACAACGAGTCCATCATTCCCTTATTTACGCTTTTTTCTTCGGTAAAACCAGAGGACACAAATACTCCCATTGACATTCCCCCTCCTGATGTCAAGATGATGGAGCCTTCATCCACCATTTTCTACCTATCATCATCCATGAGACCCTTAGTGGAAGTCCCCTTGGAGACTTCCCCTGATGTTTCGCCTGACCTCCCTTCAACGATCACCCTGGGCTCAACATCGGTAGATCCTTTATCTGCTTACTCTTCTGTCACCCCTTGTGACTATGCGCATGTGAACCTCTCTTCTGATGATGATGAGTCAGGTAGCTTCGCCGCGTCAGGTGGTATTTATTCCACCAAACACCCCATCTTCTATCACGATGACGACATTATGGAAGAAATCACCACCCCTGACTTTATCTATCCCCCCTTACATCAAACCCATGCATTCGAACCACATACACCTTGTGGCCATTACATTGAAACCCAATGTTTGGGTAAGGGGGCACCCATATTTGAGAGACTAGGAGAAGCAATTCTCCACAACTCTCCTAGTGTATCTAGTCATGTTGACTTTAGTACCATTATTATTCCACATTTAGAAGAACCTCTAGAGTCCCATATCACTTCAAATCACTCTAGGGATGATACCCCTTATCATTACTTCATCTTACATCAGCAACCCAGTCTCTTAGACATTGTTGTTGACCAACCTATGGGTTTTCTAGGAGAGCATTTGTTCATTATCTCCAAATCCTCTCTTTGGGATAGTGACACCATGTATGCCGACCTAGAAACTTAAAGTCCATTTGATTCATATATGTACTACCAAAAAATATTGGCAATCCTCCATTCCCTTTCTCGAACTGCATAACCATAACGAAAACAAATGGCACGCCACATTGTAAATGTGTTTAGATTCCCCCTTTCTAAATAAATTTTGGCATGATCACAACATGCTTGGGGGCACCTATGCCCCTCAAACATAAAAATCCCAGATCTCAGCCAAAAAGAGAATTGAAACCGCCTTTCTCTGACAGGTCACACTTTTCAGGTCATTTCCTGGGACAGGTCACATTTTTTTGCCCAGTACCTGCTACCTAGGTCGTAGAACAGACCCCTAAAAGTGTGACCTAGCTTGTTCCTGAGCTCTGGGGACCTAAATTGAACTTTCAATCCACTGAGATGAAGGAGTAGGGTTAGGCCTTTTACCTGCAACTGACAGATCTTGATTCCAATGGTTGGTTTGTCCGCTATGCTCGCTTCAAGATTTAGGGCCTTCTCTCCTCTCTACATTCACCACAACTCCACATGAAAATGAGTGAATTTGGAGGGAAAACACCTTATTAAAAGAAAACCCCTGATTTTTCTTTCGCCTACTACGACCAAACTGTAGCTCAGTTTGATGAACCGTCTGTACTTTTGGAAATCTCTCACCAAGCCCTCAAATAGGTATCTATTAGTTTTTAAGTGATTTGATACTTCACCAGGACACTTTTATCCACAAAGTGTCACTTTACCCCTCCTCAAAATCAAATTTCTTCACTTGCAACACTCGTACTAGGGGCACCAATTTTCCTCCATACTTTTCCACGCCCATGTCGATTTTCGTTGTGAATTACCATCTTGGACTCATGTTTCTAGGGCCCCCCATTGGACCTTTACTGTCTGGTAGCACCACTGAGTCGTTGTTGTTTGGAGAATCTGAGTTGAGTCATCATCGCATTCATGGATTCTATACCGAGTCCCTTTGTATCTCGCTATAGTCCTCCATCCTTCATTGCTTGGTCCCTCTCTCTTGTCGCACATTATGGCCTCCAGTCCCACTGTCCCCTATCCCTCATGATATTTTTTCAGTCGCTGCCAGATCATCCATTCCCTTTATGCTCTAACAAGGGAATTCGTCTGTCCGCTACTCAGTACCCCCCATTTCATCATCACCCCTAGTTTCCATCTATCAGTCACTCTACTATTTTCTCTCGTGCCTTAGTTGAGGACCTCTTATTGCCTCACCTATGGCGAACCTCCTTCTGTCGAAATCAGATCATTTATTCTAGAAGACAGGTCTAGAGGGCGGTGTACCTTGGTTCCAGCTTCCACTCTTGTTCGGTGCCTCATATCAGGAAAAGGGATGCCTTATAGCCCTTTGAATTGATTGTTTCTCAACTCCAGCTCCTTTCAGCATCATCGAGATCCGTATACTCGATGGTTCAGTGATGAAGCTTATTGGACCGGTGATTCCCGGGTGTGTGTGAGATGTCTCAGCCCTCATAAGGGGGTGGCCCTACAGGTAGCCCCCCACATGTTTGGATGACCTCTTCATCTTAGCCTTCGATGCAACTCCATAGATTTGACGATGTCAGCCTCAGCTGCATGCAACGCCTTTGTTGATTGCATGTATCAGTAAGATTTTTAGATCCCTTTCCTGTTTACAGGGGCATCTAGGTTGTATTTGTATCTTATGTACTCAGATATTATTGTACAAGTCCTAGCTATTATCCCAGGCATAGTATGTATGTTGGATCCATTATCATGTTGTTTATCTGGCTCATGTTTTTGTCAGCATGTACTATATTGTTCAGTCCCTTGTTTACTTGATGCATTATTCTTTGTACCCTATCTTAGCGGGCATATGTATGGCTCCCTTGCTGGCTATAGCACAGGTACTCACTCATAAAAGATACTTTTTGCACCTATAATTCTCCCCTCCTCAGGGTCTATTCCTCTCAACACTTTGGTCTACCTTATATTTCTCTCTCTTTGACTTCCCCTTCGGTGTCTATTGATTGAGTTCTTACAATGTACTTCGATCATATGATTAGCTCCTAACACTCGCACGTTGGGGGGAAATCTGTTACACCATTTTTTGGTCATCTAACCTATTATCATTAGATGGACCCAAGTACACCATGTAAGACCAATTTTACCCTAAGTAAAATTGCTTTCACTATGAAAATAATTTATTAAACCATCTTTATTAAGTTGTTTATGGTATAAATAGGAAACCCCATGAGGAAATATTAGATAAATCTACTTTTTTTTTTTTTTCCTCAAGGAATAATTAGTTAAACAACATTTTAATTAATATTCATGGTTATATTTAACCCATAACAAGGAAATTAGTTAGATAAATCATTATTTATCTTATTATTTTCTAGGAATAATTATTTAAACCTTATTTAAATAATGTTCTTTATTAAATATGACTAAATCACCCATAAATAATTAAATAAATCATTATTTATTTGATTATTACTCAACCACATCCTTAAAATGATAAATAAATCATTTATTTATTTATTATTTACAAATAAAGGGATTTGACCCAAGTCAAATTCCTTTTCCCTCCAACAAATGTAATAAAATATTCCATAAAAGTTGGATCTTGATTTGGTTAATAATATTTTAACTATGCACCAATATCTAGACTAACTAAATATTTTGTTATAAGTAGAATGGTTTTCCCATTCATTTACCACCTTTGTTGCCTAAATATCACTCTGGATCTATACTTTTGGTCTGAATATTGATCTACCATCATAGCCATATTTTGCTACCATTTTTGTCTGGGTTTTCTACACCATCAAGAGAGAGAAGTTCTAGATCTGAAGTGCTGAGGACTTACAAGAACCCATCCCATTGAGGAGAACTAGTAACACCCTCTTGTGTTTTCCTCCCAGGTGCCCATAATACAAAATTCATTCAACAAATTATTGTCTTGTCTATTGGATGCATGGAGTAAATCTTGTTTTTTCTACTGTTTAATGTCTTCTAATGCATAGATCTAGAATTTTGTAGCATTTATCTTGTTCACCTAACTGTAGATTTGAAGATATTAATAGCCATCTTTGTTGTTAAGGTTGTTTGTTATGGACATCTAAAGTGGTATTTTTTCATACGCTTGGAATTAAGATTCATACTAACATCTTGTGCAGTAGCAGGTCCTCAACGTGATGATGATGAAGTAATGAGTTGTATTTTATAATTTTTTGGACTCGGTAAAAACACGAAAAAGTCACTCTTGGAGTTAGCTTTTAGCTCTCTTCCGACTCTTGAAAATTGAAAATATTGCCGAGACTCTTGTCGTTTTGAACTCGTTAAATGGATGTGAAATGATATCTACCCAATATACGTTTACCCCTTTTTCAGGTTGGGATAGATTATTTACGAAACAGAAATACCTTAGACTATCTCGACTAAGAGATTCTCTCAGACACAGTTTTCTACTTTTCAGATTTGTGAGACTACTTACGAAAAGGGACTTGCTAGAGTTTTCTTTTCTTCTTCTTTTCAAACTCTCTAAACATGAAAATATGTCGAGTTCTTCCTTTTTTAGGCTCGTTAAAATCTACATAATATCAGAAACCATCACCATGACGTAACCGAGTTCCTCCTTCCTGGGGCTCGTAAAATGTACTAGGATGGATTTTTTCGAAGGAAAAACTTACATGACTAGCATATGATATCCCCTTCAAGCTTGTTTCCAAAAATAATTGGGGTGCTCACCAGCAATGATGGGGGGAAATGGAACCAGTTCTTAGTTTTGTCAGTACTATGTCGCTCTTGAACATGAAACTCATATACATTCGTGTCGGGTTGGGGAGATCTCATTTTGTCATTTTTGCCTCCATGAGTTTGGGTAATCTGTTTTGACATCTCATCTGCTCTTTGTCACATCATCATGACTTCATATCCCTTGATGTCAAATACTGCCAAATCCAGAGTCATGTCACTGATATATTCAAGAGAAGTTTCCGTTTGCAAATTTCAACCTCCCTCTAATCCTCTTTTGGTCCCGATTCACTATCATCATATTCCTCTATATCATGTCGATGATGTGGGAAACATTATGCCCTTCTTCAACCAAGTCACTTCTTGTCGACTTCAACTCATTATCAAGGAAGATGATCTAGAGACTCCCTTCTGGTACCTTGGAGATTGCATGCCTCAATGGAAATTTCTTCGCATTCAACAACAGGTCCACATCATTGGCCTTCAATTGAGTGATTCTGCAGGTGTTCGACGCCATATCACTGTTCACATTGTTTATATATGTACTCTATTATGGATGGCTACGCCTATGCCACATGTTCATGTATCAGAGATATCAGTTGTATTTTGTACTTACAGGTCTTCCAACGATTGTGTTTGGTTTGAACACATTCTCGTAAAGCATTTCACTCCTCCCTCTCTCTCGAACCTCATGCTTTAGTGGCCATCTGTTACACAACATTTTGTCACCGTCCCTACAATCCCCATCCCTCACATTGGAAGACCATTTTTGTGACTTATATGTAGTGTCATGCCTTGGAAAAAGTGTCATTTCATCCCTTGCCATGAGGAGAACATTTCCTCTATTGAGTATTCCTGGAACAGATCATCAAAAACACATGATTTTGGGTCGACACTAGCAGGCAATTATGGTGTTGCACCAATAAGAGAAGTTAACACTGGGCCCCACGCCCATTGGTGCTATGTCTCAGTGGACTGCTCGCACCGAGCTATTTTTGGAATGTTTTTTAAATATAGAAGTGAATTTTCCATGGCCAACCACTTCATGAGCTGAGTCAGCATGAGTTATTCGACTGAATAACGTCAAACATATTCCTTTGGCTTCTTGTTCCCTACTTTTGGGTAACCTCCCAAAGGACAAGGCCTACCTTCCACCATTTGAGGGGTCCCAACCTCCTTCTCCTCTCTTATATATAGATATCTCTCACATATATGCTACTAGCTTAACATTTTGGAGAATAGCTGAAACAGTCTGCATAAGCTGGTGTGAGATAGAGTAGAGAGAAACCCCTTATCGAGAGAGAGTCTAGGCTTATTGCCTCACCAAGTCCATTCCCTTATGAATGCTCGAGATGCATTTCGACTGGACCCATTGAAGGAGGTTGCGACGTCAAGGCTCATTTGGTTGTAATCTCTTTCTTTCTCTTAATTAATACATGACTGATGTTTTGGTTCTTGTCTTGTGTTGATGTGATTAATTTTGCGTAATACATTTAATTGTCCTTAACCAATTAGATATTTATGAATGAAAATATTATTTCATATTCTGATATTGTTCTTTTATCTTTATGCAGGCACCTGAGTACTACTGCTAGAGGACCGCAACATGTTGGGATGAAGATCAGGAGACCACTGCCACAGCTACGACAACTGCGTTGGAACAAAGGTAGGACATCTATCCTAACTTAGTTTCATTCATTAACTAGGAATTGACACATTATCATGTCCTCTTACTGCTAGACCCACACTAGGGCTAGAGAGATCGCCTCTTTCTGTAGAGGGGATTTAGCTACACAACAGGGTGGCTTCCTTCTATGTGTCTTTTTTGGTGACCTTATCTAGCACTGTTGATGGAGATGTCTCCTTAGGTGGCTTAGTGGTTTTCTCTGTATATTTTCTTGTCATAGTGCGCTATTTTTTTGGGGTAGGTGGTGTCCACCAAGCCGATGGCCATTCCGCTGTCACTCTTACTAGATCATCCTCAGTCACCAAATAGGGCATCTTGTACCAAACTCCCTCTACAATGCCCTTTGTGCCGATATGAATATTATGAAATGTGGCTTTTAAATCTATGACCATTTATATTAGTCATATAAGGTGGGTGAAAATCATGGCTTCGACTGCACTACATGGTTCTGGGTGCCATCATAAAAAACCCAAAATATTTTGTGTTCCTTCACACACACCGAGTCTGACGCGTTCAACAGGGTTGCGTAGTGCACAACTTCACACATTTTCTCTTCAATGTCTAAGAACTATGTGTCCTCTGGGGTTCTCCATCCAATAAGAATTATTAGTAACATGAGCAATGAATATTCAAAGGGCATGCCATCCTCGTGTGCCTCACACACATTCTCTATGAATTATTTGCATAAATACCCACACCAGCTACAAATTACGCCCTTTTCTCATCTTTCGACAAGCACAATCACATGTGTAGGCACCTCCTTGGGCGATCACTTATGCATCATCTTGCAGGCCAATATGAGTGTACCAAAAAGCACATAGGGGTCATTAATTTCCTCCACTACAAACCCTCAGGTCTTGCGTGTGGCACTATATTTCTTCTTTATTTGATCTCCAACCACCTTCTCCTGCGCTTTACCTCTAAATTATGCTATAGGTTCAACCCACTTGGCAGGAATACCTATTATTCTATGGATCCATTTTGCATCGATAGGGATGCGCTCTCCCTACCAGAGCACGTCATCATGGACCAAAGCTAGCAGATTTCTAATGCAAATATCCTTGATGGGACTATGCCCAAAATGAGGGATTTGCAGCAAATTGAGCAGGCTTTCCTTGTGCAAACCTAACATCCCCCTCTTTGGCTCTAGGCACACAATGCCTCCTTCATGGGTAACCTGATTCAAATATAATTATGGCACGAGTTCGGGGAACTTCTTGACATCTGCGATGTCTCAGTCATCAAACCTCAGCTGTGGGATCTTTGCGAGTAGGTCCCCTTCCATTGGAACATTGTCTGGGATAATGGGTACTTGGATACCCGTGCACACCTTATCCAAGTCCTTATGCGCCTTTACAATGGGTTTTTTCGGCACAATGTAGCTTGGCAGCCGCGAGAATGGGGCTACTTCAACTACCTCTTCGTCTTCTTCCTCAATTTTCTCTAGACTTTCTGCCATGTGCCTTTTCATTTTCTCTCCCACTGAATGGTGCAGCCTTGGGGTATTTTCTCTAGGATATATACGCATTCCAAAGGATTTACCCTTCTTTTTTTTGGATGGCGCAAGTGTTTCCACAATAGGAACTTCCAGCGTAGCAGGGTCACCACATGGTCGCATGGCTATCATCTCGCTTAGAATTACGTATCCTAGCCCTACTCGTTGTAATGCGTCCTCAAAATTTGGATCCAAACCAGACATAGACGCAGCAAATATAATGGAAAACACAGAGCTCAAAGCATAAAAATCACTCAGAATGCAAAGGGAACTATTGCGACCCCATAGGTCATATTTATACTTGTGGCACATCTTCAACGAATCATTGTGCATTAATAAGGCTCCATTACTGAAAAAGCGGTCCCAACTCTAGAAAATTACCTTCATTAAATGCATCCTAGACACTCCTAAAAATGGTAAGAAATATTTCTTATCCAGTTTTTCTGTTCCAACAGCTATTTTTTGACACCTCTATGCATCAGTCAACCTCCTCACACAAATACCACATGCACGTTTCACCTTACTGCGCATATAATCTAAAGCTAAGTATAACCACTCACAGATCGTCCACCCCCCAACACATGCTTTTTGACTAGGTAATTCAAATCATATTGAGTAGTGTCTATTGCATCCATCAATAAATGTAAACTTCTCTAACATTCATTATCCCAGTGGAGTGTCACACCGCTTCTGAGTAATCTAGTCATGTGTGCAATTATCAACTCATACTTTGGAGTGTGCTTTCTGTAATATCCAACAAGGCTCAGTATGGAGTGCACTTGTCTGACATTCAAGGGGATCAAGGTTCCTTTGAGCGTGTGTGGTTCTCTAACTTCCACAAGTTCCAATTGTCTACAATTCAGAGTCTCCCTTATCGATGCATTAATAATTTTTGGGATTAAAGCTTGGTCATTACGTTCCAAGCCAAAGGTAAGAATAAAAATCTCTATCATTGCAGACCATTCACTAGTGCCTCTGCGCAACTTTGTCTTTAAGTACCATTTAGTAGGAACCTTTCCTAGCATGTGAATAAACATATGAAACCATCCAGGTCTTGGTTCTACTCCCCATACCTGATTCCACCTGGCCAAATTTCTATGCAGATCTTCTTTTATAGAGTATACATCATCCATTTTAAGTATCAGACATTCAAACCACAACCTCATCATGCACACACATTCCTCCCAGTTACCCATATTATCCTTATGTTTTTCCCACCATCTTTATAGAGTAGTGCACAAGCCAATATCCAATGCATGGAATCTCTTTCCTTCAGGAAAAGTTCTTTCCAGTTCTCCTATAAACATGTTTACATCAGTCGAGTCATCATAGTGTGGTAAATCACGTACCTCAGATGTTATATAACATAGAGCTCAGGTCACTACACAATTACAATGTAGTGAAGATAGATCATGCAATCAGTTCTGCCAATTATCTAGTTCTTCATCGGAATCTCAAAAACAAGAACTACCATTTTCCCATTTAAGATTCCCATATGCCATTGGATTAATCTAGTATTCCTCGTGTAAAGTTAGCTTATAGATTTGATCGATCTCGTCCTGAACGCGCACTATTTTAGTATACCTTTGGCCTTCTGTGGGATATATAGGAATTATTACCCTGACTCCATTGCTCTCAAATTCCATTCTTCTTCTCTTCAGATTGATAACACCATCCATGTCAATGGCCTAATCCAATCCTAGTAGTGCAAGATAGGGATCAGTATCATCTACAATTTGCATGACTCCAAATTCTGCCATCACCTTAACACCCTTTGTATTGACCAAAAATTCTGACAACCTCTCCAAAGGAATGATCTCTGTTGATTAGCTATGAGCAGTTGGATATTAGACCATTCCAGCTTTGGCTCTCCCATGCGCTGCCATGTTTTTTTAGGTAGAACATTAGCATCTGATCCACTATCTAAAATAACTTGGTCCATTTCATAAGAACCAATCTGCACAATCATACGCATCTCTCTACCCATTCTATTCTTTTCCTTGTACATTTTATTGATTGATCGTTGTTCTACCATGGGTTGTTATTTCTCTATGTAATTATCTATTAATTATTGCAAATTTTCAACAACCTTCTTATTGTTTATTTGAGGCTTCTGCGACTTGTGTTGTTGTGTGTAGAATATTCCGGATTAATCACATCCATTTTTTATGTAATCGAAGTTTCAAACCAATCCTCTATAGTTCATCATCAGGATAGATCAGTGGATTCTGTCAGATCTCATCATAGGGTATAAATGAAGGAGAGTGAATGACAATGAGCGGAAGGAAACTGGGAGGCTGACCTTGATTGATGGAGGAAAAATAAATTAAATTACTTGATATCTTTCTAATTGATATATATATATATATTATTTATTAATTAAAGACCCTGAAGTTGGTTTTTATTAAAGTGATATAATTATGTAATATCTTTCTTAATTTAAAAGAGTAATTAAATACTATTGTTTTAATAAATATCTATGTTTTTTTTTTTAATTGATGATTTTTAATTTTAAGTAATGAATATTAAAATAATATCTAATAATATGCCTCATTTTAATTAATGACTCTAAAGTTAGTTTTTAATTATAGA
This sequence comes from Pinus albicaulis, assembly GCA_034641835.2. NCBI lineage: Eukaryota > Viridiplantae > Streptophyta > Pinopsida > Pinales > Pinaceae > Pinus > Pinus albicaulis. The sequence goes on from CM076579.1 coordinate 852,373,352, forward strand.
GATTAATTAATACCTCTGCCTTGGTCCTCTACCTTGCCCCCCTCTTCTTTTTTCGATTATTTCTTCTCAACCCTACTAACCCCCCCCCCCCCCCCCCCCCCCCCCTCCAACGCCCACCCTCTCTTTTCATTCATTCTTCCCCTTAGTCATGTAATCTATTAATCTCATTTAGAATCTTTCATCTTAAATTAATAATTTTTAACTCAAAATTTTAGTAATATTTAATTTTTAAAAAAACATCATGAACTCCATATTCTGAATCCATAAAGAATTAGAATCAACTATATTCACCTACACCCCCTTTAATTACTAATATTGTATTAAAATAATATAATTTTTGACATTGTGTGATAATTAAAAATATAGTTATTCATTAATTAAAATAGTAATTCACAAGTGGGGAATCTAAACAACTTTACTTTTAGATAATTAAATATCTATTTAAAAATCAAAAAAGGTATTAATTAATCTCTACAATGAAAAACTAACTTTAGAGTCATTAATTAAAATGAGGCCTATTATTGGATATTATTTTAATATTCATTATTTAAAATTAAAAATCATCAATAAAAAAAAAACATAGATATTTATTAAAACAATAGTATTTAATTACTCATTTAAATTAAGAAAGATATTAAATAATAATATCACTTTAATAAAAACCAACTTTAGGGTCTTTAAAATAAAAATAAAAATATATCAATTAGAAAGATATCAAGTAATTTAATTTATTTTTCCTCCATCAATCAAGGTCAGCCTCCCAATTTCCTTCCGCTCATTGTCACGCACTCTCCTTCATTTATACCCTATGATGAGATCTGACAGAATCCACTGATCTATCCTGATGATGAACCATAGAGGATTGGTTTGAAACGTCGATATATAAACAATGGATGCGATTAATTCGGAAGATTCTACACACAACCTTCTTATTTCGCAACAAATTTATGCATGCTTTTATAAATGGTTTAATCTCCTCATATCCTCCTGCTTACTTCAATGTTCTACCACTTGTTGAGGTACTTCCTTCTGCAAATTATTTTCGTGCTTCAATAAAGGCCTCTTTTGCGCCCTAAATATCAAAGCCTTCATTTTTTTCAGATTCTTTCTGGATCCATGGATCAGCTGCAGGTTGCTTTCCCTTATTTTCATGGGTAGCTGCACCATTCTTGGTAACTATATTCACACAGGGATATTCTTCATGATTTTCTGTGCAAACCATTGAAATATTTTGCATGGGGGTCTTCTTTTCCTGCATTTTAGCAATCAAGATAGGACAATCTTATATAACATGATCAAATTGTCTATTGTACCTGCAGGACTATTGCGCTAGATTCAAATAGTCATGTGCATAATGGCCAACATCTCCATATTTATTGCAAATGACTTGTCCTATTCCTCGGCTAGCTGATCCACCTCCTTGTTCTCTTCCTCTACCTTAGAATCCTTTGTGCCCAGAAGGGGATGTTGGTGATGTAGGCTCAAATTTCATTCTATATATCTATTCTTTATCTAACATCATATCATAGGTGCGACAATGCTGCTCATCATGCCCTAATGACGAACAAAACTTGCAATATAACTACTTCAACTTAGGCTGATATTTTCCAATCCGTGGATAATAATTTGTGTCATGTAGTCCAAAAATTTGACAGATAATACACCATATAGGATTCTTCAAGGGACTAGGACCTACAAAATTCAAATAATTGTTGAATATAGGACACTGGTCTTTATGGTGCCTAGAAGCCTTGGATTTTATACACCACACCTCTGTGAAAACCTCCTTGCCTTTGTCTTTGCGCAAAATTTGAATTTATAGATGCATGGCTTCAAACTGAATTTAAATTTGTTGAGTTCCCAATGCAATAGGTGTTGGGGTAGCCTCCAAATTCATTTCAAATTCCACAACCTCATATTTTGTGGCAATATTTTTCTGACCTAATGGTTGGCGCAGATGTGGGATCAACATAGAAATGAACCATTCTTTATGCTGAGTATCATCAGTAACGAATCCACCATCTCTGATGGTGCGCTTCAACCTTTTATCGGCCTCCCTTACAGATTCATTAGGCTCCTAACAAATATCCTTTATTTTTGTCACCAACTGCACGTATGCCTTAGGTTTCATAAACTTCTCTTTTAGGGCCACTTTAATTTCCTCCAAGATAGAATTAGGGTTTGCTTGCGCATACATAATGTACCAGTCTAAGGTGCAATCTTGAAATGCAGTAGCCAGTTGCGCTTTTCTAATATCAATATTGTTAACTTGTTGAACCTGCTATACGACCTCAGTTAGAAACCAGAAGTGATCAATGTCCTCATTCCTAATGCCTCTGAAATTAGGTAACTTCAAGGATGCAACCATATCTACTTAAGGGGGATGTGGAGGTGGATATGGACTGCGCGGTGGAATAGGTGATCTACGATGTGATTTCAGAAGGGGAGTGGATGGAGTGGGGAACAGATTCAAGGGTTTCTGATGTAATGAGCTTTCTTCTTCAGAGTCACATGAGCTAATAGTTTCTGGTTCAGGTTCACTACCATATCTAGGCTTCAGAGGGCTATAAATGAATTTTTCTAAGTCTTCGTGGTAAATTCTTCCACTGTGCGTACTTGAACCTCTTTGATTCATTCAAGCAGTATGTTCACACAGAAAACCTCGTTCACACAATAGAATTTTCAGTAATAATTACAATGAGCACAGGAACTTACCTCTAGGGCCTTTGAAAAACCTTCTTTCTGCTTTAGAATATGACACAAATTGGTCAATGGAAAATTTAGTCACAAATCCTCCCAAAATGCAACCGATCCAATGATCTAGCACGTCAGTAATATTATTATCAAGCTTCTCTACTGTCCGGATCAATTCAGGAGTCCACACAGTGGCTACGTTATATTTTATATAGTGATGGATTTAAAATAAGCGTGAAAACCAATCATGTAGTTTGAGCGCAAAGGAAGAAAAGAAGATTTCATGCACTTCTGTATAAATATATTTTCGTACCCATTGTTTGTCAGATAATTTCGTACTCCTATTCTCTTGGAGCACAAATTCAAGGATATTTCTATCTAGCCAATATTGTAATTTGTTTCATGACGAATGCCACAACATCAAATCTCCCTCAAAATGATGATCCTGGTCCCAGAAACGGAACCATTTGTTGGCTTGAGGGGTCCTGACCTTGTTTCAGAGTTTATGGATAAACCAACAAACCCTCCAACTACTAGCCCTTTCGGCAATGATCTACTTGCGCAGACCAAAGTATCACCCAAAGCAGTAAGGAGGGTTTCTGAAACCATGTTTCCCTGCCTTGAGGGATAATTAATGAAGTTCTCCTCAACAAAAAGCCAATGTGAACTTAAATATATGCGTGGAAAAATATATAGCAGAATCACAGAGAATGCATAGTCATAAATACAACATCAGAGGAGAAATGTTTGCCTTAGCCTTGTTAAATAGAATAGAAGTCGATCCATAACTTAACCAATGCAAATAATTAAATATATCTATTAATCATCGAAATTCATAATCATATCATATATCCTTGCGCAATCATCAATAAGTAAGGCGGATAATGCAACCTTAACAGAAAATAAGCAATAAACAACTCAGATGCATAACAGAGTGAACTTCGCCAAAAACGTCCTTTATATTAGCTTCATATATGTCAATACATCAATTATTCTTTCCAAAACCCTTACAAAACCCTTACAAAACCATTCTACGCACACAGCCAGCGGAGTCCGCACACAGCCAAGACTAGGTCTCTGCACACACAACCAACAAGAGCCTTTCAACCCAACCCAAAAACCCTTACAAACGCATAAACTTATCAGAATATCATGAAATTACTTAGAAATTAACTTCAATACCTATCTTATACATACTCTATCTATTTATATAAGCCTAGCATGCAGATACTATGGTATCAAACCATGGTTTAAGGCCCATAGTTTACATTTAAGCCCATTTACATCAAAATCGGGGACTCCATTTAAGCCCAAAGCCCCTTGACTCCATTTGTGCAGTGCGCACATGAAAAATTATACAAAAATGTCTTCAGAACTTGTGCCTCAGGGGACCCCGCTCCAACAAAACCTAACCCTCAAGGAAGACATGAAAATTATTATTTTTCATAGCTACTGTTATCACCAAATTGAGTCTTGATGGGCTGCTTCAATGGTCAACTTGGAGTAACTATTTCAAACCACTTGCAACTAGAAATTAGTCTTTCCAGTCTGAGAGGGATATCTCAAAAGGATAAAGGATATTCAATGAATAAATTGAAAGCAGACGACTAACTCTGAATTGGATTGAATGTGTTTTTGTGTAGGTGAAAGTTGTAAACACATAACTACCATTGGGCTTCTGGAGTCAATATGAGAACTTAGTCACAAGTCAACTTATCTCATGGAAGCTGAGGCAATTGCATTCTTATCAAACCACACATGAAATAGAAAACAATTAGCTATATGTATATAGGAAGTTGGAGCATGTCGCCATGAATTCCAAGTGATTATACATAAGAAAACTAATAAAACATGACATTTATAGTAGACTAGGTGTATATAGGAATTTGGAGCATGTAATCATGAATTCCAAGTGATTAACAACTAGAATACTGAAGACAAAGTAAAATAATGATAGAAAAAACATACATTAGAATACAGATAAGAATCTCAAGTCTAAAATAGGCTGCTACAACTATATATTATTGATATTAAAAAATTACAACAGTGGTAGTGTCAAGTAATCATCTCCCAACACCTCTTTCCTTCGTATTTCTGCCTATTAATAGGCCTTTTCCCATTACATAGGATCTACCTACATGAAAAGACCATTGAAATTTTGAATTTGACACCTAATCATAAATAAAAGCTATACTTCTGGAACTGAAAAGGACACTTAGTCTCTAAATACTTACACTTCAAATAGGACTCTACTTTACATTTATTTCATTCACTTCTTTAGTAGTGGGAAAATTACATGGATAAGGATGATATGATTGAGTGGCATTCACCATTACTAAGACATTAATGTATCCATAGATTTAGGAAACAACAATCCTATTTTTTAGGAAAAGATAAACACTATTTTAATCTTTGTCTTCATGTTGATCTCGATAAGTGACACTCTTTGTCGAGTAGTGAATTTGTGCTAAGGTGTCCCACTATCCTCTTGAATGTTTCCATGTGGCTGGATGTTCTTCAAAACATCTTTCAAGCCTCCAAAAACTATTAAAAATACTTCGCTACAAAAATAGAGTACCCTTAGGTAGTTTCGTAGCGTAGTTTGGTAGCATTCTTGTTTCATCCATCCAAACTCCTTTTTTTATTCTTCCTCAGATCAAGACATGTTTTCTAGGCCATATGGGCTAAATACAATCAATTTCTCTCCTTTGATTTCCATAAAAACTGATTTATGAGGTAAAATACATCCTACAGGAATTTTCTAGCGAATTTCATCCCTCAAGCATGGACCTCGCTACTAAACTGCCTGACTTGGCCAAAAGTGCAGATTTTTCCTGTTTTTCCTGAAAAATAGGGCTTAGAAATGAGCTGAAATATCAGAATAATTAATATATTTTGACAAATTGGACGAGTTTTTTGTAAATCAGCATGTTTTTAAGAAAAACCTCTCTTCAGCTTTTGAAAATCATCTCGAGCTGTCAAGAATCTGCATTAGAAAAACATGTATAAAATAGGAAAATTCTGAATTCTGAAAATAGGTCCCAAAGACACCTTGCAATCGCAAAATTGGTAGCACCTGTGAGAAAATTGAAAGAGGTTATTGTTCCTTGTTTTTTTATTTACAATAACCTCTCTCAATATTGCATAATTCATCCCTTTTCACCCAAAATATTCTCTTGAAGTTGACTACTCACACATTCCAAAAAACATAGAAAATCCCCTTGTAGCTGTAGCAACAATTCAAGCAAACCTAAATTTGTGAATGCTTCAGAAAAGACAGGGTCCTCTATCAATAGCTTAAGGTCCATGAGCTCCTATCTAAGCATAGATCCTCCTTTTTATGCTTTCTTCTTCTTGGACATCTCCCTTTATAACCAAGTTGCCTTCTTAAAAATGTGACACCTACAAAGAAACAAATGACAACAAGCTATTTGCCACAAATAAAGACTCTTATAAGGTAAAAAATGACTGATACATGCAAAGGATGAAGGGTTAATGACAGAGAGGAGCTTGGGTGATTTGTTTAAAAATTAATTTGACAACTTGAGGTAGAATGCTGACACATGTGACCACAAAAATAAATGATGGGAAAAAATAGATCTTGCATGCTTAGTGACTAGGATAACTAATTTGCTGGCCTCACCTCTATCTTTGGACCTCAAAAAATTGACACCTCACACTGCTTTGTCTTTTCTACATAAAAGCACAGTTTCATAGTGAAGATAGTTAAATTTCTGACATATATGCTACGGAATTGTTAGGTAGTTTCGTAGGAAAATATGTTGTTTTTCCATTGTATTCGCTACAAAATGGTGAAAAACTGACAAGTGGTTCATTTTTTTATTTGAAAGCATGGGTGTGAAAAATAAATGACATGGAGTGTATTTGACTGATATAACAAGACTGATGATGGGTTTTAGACTTAGGATAAACATGATTTTATAAATTCTTCATCAAATGTAGGACCCAACATAACACAACATGAAACCTATGGTGACCTTATCAAAAAAAAAAAATTAGAAATTTTAAGTGTGATAAAAGTGGCTCCACTAGGGATGGTGTGCCCCTATAGTACAACAAAGAACATGTATTTCTAGTACCTCTCTTGAAAAATTGAAAATTTTCTGAATTTGATGAAGACTTTTCCAAGCTCTTATGGCCTTCTCCTTGGGGTCAAGCTTGATGATAACTATTTGAAAAACCAAATCCGTACATGCTGAAAATATGCTCAGACTATTTGACCTTATTCACACAAACTCCTACCTACCTTAATAGCTGCAATCTTCATGTTTGATTCAAGCGACAGGAAACCTCCAATAAATCCACTCAATGAGTTCATCCGATACCTGAACTCCTTGATTGTGCTTAAACCAAAATCAAATTGTATTATGAAATGATAATGGTAACAGAAAATGGGTTTGTATTTCATAGTGAAAAAATAATTGAAAAGTTGGACTATAGAACTCTTCCATATAATTAGCTATGGGATCATAGAAGACATAATTTATCCTTTTAAGCTCTCAATGACAAATTGATCATAGATATCCTTTTCATTTTATTCATCAAGGCTGAACCTTGATTCCAACTCTACAATATCAAGCTCATAACCATATTATTTCTCTATCCATAAGTCAAATGGTATAAACATTTCCTCTTTTTTTGGAGGAGGAAGACTTTCCAAGAACTATTTAGGATCTTGGAAATCATATGATTCAATTTGAACATCCAATATTTCAATTTCATTTTCTAATCTTTCAAAAACTAAACCAAGAAATTAAATTTTATTTTCATGTGTGAGTTGACTAGATTTCAAACAATGAAATACTATTGTTGAGACATATTCATCTATCTGAAATTCTGCTAACTCATCCCTTACACTTTGTAACATTTCACCATATAAAGGGTTTGGCACATACCCTTCCATCTTGGATCACCATCACTGTTATGAAATCTGGATTCTTTGGCAGTGAAGTCGCTCTAAACTTTGAAGCTCGGGATCTTGAACAATGGAGTCACCAGGTGAATGGTACATCCTTGCTATGTTTGGCTTTTGTTCACCATTAGAAGTCAAATCTGAAATTTGTCGTTCTTCCCGGAGAAAATTTACACCTTCCTTTCCCGGTAACGATGCCAAAATGCTATCACCAAATTGAGTCCTGATGGGCTGCTTCAATGGTCAAATTGGAGTAACTATTTTAAACCACTTGAAACTAGAAATTAGCCTTTCCATTATGAGAGGGATCTCTCAAAAGGATAAAGGATATTCAATGAATAAATTGAAAGCAGATGCCTAACTCTTAATTGGATTGAATGTGTTTTTGTGTAGGTGAAAGATGTAAACAAATAACTACCATTGGGCTTATGGAGTCAATATGAAAACTCAGTCACAAGTCAACTTATCACATGGAAGTTGAGGGAATTGTATTCTTATCAAACCACATGTTGTGGATCATTTGCAATATCCTTTTATTTTCAATTTTGAAAATACAAAAAAAAATAGAAAATTGTTAAAACATGTTAAAGTATTAAGGTCTTTAAAATTTAGCATTAAAATATTTTGACTCATCATATTAGAGTTGAAATTTTTAATAATTTAAACTTTATACAAGTGGGTCCTGTCTTGAAGATTAAAACTTGATTATTTTATTGAGTGGGATGCGATGACTTCTTCAACCCCGATCAAAGGACTCAACTTGCGGGCACAACAAGCGCACGATTTAAAATGAAGGGTGCCTCCACAGTTGACCAGGTTTACCGTGGGAGTAACACAGATGAGCAGTGGATATTGAATGCTGGGGCGCAAGCCAAAATAATTCTTTGTACCCCAAGACCCCCCGCAGTGACGTAAGGTGCTGAGTTGTTCATAGCTATCCTCCACGTCGGGTGAAATCAACGGTTCGTTGGTGAGTCATGTGAAAATTTAATTTTAAAAGACACACCACATATTTAATTGAAATTCACATTTTCCCCAAAGTCAGGTTGGCTTAAGTTGATATTTGTGATTGATTTGTGCTGTGCCCTAATCATTTTTTCGTCACCTTATCAAAATTTAGCCACCTTGTAATTCATTTCTTGTCGTAGTTCTGAATTATGGCTAAGAGTTAATCTCTATCAGGTTATGCTAGTCATATCCCTCTCATGGATACCGAGAGGGATATCCAAGATACAAATTGTTCCCTGGTTCATCTTCCGTTTTACCAACAAGTTCCCTTGAATGATAAATATTCTCTGGTTTACGCTGCCATGGAAAATTCTGGTTTGTTGTCTACATGTATCCCTAGAAACCATATTTTTCCTGAATTTATATCCTGGTTGGTTTTCGTTATGTATCCTGGAAAATGTTTTGTGATGAATTTTCGGGGAGAGAATGTTTTGCAAGTATCTTCCCAAGTAATCTGCCAAGCCCTTTGTTACCCTGAGTCAGAGTCATGTGTTCAATTCTCCGATGATTCTTTGGTAGCGTGTTATGATAACCTTGCAGGTCAAGACTTCAATAAGCTTATTCATTTTCTAAAGCCTAACACATAGCAATTTCAGCCTGATAGCAAGGTTTTTCCTTTGGAAATTTCTGATACTGAGGTTCAGCCAGTACTAAGCAGCATTGCAAAAATTATGGGAAATGATGATGATAGTATGGTGGACAAATCAATGTTGGGGATGTTTTCCATGATGATGAAGCCAGGAATGGTGCTGGATATTCCATCCTATCGGCAGGAAGCAGTAAATTCATAGCTAATGAGCCTATCATTAACAGGTTCTTTCAGATTTCCTTCATTAATCATTTACTTGTTCTTATATCAAAATGTGGAGGAATTTATGCATCTAGGTCTGCATATTATGGATATGAATAGGAAGAGGCAATCTGTTATTTTTTGGACATAAATAGTGAGGAGGGAACAAAATGAAACTGGACTGTTTGATTTTGCTAGTTATTTCATGTCAAGTGCATATAAAGTTTTGAATGGAGTTCCTCCCCCCTGTTTTTTACCCAAAGCTCAAGAATTATTGCATTTAGGGGAAAACTGTAAATTTGGATATTGGTTTGTTTTTTAGGATTATTAAGAAATTAGGCTGTATGGAGCAAGTGTTGAGCCTTATAGACTTCCAGTATTTGTTCCCATGAGGCTATTTGCTTTGGAGTTTATTCGACAAATTCTGAATGTTGATCAAGTTCACTTTGTGCCCATGAAAAAGGGACATATGTTCAAACTTCCCATGACTATAGGTCCTTTCATATTTAATATGAGACAGGAATTTGAGGAGGTTACTAGAATTCTAGATGAGATGCATTTACTATTAGGGGAAAGTTGGGCTTATGACCCTCACAGTGTAATTTTCAATAGAAGAGTTGAGAATGGATATTCAGCTTTCATTCATGAAAGCAGGCCAAATTTAGAGAAGATATCAATCAAAGGTGTAATGAGTTCAACAGGTGCAAATATTCAGACTCCTATCATATCATAAAAGTCTAATAAAAGAAGTAAAGAAACAATAGTTGATTTAGAAGATGAGGAGTAGGGAGCTGAGAAAAGGACAAAGTATAATGAAGAGCATGCATATAATCAGCCTGATTTTTCTTTACAATTGGGAGAGGAACAAAACGTTCCTACTTCTCCCAGAAGACATGAGACCTCTCATGAACAAGTACCTCTAATCAAACAGATGTTTGCTCAAATTGCAGAAAGAAACAAGAAGATGAAGGCCAGCATGGAGGCCCAAGCTGAATATCAAATTGCTCCAGATCAAACAGGAACTTTAACAACAATGGATCTTAAGAAAGATCAATTCAGAATTTCCCCATCACATCCTTTAGACATGTCAATTGGCTCTTCTAGAAATTTCAATATTGTAAATGTGACTGTAGATGTTAAGAAAATCCCATTGTTGGAGAAAGTGTACATATGAAAATGGGTCAGTTGATTGTAAATTACCTAAAAATGACTAATGCATTGGGATTGAAATCAGAAAATATGGTTGGAAAAGTAATCAAGCAGTTTAAATTAGAGAAAGCCAACTCAAGGGCTTTAACAATTCAGAATGAAGAACTAAAGAAAATCATAGTAAATATTGGAGTGGACCCTAATGATAGGACTGTTGTGCAGAAACTTCTGCAAAGTGTTGAAACAGAGATATATACATTGAAGAAAAATTTAAAATTTCCTATAGGAGAGCATTCAATGGTTGCAGAGGTTGCAGAGGTAGAGACCAAGAAAGAAAAGCTTCTACAGCAGCTGATGCAAAAAAAAAAAGAAATCTCCAAAATAAAGCAAACTGCAATATCATTGAAAAATCATATTGATAATCATTCTTGTACTTTTGTTTTTCCTCTAGGTAATGAAGATCCACAAGCATAGATTTCTCAGTTGAATACTAAACTGCAAATGGTAGAAAGAGATCGGAAAAAGGCTCAAGCAGATTTAGAGACTGCAACGAAGATTATTCAAGGTGCAGAAAATGAAGCCAGTAAATATAAATTGGATAGTCAAAATGCTAATGGTGAGATCAAAATTCTCAAAGAAAAATTGAAAGGTAACATATCTTTAATTCATGCAAAAGATATCATTTGGAATGATATCATTTATGAAATGAAGTCAATTTGGAGCTTTTTGATGGTGGTTGCATAAGAGAAAATTCTTATTAAAGAATTTGAAGAACAAGTAATGGCAGATAGACAGAAGACAATCAATAGGGCTATTTGGGAAATAAGATTCAATGACTTTATTAATTCCAAAAGATATCAATAATTAGAGGAAAATGAGATTAAAGATAGAATCCTATATGCAGTAGAAAATAATAATATGATTGTAAAGAATGATCACATGAAATTCATATAAAAGAAGTTGACAGAAATCAAAGAAGCAGTAAGTCAGTTTGATAAGTCACTAGAAAAAGCAACAAGAGCAGGTTTGACTTCATGTTGGGGACTTGGAGGAGGTCTGTTGTCATGGGATTCTTATGAAAACTTACTGGTATTAACAAAAAGTAAAGTTGATAATCCACATGAAAAGACTCAGGTACTCAAGGGAGTAATGATGATCAACTTTCTTCAAAGGCATTTTCAGTTGCTATGGTTGGTAAAAAATTTATGTACAGAAAGAAATTCCTACAATCGAATTACTACTTTCAGAATAGAATATCACAATCTGATACATTCACCCAAGACAAGAGTAGAGATATGGAAGAAATGTAGAGCTTGGACGATAGATTTGCCAAAGGATCCTTCAACTTCGATAAAATACAAATCAAAAGTTGATCTAAGAAATGTAGCAGCATCGTCATCAATTCACATTCAACATATAGATTAGGATGTTAATTTTATGTTATTGTGATCTTTCAAATATGATGTAAATGTAAAAATAAATTTTTAGGGTTTGTAGCAGATAATTACAAAGTCCTCAGTAGTTGAGGTACTTAGGAGTAGTTATAGCAGTTTAAAACTTATTTTTATTGTATTTAATGTAATAATTCAGGAGAAGAAAGGCTCCGAGTTTTGGACCTTCAGACTATAATTTTGTACTCAAAGATTTCAAATATTAATGAATGAGAAACAAGTTTCTGGAATATGTTTATGTTGATATGTGTTCAAGTTTATGTTCTGTGTTTTCTATCCTTGAATAAAACGAATTAATGAGTAGCATGTCTCTTTTTACTTATGTAAGAAAGAGTTAAAACCCTTAATTGGCGCTCCTTCGTTTTAACTGCTTCCTCCTATAATTCTTCTAGAGTTTGAGATGATATATTATGTATAACAACATATCAGTTTCGGCTTCTTTCCTTCATTTTCTTCTTGTTATTTCATTCAACATCAACAAATGATAGCATTGTGAGACATTCATTATATTTGATATTTGGGGGTTTAATGATAAATACTTGAGGGTGATTAAATAGAGACAAATATTTTTGTGACATAATCATATAAATATCTTAAGCACTGATTCCTTATCACAGCTACAGGATTGTCTCTTAAGGTACAACACCACACATGAAGGAAAAAACAACAAGCTATATGTATATAAGAAGTTGGAGCATTTCACCATGAATTCGAAGTGATTATACATAAGAAAACTAATAAAACATGAAATTTACAACAGACTAGGTGTATACAGGAAGTTGGAGCATGTAATCATGAATTCCAAGTGATTATACAACTAGAATACTTGAGACAAAGTAAAACGCTAATAGAATAAACATACATAAGAATACTTATAATAATCTCAGGTCTGAAATAGGCTGCTACAACTGTATATTACTAATATTAAAAAATTACAACAATGGTAGTGTCAAGTAATCATCTCCCAACACCTCTTTCCTTCGTAGTTCTGCCTATTAATAGGCTTTTTTCCATTACATAGGATTTGCCTACATGGCAAGACCATCAAAATTTTTACTTTGACACCTAATCATAACTAAAACCTACATTTTTGGAACTGAAAAGGACACCTAGTCTCTAAATACTTACACTTCTAATAAGACTCTACTTTACATTTATTTCATTCACTTCTTCAGTAGTGGGACAATTACATGGATAAGGATGAGATGCTCGAGTGGCATTCACCATTACTAATACATTAATGTATCCCTAGATTTATGAAACAACAATCCTATTTTTTAGGAAAAGATAAACATTAATTTAATCTTTGTCTTCATGTTGATCTGGATAAGTGACACTCTTTTTCGAGTAGTGAATTTGTGCTGAGGTAGCCTACTGTCCTCTTGAATGTTTCCACGTGGCTGTTTTTTCTTAAAAACATCTTTCAAACCTCCAAAAACTATTAAAAATACTTCGTTGCAAAAACAAAGTACCCTTAGGCAATTTCGTAGCATAGTTTTGTGGCATTCTTGTTTCAGCCATCCAAACTCCTTTTTTTATTCTTTTTCAGATAAAGACATGTTTATTAGGCCATATGGGCTAAATAAAATCATTTTCCCTCCTTTGATTTCCGTCAAAATTGACTTCTGAGGTAAAATACATCCTATAGGAATTTCATAGCGAATTTCGGTCATCAAGCTTGGACCTCGCTACGAAACTGCCTGACTTGGCTGAAAGTACAAATTTTCCCTATTTTTTTCTGAAAAATAGGGCTTAGAAATTAGCTTATATATTCTAATCCTTGATCTATTTTGAAAAAATGGAGGAATTGTTTTTAAATCAGCATGTTCTGAAGAAAAACCTCTCTTGGGTTTTTGAAAACCATCTCTAGCTATCCATAATCTGCATTAGAAAAACATGTATAAAACAGGAAAATTGTGAATTCTAAAATATGTCTTAAATACATCTTCGACTCTCCAAATTGGTAGCACCTGTGAAAAAATTGAAAGAGGTTATTATTTCTTGTTTTGTGCTTGCCAATAACCTCTCTCAGTATTGCATAATTCTTCTCTGTTCACCCAAAATCTTCTCTTGAAGTTGACTTCTCACACATTCCAAAGAACACTAGAAATCCCCTTGTAGCTCCAACAAAAATTCAAGAAAACCTGAATTGGTGAATGATTCAACAAAGATAGGGTCCTGCCTTAATAGCTTAAGGTCCATGGTCTCCTATCTAAGCATAGAGTCTCCTTTGTATGCTTTCTTCTTCTTGGACAACAAGTTGTTTTCCACAAAGATATACTTTTCTAAGGTGACAAATGACTGATACATGCAAAGGCTGAGGGTTTAATGACATAGAGGATCTTGGGTGATTTGTTTAGAAAGTAATTTTACAACTTGAAGAAGAATGATGACACATGTAACCAAAAAAAGCAATGATGGGAAAAAATACGATCTTGCATGCTTAGTGATCATGATAACTAATTTTTTGACCTCACCTCCATATTTGGCCATAGAAAACTTGACACCTCACACTGATCTGTATTTTTTGTTGCGTACCATGATCTAAAATGTTTCCAGGATCTTCCTTAGGATTTTGGCTTTGCCTCATAAAAATTTTAGCTTCTGAACCTTCGTAGAAAAAACGGTATAGTGAAAATTCCACGATGACCTGTTTCAAGTAGTGAAATCCCTACATGAGGAAGATATGAGGATCACAATTTATATAAATGCTTACATTGAGAGGGAATTCAAAAATTGAACATGGGATGGATTTTATAAGCTTAAAAATTAAATTATTGACTTTTCAATGACCACAACCAATTATGAGTGTCATGCCACAACCCCATGGGGTTTTAACCCACTGATTGGGGTTACTAACTTCAAACATGAATATCTCTCAAACCGTGAAGAATTACATGGTGTTCCATATATCAACGGAAACATCTTGAAAATTAGAAACCATCACAAATATCCTTGACTTGGAATATAGTAATTTGGTAGGTCAAAATTTCCATGCAATATCTGGGTAGCCCCTGGTGCTGTTTGGGTTGACATCAATGACAACCACTGATCAACAGGCTGTAGATGATCACCAAAGGACTCCAGGAGGAAGGAAACACTAGAAAAAACATGAGAGGATCTCCATGCAACACCTGCAAAAAGAATCAACAAAAAATAATAATAAGAAGCTCACTCAGAAATAAGTTTCTCACTTAGAAAATATGCATAAAAAATAACAAAAAAGAAAAAACATTGATGAATATGACCAAACTCTAGCTCCCTATATCAAATCAATTCTACCACTCCTCAGCACCATGTATGCTCAAGTATGGCTCCCTCACCCTCTCATTATGCATCATATTGGATAAAATGAATTAATGTCGAAAATAGAGAGTTAAAAAGGAAAAAAGGTGGCCAGTTAACTTGGCCACCCTCGTAAAGTTAAATTGAAGGAGTAATGGAGTTTTGCATGTCATCTAGGTTGTCAAATCAGTTAAGAGAGAGATCACACGGATTTGGAGGTGATTATGAGGTAGATATAAATGATTGGCTCGAGTGGGACCAACGGTCCAAAATATGAAATCTCATACCAAATTCAAATCACCACTCTACTCCAAGTCTGGTAAATTTGGAATAAAGGTGTGTTTTGGCTCATTCTCCTTCATTTCATTGTGCATTTCAAGAATAGTTACAGAAGGAGAGATACAAGAGCTCTCGAGGAATTTCGCACCACGGTCAAAGTTTTCATGCAAGCCCGTGCTACAGGAAATCTATAGGAAGGTTACACAGTGATCAGAAAAAAATTTGGACCCTATTTTAGGTGGGCCAACCTACATATGGTTTTGTGCATGGGATTGGACATGATTTTGGGAATGATGGTTTTTCAGATCATGGTATTTTTGTAGATTTGTTTAAGTAACTATGGCTATGTTCTAATCTAGGGCTAATGGATTGGGGTTTATGAATGCTTCGGCATGTATATATATGTGTTGTAACACTAAAATAAATATAATTAAAAATCAAACTGGTAGTCCTGGTTTGGGATCCAAGGGAAAATATTTGTGTATATTTGTTTTATGTTTTATGCTCTTGTTGAGGTAATTTAATTACTCAAATTCAATTTTCATAATTGATCAACTCGGGCATCCATGGACTTGTGAAGCACATGTGCACCGATATCAGTTTCCAATTTCGAAAGAAAAATATTAATCTATTAAATGAAAAAAATTGACAATTGATATAAAAATAAATCTATTCTAGAAAGTAGTAAATCACACCGCACTTTCAAAATTAAAAATCAAACTTAATTTAATGACAGAGAAGTAAATCTATGCTAATGACATGAAATGGAATCTAATCTAAGAAAGTATGAAATCTACTCTAACATGTTTGCAAGAATTGAAAATAATACCACTCATGAAATGAAATCTATTCTAATGGTAATTAAGGAATTAATTCAAATCTATGAAACTAAAAACAATGCAATCTTAACTCTACAAATGAAATGAAATCAAAGTGAAACAATCAATATTAACTTGCAAAAACACATAAATGAAATGAGTATATGAAAGCAATAAAACTTAATCTATGAAAACACATAAATGAAGTTTAAACTAGACGTAAAGAAATGAAAATAATATGATACATCTCACATTCATTAGATGTCAAATCCAAAGGACATGAGGAAGGAAATTTGAGAGGCTTCAAATGCAAGCATAACCAAATCAAACTGAATATCACTCGTGAGCATGGTGCCAAATCCAACTTGTTTATTCAAAACATGAGAATTTATCAAACTTCACAAATGTCTTTGAGACGAGAAGGCTCTTCTATTTATAAAAGAACATAAGAAGCTACCCTATGAGTGGAGATCCACTATTTTCTCCATAGATCCATAAAAATCTCATATAGTTACAACCAAATAGATAATGATGAGACACATATCCTCTTTGACATTTATCAAAATCTCCTTCCATATCTTGAAGGAAATTCAAACTTTTGCATTGGAGGCCACATAAGGGTGCCTTGGGAACTTCCAAATGACCTACACATGTCATCAAACTTGTTACATGTCAATTTGGGCAGCGTCCTAAAACACAGATCAATATATATTAGGGTATATCATGCTCTAAATTAGTTGCTACATGCCCTAAACAAGTCATCACATTGGTGTTTTTCCTTCACAAAAGTTTCACTACTTAGATGCTAGTTGAAGTGCCCCATTGAGCCATCAATGCACCCCTAGACAGTAGTAACTTATTTGGAGAGCATCTACTCCCATGCAAGGCCGTGTTGTGGAGGATCTAGGCCCACTTTAGAGTGCGTTGGTGTAATATTCCTAAACAGGAAAAGAAGAAATATTGAACACAAAAATGGAAATAGCAGTGAAAATCATTACATCAACATAAGAGAGAAATATGGAGCCAGTATATTATGAATATCAGCAGCAAAACAATACAAAATAGTGAGGTACAAATAATATGATATGAGGAAACAAGCCTCCCAAGAATGCACACTCTCAAAAGTGAGATGCTGCTATTATACAAAATGCCGGAGAGCTACTACAACACAGTCATAAAGAACATAGCTACAAAAAGAGGTCATACAATGATATAAAATGACTGATATTTGCCTCAAGAGATACTATACATGAAGATCTACGCACTATATCACCTTTTCAAGACAACCTAAGAGGGTTTATGGAAAATACAACCAAAATACAATGTGAGATGTAGCCCTAGGGCTAAAGGTTTACTAAAATAGAATAAATGGAAAGATATGGATGAAGCTGATTTAGGAGTATATGGCTCTCCTCCAATAGATTCTCCAGGTGAAAGGCTGACCCCTACACTAAAGATATAACTCCCCAAATACTGTACTAAAACCACCCTTGCAACTCCTCCCTAAAATAATGCAGTCTAAGATTAAAACTACATTGTAGGGGATAAATGTAAGCTGGCCTGATGCCAAATGCTGCAATAATTCTCAAGGGTGTTCTTTACTATACTCCCAATGGAAGGAAACCTTCCCCCACTGAAAACTAGCTCATAAACAGCCCAATACAATCCTCCACTACTGCACCTTGCAACACAACACAACCCTAAGAAGAAACTACACTATTGAAGAAAGCTGTAGCTTGGCTTGAAGCTGAAATGTGGAAATGTAGCCCAAATACTTCTCCTAAGTGGGCACTCAAAGTCCCTCGAGGATGAAGGTGGGATTCCTGCTTGGGAACGCCCTTGTGCTAAACAACACTGCAGTCTCCGCTAAATAGCTAAAGAGAGCAACAAGTCATACAGACCATAAGAAAAATAATAATCAATTGATACCCTCTATGGCTGTCATCCCCTTCCTTATATGCTTGGTGAGCTTCCTCACCTTGGG
This sequence comes from Pinus albicaulis, assembly GCA_034641835.2. NCBI lineage: Eukaryota > Viridiplantae > Streptophyta > Pinopsida > Pinales > Pinaceae > Pinus > Pinus albicaulis. The sequence goes on from CM076579.1 coordinate 852,391,743, forward strand.
CCCCACTCATTAAAGCCACTACTTCCATGCATGGAATCTCCTTCCCAAACTGCGCTGCTCCTCAATGAATGTCCACTCCTCCATACCAGCGCTGTTGATTTGGTCAAAGTTGACCCAGCCTACATGATCCATCCCCTTTTCACACATACGGTTACTTAATCAATCTATTTAGAGGAGCCCCATTCACATTAGGAGTGATTTTAATCCTACTAAGGAGATTTATGGGTCTCCCTACCCTCTTATTCTTCTACCTAAGAAAAAAAACAAAATTTAATATTCCAACTAGCTAAAAGCTAATTGGGAATATTACAATCCTTGTTATAGCATCATTTCTCACCTTCATATGATTCATGATTGATTTTATGGCTTTGGGCACCCATTCCTATAGACTTGGACAAATTCACTAAAAAACAGTGTAAAAATCCCCATACGCGATTATGCCCAGACTTTTCCGCATGTATACGCGAGTCCAACTGCACTTTTCCGTGTATGCCATTAAAATCATTAAAAATATATATATAAATTCCCTATTTTCGGGCTGGGTTGATGGTTACTCAGGTAGTTCAACCACCCCAGCACGTGGCCAACTGTTTCCAACTATTGAAACTGCTTGGAGGGAGTATAAAAGCCCCTCATGTGTATGGCCTAAGGGAGAGAGAGAATTATTGATATTATACTCTATTGGTATTCCCTATCCAAGTCTGATTCCCCGTGCCTCCTGCACTTTCCCAGTTCATTACAGGAAACCCTTGTTTCCTTGAGATGCTCATCTCCCTATATGTCATCTCGTATGCACCAGTTTGGAAGAAATCTTAGTGAGGCAAGGGCGGGACGGATCCGGACGACGGTCTGCTCGAAGATCGTGGGAGGATTTAGGTGATCTCTCCACTCATTATTTCTGTACATCCTATTTATAATACAGAAGTACCATCTTGTTCCCGAAATATACGTGTTAGTGTCTGCTTACATATATGAGAAAATTATTATTTGAGCATTCATTATGGTTTATCTGATGTTTTATATGGATTTCACTAAAATTTAGAGTAGATATATGCTGTACAACCAGTTCTTCGTGCTTGTTTCTTCTTGTCTTTCAGGTTAAGAAGGAAGGACGGTTGTTGGGGGTTTGGACCCCGCGAGATCTACTTCAACTGTAGGACCTACGGGTAACTTCCTCGATCTACTCTATTTAGTTTTTCATGAACATGTATGGTTGTGTGAGTCCTTCTTAAGTAGCATGCCCCTGCTCTGTGGAGGTTGTAACCCAACGAACCTCTAGGGTGATTTTCCCCGAAACAGAACTGGCGACTCCACTGGGGATCACATTCTTATGATTCCCCTGTTGGGTGGTTTCAGTTGTTTGATAGGTTGCCGACAGTTTTAACTTTCATTTGCAGTCCAATTTACTTTTTCTCAGTCAGTCTGAAGTCATGGTTTCTTATCCAGGCTTGATCCTTTTTGTTTTTTCACTATTTACCTTTATATACGTGCTTTTTTATGCACACAGTCGCGTATACACACAATTTTTTCTAAAGGAAGTCGCGTATACGCGTGTTTCCTTTAGCACAGTCGCGTATGCACGCTTGTTGCTGAACTGTGAAGTAGCGTATACCTAGGCAGATTTTGAATTTTTGGATTTATTGACTTTTTAGTCCTTTCTGGCTGTGGAGACCTATTCCTACAGTGTCTTTGTACTCTCTGGATTGTGAAGAAGGTGGTATTTAGTCTTTTCTCTCTTTCGTTTGATTGAAAACTAGTCTTTTTGGCAAAGTGTTGTTTCTGGTGCTGGCACTTCTGGTTTGAGTACCAAGATCACTTTCTGGGCATTCTTGGCTGTTCTTCTTTATCAGAACAGAGAGCTCCTGCTCATTTACTCTTTCCTATCTTTTTGTTTGCTTTGCACTACGATTTTTGCTCATTTCTTGATTGGTTTTCTTGAGTTCAGTTGGCTAGGTCTTGTTGCAACTTTTGAAGAGTCTTTTTGGTTCTTTGGAGTTTTTTCTTGCGGCAGGATTGCACTATTATTTTAGGCTGAGCGGCTGAGTTTTCTTGTCTTTTTTGCTTGTATTGATCTTGCTACTAGTTAGCCTTATAAGATTTGCAGCATTTTTGGAAGTATTTGCTTGAAATTCAGTATTGATTGGCTTGGAATTTTATAGTTTTACTTGGTCTTTTTGAACTCTTTTATAAAACACAAAAGCTCAAAAAACATTTTGCTTTGTTGTTTGCTTTTGTTTTTGCATTTTTGTTTTCGTTTCTTTGTGTCTTTTGAAGCTTGGTTGAATTTTCTTGCCTTTGGATTTTGGCTTAATAATTGGAAGGGAGTTGTCATTCATTTCTTCTTCTTGTTTTTAAGCGTTTTTGGTGTCTTCATATTAAGAGTTCTTGATTTCGGGAACTAGCTTTCTGGACAACCATGAAGAGTTAAAACTGAAGGACTTTTGGGAAATTTCACTTTGCTTTAGGAGATTTTGCATCTTCGGATTTGCATGCTTGTAGTGATTTGCATTAGATGCATTTAATCATTTAGTCACTTTCATAGTTTTTGTGAGTGTGAGTTTGCTGTCTGAAAAGAAAAAATACATTTTTAATCTCGTCGAACCCGTGTAGAAGTTGCTTTTCATCGAAAGAAAATAACTGCATTTTGCATGTAGTTTGGTTTTTATTAATTTCTTTCTGCGTCAAAACATCATAAGTTTCATTTCCGCATCCTTGTGACTTAACATAACAACCCATTAAAATAAGCGATATAATTTAAAATCAACTAGCAAGTTTTCTAAGTGTCATACACCAACTAGCTAGGTTGTAGGGCCTTGGATTAGCTGAGTGGAGAGTTAACTCTCCAAGGCCGCTAAAAAAAAACATAGAAGTTGATTAATTGAGCGAAATCCAACTCCGTTAGGTGGACCGGGAAAGCTCTCCTCCAGAGAGTCAAGCGCGAGGGGAAGTGAAGGCTGAGAAGAGGGATACCCCCTCTCCGATTAGCTGAATCTGAACTCAAGACCGTTCCGCCCGGCTTCTGACACGGATTGGTGCCCATAGTTGCCACTCCTAGGTTCCACACAGGTGACTGCGGGGGGGAATACCCGTGGTACTTGAGGCAGACGTCGCATCACTTTTAGCAGTACTTCTGGGGGTGCCCTTGCGAAGCTTGGGTGCTTGAGCCGGCAAAGGCTATCGTTAGGAGGTCGGCGTAACTGTTTCTGATACCTTCGCTAGTTGTTCTGGGCCCTAATAATCCCAGACTGCTTTCGGGAGGTCCTATATTTCGCTTTCCTGTGTTTTGGTGTCCGGTCCTCATCACTCGGAGCGGAAATACTTGGAGGTTGTTTTCTTGATTGTATCTCAGGGATTTTTCTTTTAGTGAGTGCTCTTTGCTCCTAGCTTGCCTAGGTTTTCACTTTTTTGAGTCTAATTTAAAATCTATTAAAGTGGCTGATCAAGCGCCTCGTCGATCGAGGAGAATCCGAGGGTTATCTCTCGAGAGTCCAGAGCCTTCTTCGAGAAGGCGTAGGAGTGATTTAGCAGGTGGTTACCACCCTGTGGCATCTGACGCAGTGGAGAGAGATCCTCCACAAAGGTCTGAAGGTTTCATAGCTGATTCTGGTGTCGGTTCCGAGAGGAGCGTTCCGCAGGAAGAAGATTTTCAAATTGAGAAGTACCTAAACCTCCTTCGTCAGGTCCATCTCCTCTTCCTCCTGATTATCCATTTGTTGTTCAGTACATCGGACCTGAGTCTGAGAGACCGGAAGATCTTCCGTATCATTCATACCTTTCGATGGCCACAACTGGGAATGCGGCTTCTCCCGTGAGTGCTGCAGGCATTCAGACTCCTGCTTCTGTTGAAGGAGGGGGCACTATTGCTTTATCTTTGATTGCTTCTAGTGCTGTTGTGTTTGGCTCTGGTTTCACCCAAGCACATGCTTCTCATTCTGGTCCCTTCTTTTCAGGGATGCCCTCTAGTGGGAATCCCTCTTTTTCCTTTTGCGCTGCTGCAGCTGGATCTACACCCATGTCTTCCATGGCTAGTGGATCAGCTTCTTTCCAAGGGTTCCCCTTCAGAACTGGACACATTCCTAGTTTGAATCCTTCTTTAGGGTCCTTTCCGTTTACTTCTTAGACCTAGAGTTTCAACCCTTGGTCTGGGGGGCAAAGTTCGACTACTTTTACAGGATGGAACCCTGTGTTCACTACAGCGGGGGCAGGGAATCAGTTTTACGCAGGTCATCAAGGGAATACTTCTTTCCCTTCATCGAGTGCTTATCATACTTTTTCTCCTCTGTCTAATGCCTGGAACCCCTACCAGGGGCTTTCCTCTTCATTTAATACTTCAGCAGGGGGAACTGGTCTGGGCTTTGGTAACTCGGCGTGGGGAGGAGGTTCTTCTCCTTTTTCTACGAGTCCTTTTTGGCAACCTGGTGCCTCATCAAATCCAGGGTATTCTTTTTAGAATGTTGGGAACCCATCCCATCAAGGATGGAATCCTCAGGCTCCGCCTCGCTTACATTTTCTGGCAACGTTAAACTTGCCAGATCTGTCGAAGTTGACTAATGATCCGATTCGTTATAGTCCGGGGTGGCCTCCGGTCCCGACCAAACTTCCTTCAGATATTCCAAAGTTTAAAGGTAATAATGGAGAGGATCTGGCTGACAACATCACCACTTTCCACTTATGGTGTTCTTCGAACTCCCTGATCGATGATTCGATTAGGTTGAGATTATTTCAACGCACCCTAACTGGAAACGCTGCCAAATGGTATATCGAGTTAACTGGGGGCAGTTTTGCTACATTTGGAGAACTGGCTGTCACATTTATAAACCATTTTCAGTTTCCTGTCCGATATGAGGCTGGGACGGAACTCCTAGCTAATTTTAAGCAGGACGAAGCAACTCACATTTCTGATCACATTTAGGAATGGAGGAGAAGGAAGAGGCTTATTAAAGCTCATATTCCAGGAGAATTCCTTCTCGAATGGTTTCTGAAATCTCTGCAGTCAGACATTTCAAAAGATGTATCCCTATCTGGGGTATTTTCTGAGGAGCAGGCCATTTTTAGGGCCCAACAGCTGGAACTGATCTATTCTCAGTCTGGGGTCCTTTATAAATATTTGCCCAATGCTCCTCGCTCCAAATTAGATTTATCGAAAACTAAGCCCGGTCCTCATGGTGATGGGCTTGTCGGATCGATCAATAGTGGTGCAACTAGCCTGCTTACTCAACTGCAGCAGTTGTCTTTGCAATCTGCTCCTTCTAGTCAGGCTGTGCCTGCTGAGTCATCGCCTTCCCAGTATTTGTCCATAAATGCTGTCCAAGCTTCTGATCCCAAAGGAAATCAACAATCCGATGGGAAGAAGAAGGGATGAAATAACAAGAAGAAGGGCAAGAACGGGAAGGGTAATGCAAATAAAACCAACGAGCGTGTTGGTGAGGGTCCAAAGGAGAAAAAGAAAGTGAAGTTTCCATGCAAGTTGTGTACTGGAGACCATCTCACACACCTTTGCCCTAAAATTCAGGATGCGCAGTGCTTGTTAGCCCAGCAGGGTTCTTCTAGTTCCCAGGCTGTGTTAACAAACCCTTTTCCCCAAGGGCATCAATTAGTTGTTGGCGCGAACCAAAATCTTGGGGCTTCCTCTGGGGGCACCCAGGAAGGGGAAATTCCATCGAACATTTTCATGATGAGTTATCACGCGGATATCGCTACGAGATCCCGTGATTATGGCGGAGAAGAGTCTTCGAAAGCTAAGGAAGTTCCTGATGCTACTGAGCCGCTTCACATTACGAAGCCTACTGTTGAGTCTATGCCTCGGATGCCCAAAGCATCTTCTAAGCGATCAACGATTAATCCAAATGCTAGGGCTGCCAGAAGTACTCGATTGTGGAAGATCTGGCGCAGAGTCCTTGTGCTATGTCAGCTTTAGAGGTACTCCAGTCTTGTTCGGCTCAGCGCAGTGCTTTTCTCACTGCCATTGGGGCTATTGATCTGAAAAACTCTCTTCTGATTACTTTTGATATGACTAATTTTAAGAAGAGACTTCCTCATCACATGGCTTTTCATATTAAATCGTCGTATCGGAAGTGAAATATCTTTCGAATGGTTGTTGATGAGGGTGCTTCCACATGCGTGATGTCTCTCGCATGCTGGAAGACACTTTGTTAAGTCCCTATATTAATATTATAGCCCCTTATTATGTTAGTGTAGCCCCCCTTATTGTTATTATTGTACCCCTGTAACCCCCATATTGTTATTATTGTGCCCTTAAATTATTATTGTTAGGTCGGCTAGGATTACTTTGTGGCCCACTAGGATTACATTATGGCCCCATGGACTCCTATATATAGAAAGGAGGTTTTGTAAATTGTATCATCCAAGAATTGTTTATTCATGTAATGTATTGGAGGTTGCCCCCTCGAAGTGGCTTATTTCTAAGGCGTTGATATCTCATTTCTTCTATTTTTTGGAGTTGGTTACACAACATTTGGTATCAGAGCTTTGGATTCTAGGGTTTCGCTGCTCCAAACAGGTCATCGTGGCATTTTCGCTATAAAATTTTTTCTACGAAGCTTCAGAAGCTGAAATTTTTAGGGTGCGAAGCTGAAATCTTGAGGAAGGTTGTCTAAAAATTTCAGATCTTGGTTCGCAATATTTGAGGAGATATCATCTGTGGAAGTTAGGTATTTTTTCAAGCTCATAAACAGGTCATCGTGGCATTTGCGCTATAAAGTTTTTTGTACGAAGGGTCAGAGTCTGAAATTCATATGGTGCGAAGCTGAAATCCTGAGGAAATTCGTCAAAAAATTTCAGAACTTGGTTCGCAATATTTTTGGAGATATGATCTGTGGAAGGTAGTGCTTTTTCAGGCTCCTGAATTTCATCTCAAAGAGGTGATCGTGGGAAACGTTCAATAACTCTCTCTCTGGGCATTGGATTGGAGTGACGTAAATTTTTTTCGCAATTACATAGAATTTAGTTTATTGGCTATCAATTTCAGAGACAAAGGACGAAACAGTGACACGTGGCTAGTCGTACAAGGTCGCTCTACTGAACCAGTCCATAATTAGGTCTTTGTGGGAGATTGGACACAACTTTTTCTTGGAGAATCCAAATTAGATCAGACCTGTGGCATTTTAAATAAGCTTTAGAGGGCTATTACAGGGCTGAACTTCAGATATTGAATATTTTCAATTACAGTGATAATCCAATTTCAATATCGAGCTCCTCAAAAGAAAGAAAAAGGTGTGTATTTTTCCAAATTGCATAAGTCTTGTTTGAAGAATCAATTTGAATTGATTACAAGGGCATATTTTAGAATTTTTATCAGTATTGGGTTCTATAATGCCTCCTAAAAATAATTCCATACCCATTAAGCCCTTAGAAAGCTATACTATGACGCATGAGGAGGAAGAATTGCAATATGAGATATCAAAATTACGGTACCAAGTGCAACAAGTTTCAATCTTACGAAGAGCAATTGAAGATGAAATAGATGGTTTAAAAGCAAAAATGGAGGCTAAGTTGGATGGTTTGAAGGATCAAATAATAGCAAATATGGATGATAAATTAATGGAAGATCACATCAAGCATCAACAACAAGTTCTCCAACTCTCAAAGGATAACCCAACTTTGGTGCAGAATCTAATGAAACAACAGGAAGATCAACATCACATCGAAAGAAGTTATGAAGCAGTCATAGAAACAAGAACTTGACAAGTACGATCAATTTCAAAGTATCTCAGCAAGTGGAAGAACTTTCCTGTAAAATATTTCACATGGAGGATGAAAATTTTATACAGAAGCAACAAGAAGTAATCAAGCGTTGAGGACAACACTTGTTTGAAGGAGAGGGGCATGTTAAGTCCCTATATTAATAGTATAGCCCCTTATTATGTTAGTGTAGCCCCCCTTATTGTTATTATTGTACCCCTGTAACCCCCATATTGTTATTGTTGTGCCCTTAAATTATTATTGTTAGGTCGGCTAGGATTACATTGTGGCCCACTAGGATTACATTATGGCCCCATGGACTCCTATATATAGAAAGGAGGTTTTGTAAATTGTATCATCCAAGAATTGTTCATTTATGTATGTATTGGAGGTTTCCCCCTCGAAGTGGCTTATTAGTGGCTTATTTCTAAGGCGTTGATATCTCTTTTCTTCTATTTTTTGAGTTGGTTACACAACACACTTGGATCTCCCCAGCCGTTCCATCTAGCATCGGTTTCATCAAGGCTCGATGGTCATTCTCACAGACCCCATGGTATTGTCCCAGCTTTGCCCATCTGTGTTGGGGGAAAAACTGTTAATATAGAGGTTGAGGTAGTGGATGCAAGCTTGGACTACAACCTTCCGTTGGGGAGAAATTGGATTTATGAGATGGATGCCATTGCATCCTCATTATTTTGAATTATATGTTTCCCCCACGAAGGGAGGATTGTTACAGTGGATCAACTGGACTGTCCTCATGTAGACCCGAATGCGTCTACTGACTCATCTATTCCTAAGTTGGATAATACTAAGGCGCCTGTTGAGAATTTAGGAGTTGGAATGTATTCTTCCTTGATGGGTACTTTTGATATTCCTCCTCCTACGGTTCATATTAATGCTATTTCATCCTCCAAGGCTCCTCTTCGAAGAGAGTTCTTTAGAACTCATTATTTTTCGGACCCTTGGACCTTGCCTTCCCCTACCGCCACATTAGCGGAAGGTCAAGTGGGTGGAATGACATTTCCTATTTCTGCAGCTGAGATTGCTTATCAGTCTATTGTTGACTCTGCAGAATCCATCCCAGCTCCTCTTTCACCGGAAGAGTTGGATGGCGATGTGGCTCCGGCTTGGACACTTAGTTCTTCTTCTGCCCAGGATTGTCTTGATACCACTCTTCCATCTGAAGAGGCCATCCTGGAAGCCATGACTGGTATAGATAGACCATGGGATGATTTTCATCATCGGTCTTACTTCTTACCTGATTTGAGCAAAGTTGAAACAATTTTTCCAAGTCCTCCGTCTCCTGGTCCTGTTCACCCAGTCTTGAACCCTTTAGCACCAACACAGGTTTATGCTGAAGGGAACATGGCTGTGATATCTCCTACTATCCCGGTGAACATTTCCAGGGATCCCAATATTATTGAGAATGTCTTCATTGGAGCTGAATGTTCCCGTGAAGAGGTTCAAATTTACACCGAGCTCTTTAAAGAGTATAGGGATGTATTTGCTTGGTCTTATGAGGAAATTCCTGGAATAGACCCATCTATTGTCCAGCATGAGATCAAGACGTATAAAAACGCCAAGCCGGTGAGGCAAAAACTTCGTCCGGTCAATCCTAGAAAGGAAGCAACTATCAAAGCTGAAGTTGAGAAGCTGCTTAAGGCGGGATTCATTTTCCCTATTCCTTTGACTGAATGGGTTTCAAATCCCGTTCCTGTAGATAAAAAGCAAGGAACGATTTGAGTGTGCATCGATTTCAGAGACCTAAATAAAGTGTGTCCTAAAGATAATTACCCCACACCATTTATCGATCAGATCATTGACGAGTGTGCCGGTAATGAGATTTTCTCCTTCATGGACGGTTTCTCCGGATATAATCAAATTACTATCCATCCTGAAGATCAACATAAGACTGCCTTTATTTGTCCCTGGGGTACATTTGCATACAAGAAGATGCCTTTTGGTCTTAAAAATGCTGGGGCTACCTTTCAGCGGGCCATGTCATATCCCTTTCACGACATCAAAAAAATTATCGAGGCGTACTTAGATGATTTAGCTGCTCATTCTCGAAAGAGGATGGATCATCCTGGTCACCTCCGGAAAATATTTGAACGATGTCGGTTCTATAAGATTAGATTGAATCTGAAAAAGTGCGTTTTCGCGGTTACATCCGGTCGGCTATTGGGATTCATTGTGTCTAGGGAAGGGATAAGGGTAGATCCCTTCAAGGTTAAGGCAATACTTCGGTTGCCTCCCCCGTCCTCAATTCGTCAGCTTCAAAGTCTTCAAGGGAGTTCTAATTTTCTTCGGAGATTTATCGTAAATTATGTTGAAGTTACAAAGGGATTTATGAGATTGTTGAAGAAAGGAGTTCCTTTTCTTTGGGACGACTACGCTCAACGCTCATTCGATGCCTTGAAGAAAGCATTGACCTCTGCTCCTTTATTGAGTCCACCTGATTATAGCAGAGATTTCCTTTTGTATCTGGCAGCAGCAGAATCTACCATCGGTATGGTTGTGGTTCAGGAGGATGATGCTCTTGCAGAGCATGTTATTTACTACCTTAGTCGAGGCTTGGTAGGAATTGAACTCCGATATACTCCGATAGAAAATTTAGCCTTAGCAGCAGTTCATGCTGTGCAGCGACTTCGACATTACATTATTCTTCGCAAAACTTATGTTTTGGCAGCTTCCAATCCATTTCAGTTTGTCCTCAGTAGGCGAGTGATTGGGGGCAAATACAATAGATGGATTGTGATTTTGCAGGAATTTGATCTTGAGTTTATGTCTGCCAAGTCCAAGAAATCATTGGTTTTCACAGAATTGATCTCCAAGTTGCCCTGTGGGGAAGAGATTATCTATGATGAATCCTTTCCGGATGAACATTTGTTTCTTATCTCTTCACAGGATCCTTGGTATGGAGATATGATTGTGTATCTTCAGACTGCGAAGTTTCCCTCTACTTTTTCGAAAGATGAGCGTCGTAAGTTGCATCACTTGGCCAAGAATTATTTGATTATTGGTGATGCTTTATACTGTCGAGGGGTTGATTCAATCCTAAAATGTTGCTTATCTCGAAAAGCTGAAATTTGTGTGCTGAATGATTCTCACAGTGGAGCTTGTGGGGGTCATTTATCTGGGCTTGCTACAGCCCAAAAAATCTTGCATGCTGGGTACTTTTGGCCCTCGATTTTCAAAGATTGTATAGAATCGGTCAAAAAGTATCATCCGTGTCAAGTTTATACTTGAAAAATGCGCGCTCATCCAGCTCTGCTTTTTCCATTCATTACTGTCGGTCCCTTTACAAAGTGGGGAATTGATTATACTACTTGTAACCCACCTTCGGCTAAAGGTCACAAGTACATTATTGTAGCAGTAGACTACTTTACGAAGTGGGTCGAGGCTATGCCTACTTTTGGGAACGATGATGAGACTGCAGCTCTTTTCCTTTTCAGCCAGGTTATCGCTTGTTTTGGTATTCCTAGAGGGTGTCCGATGTTGGCCGAGTCATTTTCGAATGGTATGATGGGTGATTTATGAAACACTCAAATTGGGTTTCCGGCAGGAGCATTCATCTCCATATTATCCTCAGGCCAATGGCCAGGTGGAAGCCGTGAATAAGTCCTTGAAGACAATTCTTCAAAGGACGATTGATAAACATAGATCCAACTGGCACATTATGCTATATCCTGCACTCTGGGCATACAGGACGTCAGTTAAAACTGCAACTGGCTTTACTCCGTTTCAGTTAGTCCACGGGGTGGAATACGTATTTCCCATTGAATGCGAGATTCCTTCCCTTAAACTGGCTGTTGAGCTTCTTCCTGACACTTCTAGTCTGGCAGAGCGGCTTCTTCATCTGGAACATCTTGATGAGCAGCGTCGAGATGCCGCCATGATGAATGAAGCGCATAAAAACCGAGTTAAAGTTCGGTACGATAAGGCGGTCAAGCCCAGGGTTTTTTCGGAAGGTGACCTTGTTTTGGTCTATGCCCAAGAAAAAGATGCCCTGGGGGCAGGAAAGTTTAAGTCTATGTGGTATGGCCCCTTCATCGTTAAAAAAGTCCTTAAAAAAGGAGCATATACCTTGGTTGATTTTGAAGGAAACGAGTTGCCGGAGCCCAGAAATGGGCTCTATTTGAAGAAGTATTATGCCTAGGCTTCGGCCTGGCATGTTGCTTTTGTATATAGTAGTTTTTCTTTGTACATATCTGGTTGATTTTCGATCTTTGATGGGTTGGTGATGTTTTTGATCTGCTTTGGCAGGTTGTGTTGGATGTCATGAGTCATTTTGGTTTCGCCGATGGTGCTAGTAGACACACCCGGAACTTAGCTTCCGCGGCTTGGGTGCTTCATTATCCATCCGGTCAGCTGTTAGTATCAAGAGGGGTCTGCATTGGTCTTGCTTCCAATATTATAGTAGAATACACTGCAGTTGTTCATCTACTCTCGGAGGCAATATCTTTGGGTGTTGATTCGTTGGTAGTTTTCTTGGACTCTCAGCTGGTGGTGTCGCAGTTGAACAATACTTATCGGGTACGAGATCCATTTTTATTACGATTGTTCTTGAGGGTACGTTTGTTACAAAGGTCATTTCAATTTTTAACTTTCATTCATATTCCTCGAGCTGAAAATTGGTTTGATGACTCATTAGCTAATCAAGCATTGGATTGGCATATTAATCATTCCATACAATAAAATTTAATCATCAAAAACATCATACATTTTGATACATTTATCACATCACTTCAAATATCGGTGTATATATATCATCAGAGTGTTCAAAAACTTTACAAAATTTGGATCCATAAGGTCAGACAAAACTTGCGCTTATGCCCGATCATGTTCAGTCTCAAAAAAGAATATACAGTCATCTAATACATAATATCTGTCTACTCCTGAGGTCCCTGCCCAGAAGTCGTGTTCCTATAGAACGTGACCGCAGTGGCAACTCGGCGGAATAGTCGTACCCAGTCTCGGGGCACTCCTACCACCCGTCTCTGGATGGCTTCTGGCAGGTCTTCCACGGCAGCCATAGGTATTTGGTGGGTTAACCCCTCCAAATTCCTCTGCACAGCCTGGAGAGTCCTATCTGAATCCACTGTATCTGTTCGCCCCTGCGGCGCTTGTGGCGCGGGAAACCCTCAGGACGCACTGGTCCAATATCTGTATCATGATCATGTTTACATTGTCAGTCATTATGAATCCAATAAAAAACATGTTTATTTTCATTTTTTCATACATATTTGAAAAAATCCAAAAAAATTATATAAATAATTTTTTTTTGCAAACTCACCAACTGTGCCCCATGCTGTGCCTGGTGGAAGAACTAGATCTGGATCTCCATGAAAGTCCATCCCGGCATAGGGATAATCGTCCACCGCTATGATTTTTTCTCCCCACCAACAGAATAACTCATCGTCCCATGTGGTCCGGGGTACTTCACTACCCCCCAATCTCTTCATCATGTCCGCCCAACGGGAAATTCTTGGGTCCCGCGGGCTACTGATGGTAGAGATAACTCTGGGTCTCAATGCTGGTATCTTCTCAAAGAAGAATGTTGTCAAAATTGTACCGTAGCCAAAGTGTTTGGTCTTTGCTTGGCGGATTGAGGTCAACTGTTGTTTCATGTTCAGTAAAAGGGCTGTGCACCAATCATACACATGAGTCAAGCATTCTACTGCTATGCTCATTTGCGTCCTGGACGCCTGATGTAGAGAGGTAGATCCTGCCACTCTGCCAATGGTGAAAAGGAGGATTTCCATGTGCAAATCCCGTAAATCTTTAATTGCAATCTGCGTTCCAACCTTTTTGGAACCCTCTACGCAATACACGTGGACATAGTCTTCCATGGTTAGCCCTCCCAGGGGCTTCCCGTGCAAGTCTACTAGTTCTCCCCTCCGGGAGAGTCCAGTAATAAAGTATATGTCTTCCACTTCAATGCGTACTAGCATCTGATCTATCATGAAACAATCTTGGTCTGGTTCCCAGTAATTGACGAGCATTTCTAGCAACCGAGGATTGCTTTTCATATTTGGCATTTTGAAGAATTTGAACAATCCGCAATTCTGAAGGATATTTTGCGCTGCTCGATCTTGCATGACCTCTTGATCAATTGCGCTATGTTCACGCTCCCTCCATGAGATTTTCATCCTGTCAAATTTCATTAAATCATGCATTAGCCACGCATTTTTTGATTCGGACCTGCGCATACGCGACTTTTTCTTTGCACAGTCGCGTGTATACGCGACTTTCCTGTTATGAACCCGCGTATGCGCAAGTCCACATTTTTTAGCAAGGGTTTTAACGGTAAAATTCACTAAATTTTAATTTCTAAATGGAAAAAATGATTTGCAAAGATGATTGAGGAGCCTACCTGAAAATTCGGTGTGTTTCGACGGTCGGTTGTTCCTGATTTGACGAAAGAATTTTTTTGCTCCAAAGCACTTTTTTCCAAATCAGCAATGCAATAATGAACCAAATATGAGGTAATTTGTCTATTTATGCCTAAAAAGTTGAAAATTTTCGCAAAAATTTGTTATGCTCATTTTTTCGATCTATCTTAAGCTGCATAACTCGGATGCTTGGAAGTGCCCAGTTTGGTATGTTTTCAGGTACATTTTGACGATTTTGAGATTTTTTCCGGTTTTTGATCCATGATTACCGACTCGTCACGGCAGGTATATGATCTTCACTGGCATATAGGTTAGGGAAATCACTTTCCGTTGCATCTTGCATACTAGCCTCCATACTGATCACTTGCCTTAGGGTCGATCCCATCAGGTCATGAGTATTACACTCATTTCACTCGCCGATTATTTAATCATGACTTGGTGGTAGAGCCTTCCTTTACATGGGCTTCCTAGTTAGTTCCTTGCTATCACTTGTTGCCCATGCTGCGTTTTGTGTAGGCTCGGGAGTCCTCTTTAGTCCCGCCATGTCTTATGTGTTGAAGCTTCATTCGTTTTCTTCATCACTATCATTTTTTTCTGGCTTTTACCCTAGAGGCTCCCTGGTGTCGTTAAGTTGTATTACTGCATTGCATATTGGCTACTTGTTTATCCTGGCCTTTAGCCGGCTTCATTTGGACTCGATGTTTAAGCCAACTTTTGACCTTGACTCTATGTACAAGTTAACCATTGCATGCACTTAGCTATCACAACTTGACACCTTTTACCCATGGATGGAACGTTCCTCTGAGTATCACTTACCAGTTTTCGCCACCTTGCATTGAGCATAGGATTGTTCCAATCCCAGGAACTAGTGCATCTGATTTTTTGATACTCGTTCTATCCATTGTACCATAGCATTGTTTTATTCTTTTTCAGGCTTATTATATGAAAAAGACAAAAAAATCAAATATAACAAAAAGAGCGGGAACGGGATGTATCTTCGTTATTTTGATGGCAGTACAGAGTCAGTTTGTCGCCCTTGAACAAAGCACATATACTTATATATATTTCCTTCATTTGGGATGGTTTAGTTTTGACCTAGGTTCAGCCTTTACCATGTTTCACTTGTCAGTTCTCCCCCGGTTGGTTATCTCTTCCAATCATATGGAGAGTTTGTTTTGCCTCCTGCATAACAGACTTATACAGTGTCACTTTTACTGCCATGGTCATCATGAGTCGTGTTTTTGTTCAAGGGAAGTCTAACCAGAGTCGGCCATTCTGCGGTGTCTCTTGACTCATTATTCAGTCGGCCTTCCCGGTCTTGTCAGTATCTTGTTCTATCACATCAGATGTTTTGGTCTTCTGCTCGTGTTGGTTTGAGAAGGTCCCCATTGACTTCTTGCTGGCGGGTTTGTCTCTTATCGACTACGACACATTGCTCTGAGAGAAAACCTAGAGCCGCACCCTGGCCCTATTTCCATCATTGATAGGTGACCTTGTGCTCAACATTTGATCATCATTATGGGTCTTTGACTGAGTGGTTTCCCCTGTGTTCGATGTCAGCACACATTATCACACTTGGGATTCGTGCAGTACCTTGATTTCCATTTGACCCTATTGGTGGATTTCTCGCCTCTGTGTCAGCTTTCATTATTGGTTGGTTCAGAGGGTTTCTTCCGTGCGCTAGCTTCATCTTGTGCATGTCGGAAACGTACTTCGATTTTGGTTCCATCACTCTACTTCGTCCGATTCCTTCCAAATCTTGGCCTGCGGGTTACACTCGCGTTGGACTGATGTGGGATGCCTTAATTCCTTCCTTCCAACAGATCTTTTCCCATCGACTCCGACTCATTGCTCTGGGAATAAGGTCTAGAGTCTTTTGTCAGTACCTTAGGGTTTGCAGTCATCAGTGGCAGACTCTTTGCTATCTACAGTGGGGATTCATCATTGCCTCCTGATTGGTAAATTCTTTCAAGTGTTCGACTTCAACTCATTCATTCGCACTTGTTAGATTGTACTGGGGCACCTTGACACTCATTTTCATTATTGGTGGGTTGTCTCGCGTTGGTTAACGGTATACATTATTGACCGGTAATCCAACGATTTCTCACATGGTCGACTTCAGCTCATTTATTCCCATTGTGTAGAATTGTGCCATAGTGATTGGTGAAGACCTCGGGTTGCATCAACATTTCTCGGTTCACTTTTGACAGTCCATTCAGTTTCTGCCAGTGATGCCATCCACTCTTATATGTTGCAGTTCAGTACAACAGCATCCTATATATTGGCTCCCGAGTTGCGTGATAGTACTGTTTGTTCCACCCCTTATGATTTGGTACTTGGAGATTCAGTTACTTATTTGATAAGACATCCAGTTGCAGCATCTTTGATCAGTTTTTTATATGTGATACTTGGACATTGATTCAGAATTATATTTCTGGACCATGCTCAGATGATTCATTGTGTACTTTCAGTTCAGTTATACTTGTATACATGTTGGATCTATTCAGTACTTTCTATATGATGTATTTTTGACTGAGCATGGGTATACCCGCCTCAGCATGAGTTGACTCTCTGTTTTCTTTCATTGGTTTTTGGCAGGCTGAAATCTGGTGAAGTCCTCTCTTGTCCTTGCAAAGTTCTTTCTATGTGCATAATACATTTCGGCCATCATGTACCCCTTCTGACCTCATATATTAGGGGGCATATGTTATAGCATCATTTCTCACCTTCATATGATTCATGATTTCTTTTATGGCTTTGGGCACCCATTCCTACAGACTTGGACAAATTCACTAAAAAACAATGTAAAAATCCCCATACGCGATTATGCCCAGACTTTTCCGCGTGTATACGCGAGTCCAACTGCACTTTTCCGCGTATGCCATTAAAATCATTAAAAAATATATAAAAATTCCCTATTTTCGGGCTGGGTTGATGGTTACTTAGGTAGTTCAACCACCCCAGCACGTGGCCAACTGTTTCCAACTGTTGAAACTACTTTGAGGGAGTATAAAAGCCCCTAATGTGTATGGCCTAAGGGAGAGAGAGAATTATTGATATTATACTTTGTTGGTATTCCCTATCCAAGTCTGATTCCCCGTGCCTCCTGCACTTTCCCAGTTCATTACAGGAAACCCTTGTTTCCTTGAGATGCTCATCTCCCTATATGTCATCTCGTATGCACCAGTTTGGAAGGAATCTTAGCGAGGCAAGGGCGGGACGGATCCGGACGACGGTCTGCTCGAAGATCGTGGAAGGATTCAGGTGATCTCTCCACTCGTTACTTTTGTACATGCTATTTATAATACAAAAGTACCATCTTGTTCCCGAAATATACGTGTTAGTGTCTGCTTACATATATGAGAATATTTGTTATTTAAGCATTCATTATGATTTATCTGATGTTTTATATCGATTTCACTAACATTTAGAGTAGATATATGCTGTACAACCAGTTCTTCGTGCTTGTTTCTTCTTGTCTTTCAAGTTAAGAAGGAAGGACGGTTGCTGGGGGTTTGGACCCCGCGGGATCTACTTCAACCGTAGGACCTACGGGTAACTTCCTCGATCTACTCTATTTAGTTTTTCATGAACATGTATGGTTGTGTGAGTCCTTATTAAGTAGCATGCCCCTACTTTGTGGAGGTTTTAACCTAACGAACCTCTAGGGTGATTTTCCCCGAAATAATCCTCCCCTCCCAAATGTTGATTTTCCTCAAGCAACTGTAAAGGTGAGTGCTAAAACTCTTCTCCTCCTTCCCTTGTGACACCTCCATGTGATAAGATCTCCTCATGAACCAAGTGTCCCCCAACCAATCCATCCATGGAATGCTCCTCCCAAATGCTCAAGCTAACCAAATGTCTCCTCCCATAAGGAAACAAGAGTTATAATTTAGTAATCATGTGATGCTCAACATTTTCTCTGAATCTTGAGGCATAATAAATGGGGAGAGTATCCATCCCAATGGGAACATTCGATCCATGTGTCATCTCGTGAAATATGCCCACAATAATGATAAGAACATCATCTACATATGGGATCAAAATCAAGGATACGTAAGCTGCCATACGAAATACTGGAGGAGCATCATAGTCCCACATGTGGAACCAGTGCAGTATGTCTCCTGACTGCCTTATAACATGATATAATAAGTGGTTTCCCCACCACTATTTTTCTACCACAATATTCTCACATGCTTGGAGAAGGTGAATAATCTTTGGTGCCAATCGAGTACACCGTGAATGATATATCATCTCCCTAAAATATCCTAGGGAGTGGCCATGCTCAACACTTCTTATGGCCCCAAGTGGACCATGAATTTTATAGGGAAGAGTTCTCCCTCTTGGAGAAATGATTTTTACATGAATGGTAAAGGAATGCAAATACTCATCTAGTAAATCATTATGCACAAAAACATGAACCTTACCATATACCTTGATCAAGATAGTAGAGTGGCTCATAGATGGGTCCCCTCTCATTATCAATGAGGAAATATGTGGTTGTGTTAACTCTATCAAAGATTTATGTCTCTCCTCCATCTCCACATAATCCATGCATCTCTTAATATGCTGGTGTATCTCCTCTTCAAAGCCTTCCCAAGTGAATCCATCCATGATAGGATGATATGCTCTCATGAAATAAGTGTGGCTGAAGAGAAAATACTCATGTGTTGCATGTATAAGATTCTCCTTGAGCTTAGATGCTCTAGGCAAGAATAATATACTCTGATAGTAGATGACCTCATCCTTCACTATATACCTCCCATCTTAATACTAGCCATCAAGTATCCGACATGCAAAGAGATCCTTCGAGTATTCCACCAATAGTAGGGATCTCAAATAAGGATCTATCCTCCATAATGATAATGCTGATGATCTACCATGTAAATTATATGTCATGTGGTTTCCCCCTTCTTTGACATCTCCCATGCCAAATTCACATACTGGGATGTTTTTATCCTTCCTCTCCTGCTCCTCCTATATTTGATCATGCTCAAGTAAAGGTTGATGTTTTTGGAGGTTAGCCTTCCATGGGAAGCTACAACCCATCCAAAACTTCCTGATTTTCGCCAAAGTATGCATGAGTGGCCACCAACCTCTACCATGTGTGGAATATTTCTCCCTAGGTGGAAGTATCTTCTGAGCCTCCAAATCCATGGAATGGTCTCCTTGCACCATGATGGTGCCATCCTCCATCCCTGCAACATCCTCTTTCAGCACAAGATGTGGGGTGAGAGTGGGTAATAATGATATTGGGAGAATGTCTAGGCTCCTCCTTGATCCTACCCAAGACTCTCTACACTGTGTCAAGTCCTCTCAATGTTCCCACTCCTCATGGATCTATGAGTGGTGTAACATGTTGTGAGACATTTCTCACCAACTCCCGATCAAGTGGCCCCCCAGGTGGAATGCCACTAAACAATAATGTATCATGGTCCAAGGTCATCTGCATAACTGATAGGACTCTTAGGTTCTTGTTTCCACTGCACAAATCCAGCTCTGTTTTCTGTGTATTATCTATCTGAGAGGGATAAGTGTGCATGCCCCTAATCATCTAATGTTTTCCACTCTTTCTATCCATCCACTCCATCTGCAAAGTCTCCCGATCCGTGGTGACCTTCCCCAAAGTAATCAACCACTACACACCCAATATCACATTGGTGTCAAGTATGTCAACCAAAAAGAAGTGACCAGTCAATGTATATGTCCCCGTGGTGACAGATAAATATGGAACATAATGCATGCACTAAATATTTCTAGCTCTTGGGAGCAAATCTGAAAATCCGTCAAAATCATCGGTGGGTATAGCCCTCCTCTGCACTATTTGGGCTTCAATAAAGTTGTGGGTAGCCCCACTGTCAATCAATACTAAAACCCTCTAATTCTGAATGGAACCTCGAACTCTCAAGGTAAAGTTCTTGGGTACTCCTCTCAATGATGCAAGGATCCCTTCAATTGGATAAAATGCTCCATTCCCACCTCCTAGTGGTGGTGGATCTTATCGTGCTATCCCATCACTGTGACCTCCTTTTGTTTCCTCTTCTTCTTCCTCCTCATCATCAGAAAATACCTCTATATAGTGTGCTTTCCCTGTTGCACATCTATGTCAGGGTGCCCATGATTCTTGGCAAGTGAAGCAAAGCTTCCTTCTCCTCAAGTCTCTTCGGACATCATCACTAAGAGGTACTTTTCTTTGGCTCTCCTTTTAAGGATGAGCCTTCTCATCTTTTCCCTTTGATGGGAAAGTGGGATTTTGCTAAAATTTTTCCTTTTATCTTAGCAGGCATCTTGTAGATCTCTAGCCCTTTCAATGGAATCTTGAAGGGTAGTGGGTTTGGTTGATTTAACCAATCTATGTAGAGGTTTTTCTAGCCCATCAATAAACATATAGACCCTCCTAGCTGCAGATAAATCAGGAACCATACCAAAAAGTTTTAGAAATTTAGAAATGTAAGTTTCTGTATTACCTGATTGTTTGAGCTTAGCTATCCCAATGAAAGGTTCCTCCAGGTCTCTTCAATCAAACCTCTCCACCAACCTCCTTGTGAACTCTGAACATTCAACCACATTGGCATGACCCAATGTAGAAAGACCATGAAACCACCAATCATGTGCTTCACTGTCAAGGTGCAGCACTACTATTTTGATAGCTTGCATCTCTTGTATTTGGTTCAACTGGAAGTAGATGTATAAATTTTCTACCCAATATTTGGAGTGAATTTGGATGACCCATCAAAAGTGGGTAAGAAAAATTAGCCCATAGTCCGGTGAAGATCATTGTGTTGTATGAATCCTCCACCTCTATTGTGATGCCGGGGTCTCCTATTGTCCTTGATCTGAGAGAACTCTCAAAAGCTCAAATGGTCCTTGATCTGACAGAACTCTCGAAAGCTCAAATGGTCCTTGAATATTTGAGATTCATACTCAAGAAAATGGTCTTCAAGAGTTTCTTGTTCTTGAAACCCTCCATTTTCCACTGCTAAAAATGTAGGCATTGTAGAGCGTTCAGAAACCTATTGCTTCACTGGTTGTGTTAGGGTCATATAATAATAGGATTCATAATTTTTGAATTGAATTTGATAGTCTCTTTAAATATGTACATACCTTGCTTTCTGCAAGTTGTTTTCCCATATTTGAAAATAATAAAAAATGAAAAGAGGGTAAAAGTCCTAAAAAAAAAGATCAAAGGATTTAGAAAAAGAATGGACCCCAAAAACAAAAAGAGATAAAAATAGATCATGAAAGTGTTTCAAGTTTAAATTCCACTACTTTATTCTACTTTTGCAAATAAGATTGTGTGCAACTTGTCCTAAATGCCACAATCCATGAGGGTAAAACAAATTAAACATGACCTCTCATGCTTTAAATTTTATGTTGTTAGATAGAGAATAAAGATCTGTCAAATTGTTTAAAATTGATAGATAAGTAGATATTTAGAGAATAAATGAGGAGCTCAACAGTTCAATCTGAGCCCTCGAATGAAATAAGGTTAGACTTAGATAGTTTTTATTCTTTGACATAAAATTTATTTAGGGTTGCAAGCGTAAATTCACTCATGAAAATGAAGTAAAAAATGTTATAAATAATGATGGGTAGGTAGAAATCAGTTGTGCAAGCATGTAATAAAGCATCATTGGGAAAAATTACTAATTTCCATTCCCCTATAATGACTTAGTATTCAAAAATACCAGTTAAAAAGGCTCAGATCATTTCTCTAACTTATTTTGGGACCGAACCCAAGGCTCGATAACTGATTGATTTAAAAATATTGAATTCCTACACAAAACCCATATTCATTGGCATTTACCCTTCATCCATTAATCATAATCCCTTTCCCTAAGTAACAACTCATTTTTACTTAGTAAAAGTAAAACCCTAAATAAATAATTTCATTTCCATTCAAAATCACTCAAAAACCCATAAAATGCATCTTATCGTAAGTCTAAGTGTGAAAAATACAAAAGGGACAGCTATGCTTTATTTACACTTTACTTAGTGTTAAAACATGTATTTTATTCATTTACCTACGTTACACCTTTTTTCCATATTAATTTCTAACCTAGATATTAATTCCTTAGAAACTATACCCTTCCATATAGTATTAAATCCTTTGTATTTTAATAAATTAAAAAAACCCACAATTTAATGTTTTAACCAATTTTATTTTACCCCACGTGATGAAATAGAATCCGCCCGTATTCCCACAGGTTTTAAATGTATCTATATAAAAATACCCCACCCCCTATAGTTATTAAACAAATGACAAATGTTTAAAAAATATATAATAAGACTCGTGCCAACATTATTTGTTGAAACATTTGTTAAATGTTTTAATTAAAACACATATATGACTTTACGCCTCCCATCATATAACCCAAGGTTTAACTTTATAGATTTATATTTATAAGGTTTGAAACCCATCCTGCCACATTAATAAACCCCAGACCCCACCTCTGAATGTCGTGCTACTCCTCAAACAAATCTCAATCGTTTGCATAGACCCTTCTTGATCCAATGATTGAAATCCCATATCACAAATAAAGTCATGCGATGATAACACTTTAATTTCCATGTGAAATAGGTGGTTTTCAAACCCTCTCCCTCATCCACGTGGCTCATTCATATTGGATAGCATTCGATCCGTTCCAAACCGCTTACCACATCTAATGTGCGCAATAATCACTCGCAGTTTCTATTCTTCGAAGCCCCAAAACCACCCATCCTATGATTTTACCACCATTCAATGCTTAACCTGCTTTAAACCAAAAACACTATAAAACTTCATAATACGCACAGTTAAGCCTTTTCTTCATTATCTGTCCATTTTTAAACCATCTCCAAATGAAAATCAAGCATTGTACTCCATTTTTTCACCCAAAGAACTAGAAATCCATTTCAACTATTGCTAAGACCACTTCAAGCTCCCATTTTACTTCAAGAGACTTCAACAACCATTATAAAGCCTCTCCTACACCTCAGAAACCTTTTCAATACCAAATACTTGCAAAAAGAGGTATTCTTCGAAGCAAATAACCTTCCCTTCATTTGAAAGAACCAAATTTCTACCAATTCAAACCTTGTGAAGCAAATTTTTCCCATATAAAGATCTGTATTTACACCCAAAAGAACAGATTTGATGCGAAACCATGATAAATTCAAATTTTTCTGAAGACTGTAACTTGTTTTAAGCAAAATTGAAGAAATTTAAGTATTACAGACCTTTAAAATCCCTTTGAATGAAAAAAACCCTTTTATAAATTCTCAAAACCCCTTTTTGTGCATAAATTAGAAGGCTTTAGGGTAGTTTTATCAAAAAAATATGCGGTAAAACCTATGCGAAAGGTTACACAATGTTCCCAAAACCCTGAATTTTAACAATTCTTTTTGCAAAATTGATTTTCAATAACAACAAAAATGAAAATTTGTTGTAATTCAAACCATTTTTCATAGTCTTTTACCATCATCAAAGAAATTATCCCTCCATGCAAACCTCTGTTTCATTAATAAATTTTTTTTTTTTGCAGGTCATTAGCAAAAGGAGAATTTGGATAAAACAATCTAAATACTAGTTAAAGATCCGTTTTACTCCAAAAGTTCACAAAGAAAATAATTTAAAATGTTATTCCTTAACAAAAGACTCCAGGCAGCAGAACAGAAAGAATTCATTTATGCAGAGAGAGATAAATTTACACAGTGAATGGTAAAAGTAAAATAAGAATTCACAGTAACAGTAAAAACAGAACAATCAAAGAGCATCAGAATTAAAGTGTATTAGATGAAAGTCAAAGTGAAAGTAAAATCAGAAGAAGTTACAGAGCAGTGAAGGTAAACAATAAAAGTAAGTACATAGGAAGTAAATGGTAAATAAATATGAAAATACTTTCAACAACAATGAATTTTATCCAAAGTGAAAGTAAAAATAGTTAAAAGAACAGTAAGGTTAAAATATGAAAACAGAGCAAGAAGGGACATTTTTGCATAAATTTCCTGTTTAAGTCATAGATTTGAAGAAA
This sequence comes from Pinus albicaulis, assembly GCA_034641835.2. Lineage (NCBI taxonomy): Eukaryota > Viridiplantae > Streptophyta > Pinopsida > Pinales > Pinaceae > Pinus > Pinus albicaulis. The sequence goes on from CM076579.1 coordinate 852,415,852, forward strand.
CTATTGTGGACAATCCAAGATGAATTTTTCAAACCTGAAGGAGTTTTATGTTCCTAATATTTCCAACTACAAAAACCTCTCTCACTTTTCTAACAACCATTATTGAATTGGAAATATTAAACAATATTGGAAAGCACTTTTTACAGAAAATTCTTGTTAAGTCATCATAGTGCAGAGAAGATGTTGGTCAATCAGAAATACATATTACAAAATGGAAGGAGGTTTTTATTCCTACGAGAACCATATACAAAAACCTATGTCACTTTTTGTACAGGTATTACAGAATGAGATATAAATGCACATATTTATAGCCTATTTTTCAGACTGTGCAAAGCTCTGTTTTACACATCGTTTTGCAGAGCCTATTGTGAACAACTGGAATTGAATTTTTGGAAACAGAGAGAGGTTTACCTTAGTAACATACTTATCTACAAAAACCTCTTTCACATTTTACATATATATTTTGGAGTGAGATATACAAAGGTATCATTGGATCCAAATTTTGCAGAATTGCTGGAGCAGAATGCACAAAGAAAGGAGACAGTTAGTGACTTGGATGCCTCATCATCAACTAAGATTTGAGATCAAATTATAATTCTATTATTTGTCACCATCAATCAATAAGTATAGTGCCAAATATATTCATTATTTTTGAGTGTCATTTTATTGAGTTCTATTTATGTAAAACAGTTTGAGATATTTGTAAAACAATCTTGATATTTTTTCAAGATATTTTAGTTTAGAATTTGTATAAATACTTCAATATTTGAAGTATTAGGGTGGAATAATATTGCTAGAGATTTTTATAGTCATTTCTTGTTGGACTTGAAATCTATATTGTGTGTCAAGATTTGAGTAGGGGGTTGGATCAAACCAATTGGCATCAGACTTCAGGATTCTTGTGATGAGCTATTTGGAGTGAAGTATTTCTTTACTTGTCATTGTTATCTTTCTTTGTTACATGCATCCATCTATTTTTTTTATAAATATGAATGAATAACTACAAGTATTAATACATGATTTTTTGAAAGCACCCTGTTTTTAACTAATTATCATTTATATGTTTTCCTCTGATTACCAGTGTAGGGAACCTTTAATTGCTCCCTTTCTTGTTTGACCTCTTCCTACTATTTCCTTTTCCGGATCAAAGGATTCTTAAGTGCCCTTTATCCCGATCATATCACCCCATAAAAACAAATTTCTAAGATCTTCAAGGGTTATCTATCTTGCCCTAAAAACATTTGATATTTTTGCCTTGATTCCAATTCTGTTTACTTGATTTTGACTCCTTAGCCCAATGGACAAATAAATTTCACACTATCCTTCCTTTCAAGTGATTTTTCCCACCAAATCTACCAAAACCAAACCAAAGCTGCACATTCATAACTAGCATAATATTTACAAATTGAAAAAAAGGTAAATTTTAAAGAGAGAGCCCTCTCTGAACCCTAGGAAGGCTAGATCCTAGAGTTTGAAGTTGGTTTGTGGTTACCTCTAGTGTTCTCTGACTAAAAACCAAAATCTCACAACTGTATAATTACTAGAGTGATAACAAGTTGATCACTCCAATGATGTGAAATGTCAGAGCCTTCTCCATGTAGAAACTATTTAGGGGATTCTTTGTGTCTATCCATTCTCATCTCCTTGATTTCTCTTGCAATATCTTGCATAGTTCAAAGAAGAAGCTTGGGATACTCCTTCTCCTCATCTTCTCCTGACAAGGGAGTTTTTCCTTTGTCTTCATTATCATCTGTATAATCATATCTCGTGTTTCTTCTCTTGAGATACCTCTTCTCTCTATATTTGAGAGGATCTCCTTATTCTGATAACATATTGGCTTAGATGCACAGGCTAAGCCAAGATTATGCTCTGATACCACTGTAATATTCCTAAACAGGAAAAGCAACAATATTGAACACAGAAATGGAAATAGCAGTGAAAATAAATACATTAATGTAGGAGACCAATATGGAGCCATTATATTATGAATATCAGCCACAAATCAATAAAAAATAGTTAGGAACAAATCATAGGATATGAGGAAACAAGCCTCCCATGAATACACACTCTCAAAAGTGAGATGTTGCTATTATACAAAATTTCGAAGAGCCGCTATAGCACAGTCCTAAAGAACATAGCTACAAAATGAGGTCATACAATGATATAAAATGACTGATATATGCCTCAAGAGATACTATACATGAATATCTGGGCATTATATCACCTTTTCAAGACAACACAAGAGGGTTTCCGAAAAATACACCCAAAATACAATGTGAGTTGCAACCCTAGGGCTAAAGATTTACTACAATAGAATAAATGGAAAGATATGGCTGAAGCTAATATAGGAGTATGTGGCTCTCCTCCAATATATTCTTCGGGTGAAAGGCTGACCCTTCCATTGAACATATAAATCCCCAAATATTGTATTGAACCCACCCTTGCAACTCCTCCCTAAAATAACATAGTCCAAGACTGAAACTGCACTGCAGGTGATAAATATAAGTTGGCCTAATGCGAAATAATGGAATAATGTTAAAGGGCCTTCTTTACTGGCCTCCCAATGGAAGGAAACCTTCCTCCACTGAAATATATCTCAGAAAGAACCCAATACAATCCTCCACTGCTCCACCCTGCAACACAAAACAACCTTAAGCATAAACTGCACTGTTGAAGAAAGTTGTAGCTTGGCCTGATGTTATAATATGGAAATGTAACCCAAATACTTCTCCTTAGTGGGCACTCGAAGTCCCCCGAGGATGAAGGTGGGATTCCCGCTTGGGAATACCCTTGTGCTAAACAACATTGTAGTCTTCGCTAAATAACTGAAGAGAGCAACAAGTCATATAGACCATAAAAATAATAATAATAAATTCGTACCTTCTATGGCTTCCATCCCATTCCTTATATAATTGGTGAGATTCATCACCTTGGGCCCCACTCATTAAGGCCACTACTTCCATGCATGGAATCTCCCTCCAAAACTGTGCTGCCCCTTAATGAATGTCCACTCCTCCATACCAGCGTTATTGATTTGGTCAAAGTTGACCCAGTCTACATGCTCCATACCCTTTTCACACATAAGGGTGCTTAATCAAGCTATTTAGAGGACCCCCATTCACATTAGGAGTGATTTTATTTATACTAAGGAGATTTATGGGTCTCCCTACCCTCTTATTCTTCTAACTAAGATGAAAAACCAAAATTTAATATTCTAACTAGCTAAAAGAAAATTGGGAATATTACAGTCCTCCCATCCCAAATGTTGCTTTTCCTCAAGAAACTATAAAGGTGAGTGATGCAAATCTTCTACTCCTTCCCTTGTGACACCTCCATGTGATAAGCTCTCCCCATGAACCAAGTTTCCCCCAACCAATCCATCCATGGAATGCTCCTCCCAAATATCCATGAGATGCATCTCCCAAATTCTCAAGTTAACCAAATGGATCCTCGCATAAGGAAACAAGAGGTCTAATGTAGTAATTATGTGATGCTCAAAATTTTCCCTGAAGCATGAGGCATAAGAAATGGGGAGAATATCCCTCCCAATGGGCACATTCCATCTCTGTGTCATCCCTCAAAATATTCCCACAATAATGATAAGAACATCATCTAGATATGGGATTAAAATCAAGGATACATAAGTTTTCATATGAAATATCAGAGGAGGATCATAGTCCCACATGTGGAACCAGCGCAATATGTCTCTTGACTACCTCAGAACATGACATAATAAGTGTTTTCCCCACCACTTGTTTGTTGCCACAATATTCTCACATGCTTGGAGAAGGTGAATAATGTTTGGTGCCAATGGAGTACACCCTGAATGAGATATCATCTCCCTAAAATATCCTAGGGGTTGGCCATGCTCAACACTTCTTATGGCCCCAAGTGGACCATGAAGTTTATAAGGAAGAGTGCTCCCTCTTGGAGAAATGAGCTGTACATGAATGATAAAGGAATGAAAATACTCATCTAGTAAATCATTATGCACAAGAACATGATCCTTACCATATACCTTGATCAAGCTAGTAGAGTGGCTCAAAATGGGTCCCCTCTCATTCCCAATGATGAAAGAGGTGGTTATGTTAACTCTATCAAAGAGTTATGTCTCTCCTCCATCTCCACATAATCCATGCATATCTTAATATGCTTATGTATCTCCTCTTCGAAGCCTTCTGAAGTGAATCCCTCCATGATAGTATGATATGCTCTCATGGAATAAGTGTGGTTGAAGAGAAAATACGCATGTGTTGCATGTAGAAGCTTCTCCTTGATCTTAGATGCTCTAGCCAAGAATATCTCTAATAGTAGATGACCTCATATCTCACTATATATCTCCCATCTGAATACTGGCCATCAAGTATCCTGCATGCAAAGAGATACTTGGAGTATTCCACCAGCATTTGGGATCTCCAATAAGGATCTATCCTCCATAGTGACAACATTAATGATATACCATGTAAAGCTTTTTTTATATTTTTTCCCCGTTCTTTGACATCTCCCATGACAAAGTCACATATCAGGATGATGTATCCTTCCTCTGTTGCTCCTCTTGTAGCTTCTCATGCTCAAGTAAAGGTTGAAGTTTTTGAAGGTTAGCCTTCCATGGGAAGCTATTACCCATCCAAAATTTCCTGAGTTTGGCCAAAGTATGCATGAGTGGCCAACAAATTCTACAATGTGTGGAATATTTCTCTGTAGGTGGAAGTATCTTCTAAGCCTCCAAAGCCATGGAGTGGTCTCCTTGCACCATGATGGTGCCATCCTCCATCCCTACTATTAGCCCCTTATAAATTCCTTGGCAAGCAAGCAAGGGGCTAATTGTTTTAAAAGCCTGCAAGGAATGCATTTCCCTTGAAAATACATCATCCTTGCAGCCTTTTCATGTTCCCTGCATTGTGACTGTCTCCCTCTGTTGTTCTGAGTAAATAAGCCTTGATGATAAATAATTATGCTCCTAAAGGCTTTATCTCTGCCATTTATACCCTCGCAAATGCTTCATTTTCACCCCTTTTCTCCTTTCTCAAATTCCCCTTTCTTCCCCATAAATTCCTCCTTTCCATCCCAGAAATCCCCTCTAAAACATCCCCACACCCTTTGGTTAGCCAATTTCCCCCTCATTCCTCTATCGTTATCCTTGGCTGGCCTTAAAATGCTTCAAAAATGAGCCAAAAGTCATATTTTCTGCATAGTCTGAGCCTAGCCCTTTCCGGCCTAGCCCCTGCACCTCCTCCCCCACAAGATCCTGTGCTATGACCGAGCGCTGGCCCGAGAGGCGCTAATCTCCAATGTATATCGGGAGTGTTCCTGACCATTGATATTTGTAGATCGGGCGGCGATCGTTAAACCCCCGCAGCGTTCGTGTCTCCCCGTTCAAACTTCTGACCGCACCATCGCCATCCATTTACACGCAGATCCGATGGTTCGAAGTTTACCCGCCCCTGTGGACCCCGTGCACTGTTCATAAACCAGCCTGTTTCCATTGCACCGCCTTTGGGCAGAGGGCGGTATTTCCCGATCGGCCAGTAATTCCATACAGCTTTCGATGCGTGGCACTGGTATGGTTTCAAAACCTCTATCTCATCGCGCATTAACGTTCGTCTGTGGATGCGTAGCGATATTGTTGTGAGCCGTTAGATCTGGAGTAGCCCATCCAACGGCTATTGCTCCACGAAGCTGCACGCAGTTTAACCCATGGCCACTGTACTCCTGGCTCGCCGTTCGTCACCCTCCAATAATGTTTTCCACCGTCGATCTCCACCGAGATCGGACAGTCCAGATTATATTGTCCCGCCGTTGACCCCGTACTGCCACGTCAACCTTTTCACTTCGATTTGTTGTTTTCCACCTTTTCTTCTTTATATCCATTCAAAGGTAATTTCCGTAGGTTTTATTTAAAAAACCTGCTCCGTTACGCTCACGATTCTCCAGACCATTTTTCATTATTTCGCTGTGTTTTCCGCCACCAACCTGCACAATTCTGCCGTCTCGTCATTCTGCATGGCCGACCTCATCGTCTCCATTGTGTCCTTCACCCCCATGTGTGTTTTCCTAACCAGTTTCGTATTTTGCAGGATCATTAATTGTAAATGACTGCCATGATGCACAATCTCTGTTACAGTGATAGAGAAATTGAAGAAGACTATGTGCAGAGGCTGAATTTATGAAGAAATGACCCGGGAAAGTTATGACGTAACTTTCATTAAAAGAACAAAGTTCGACTCTGTAAAACCCTCCCGACTCCATTAACACACAGATTTCATAGTCAGAGATATGAATGGAGCAGCAGAGAGTTTGCGGCATGAAAACGAAGACCTCTAAGCCCCCTGCAGCAGTTGAAAAGGCAGAGTACCAGATAGAAAATGTTATGAATCACTTAGAAGGTACAACACACAGAAATCAATGCATATTAGGGTTTCTACAGTAGTAGAATGTCTCCTTTCATAAAGGACAAAGTGCCCATACATTTTTCATTCCATGCCGTGTTCTAGAGAAGGTTTATGCCCTGATAGCTGTCCTACATGATCAGAAGCATTTGTTGCACAAGTATGGTAGACTTCACTGTCTTTTATTTATATTTTTTTTATTCACCAATAGTACCACAAAGTACTACAGTCATAATACATCTAAGCCATACCAGAGATAAATGCAGAGATTTAAAACAAAGTGGGTTTCAGCCCTCTTTTCCTTTTCTGAGTTTAAATGCTGCAATTTGTTTTCACCTACCTCCTCAGCTCATCTTCATGCTATAAAACTCATGAGAAAAACTATTGTAAGGGTTGTTGATCAGTTATCAGAGAACTGCAAGTAGTTTCTTTTGAGACACAATCTCTGTGTAAAGTGTAAGATAGGCTGAGGAATATGATTTCAGACTAAGTATTCTGTTATTGGCAATGTTGTACTTGACTGGTATTGTTGTTTAATAATACAATCACATTTCTTTGGATCCTGATCTGAAGCAGCGGTGATGTTTTCCTATCTCCGTGTTTAATTCATTTCATTTCGTTTCTACTAGCTTGCATCAGAATATTGGCATAGGATTTACCCTTGTTAGGTACCCTATGTTTCTGCTCTCCTTGCCATTAATGTTTTTCTTCTAAATGTGTTATCTAAGAATTGAATTCAGATAATTTAACCAGTGCAATGGATGTTATTTCCTGCTCTCTAATGTATGAATTAAATGTTGTCTATTCTTAGATGTTTCTTGTTAAGGATTTAGTTGGAAGATTTGGGAACACTGGGGATTAGAGTTAGCCCTGTCCACTAGGATCCTTGTACGACCAGCTGGTCTTTAACGCTGTGCTCTGAATCTGTGTTATCTCCTCCTCTCTTACCTTTCATACCACATTATCATCTTTAATATCCAATGTTTTAGATGACTAGCCCAACTGAAAGCTTGCACATTGGATAGTAAGCAAATCCTTTCCTGACTCCATTTCCCAATGGTTTAGAATTCTCCCTGGAATACTTCACCTCCGCCTAAAACCTCTTTATTCAACTTTGTCTTACCTTGAATCCTTATTTCCTGATAACCAGCAACCAAACCAAATCAAACAAATCAATAAGCAACCTCGTGCCTATAACTAGCCTAACATCTTAAACCTTGAGCTTCAAAGACATATACCTTTGATACATCATAGAGAGATCCCTCTCTGGACCTAGGAGGGCTAGATCCTGAGGTTTGAAAGTGGTTTTTATGTTGTCCCATCTTTTGGTATTTCCAACCTTGCCAAAACATGGGAACCCCAACATAATGGCGACTCCGCTGGGGAATTTATGAGTTTTCCTCACCTTGCTATATCATAAGCCTCAGAAAACCTACAATCTCTAGTTAGGTTGGTGGTTAAACACTCCCATTCACACACCAACCTCTATACCATTTGTTGTCTTCTCCCATTACTCTTGGAAAGATTCTGGAAAGGGCCAGGTAGCCTCCAGATCTCACACTCTTTCAGAGGTGACATATCTGGTAAATGCCCTCCCAGTCAATTTTTGGTTAGATTTTGCTGTGTTTGGAAGATATCCCTGAAAGAGGACATCTCATGAGCACTGTGGTGGACATTGTACCCTCCAAAAACATCTTAAACCTTTCCACCTGGTGACTCTATATTCCCTAAAGGTTTTAAAGACTCCACTGGTGATCAGTAGGCCTGCTGATTGTCTTGGCTTCACATTAGACCCCACTGGGAGACCAGCCTCCATAACAACATCAACCACAATAGAAGCAACAAGTAGGGTTAAGCTGCTTGGCCAGAAAACAACATTCTGGCTTCTAGAACCATTCATACAAGAGCTTACCCTAACCCAGACCCACCTGAAATAGTTGACAATCCTAAGAGTATCCTCAAGGGAGCTCCTACACCTAAAAGACCAACTATTTCCAGCCACATCCATAGAGCTAACTCCGCACTAGAATATCTTACAGCTCTATCACACTTTCACCTTGACCTAGACCCACCTAATAGGTTACCTAGAACTAGGTAATTCAATATCTTAGACCAGCCCGACCCTAAGCTTCCTATTTCACCACCCCAAAGTGGTATACATCTTGGGAATAGACATACCCCTCCTTATATGCCTCCTGATATAAATTTGATACAAAACTTGGGGCTTAGTCACCCTAGATATTCTCATCAGTCTTCTGCTGATCATAATATCCCTGTCATCCACATACCAGTTGTCCAAGTCAACCCTTTACCTCATCAAAACATCATCATGGCAGCCTGGTATGCGCCTCTGGTTTTACCTCAACCTCTAGTACCCTTACCAAATGATTATCAGACAAAGATCCCACACTTCACTGAAAAAGAGTCCATCACAGCCGAACACCATGTAGATAAGATGGAAGATTCTTTTGACTACATGGAAATAGCTGATGATACAGTCAAAATGAGAATCTTTGCCAAGGGCTTAGGGGGTGATGTGAATAAATGGTTTAAAGGCCTACCTCTGGGTAGCATCAATGATCTCCCAACCTTATATCAGACTTTCATAAACAAATGGGAGACTAAGGCTAACCCTCGCTAGCTCTTATCAGAATACATGAGCCTTAAAAGAAACATAGGAGAGAGTGTCCATGATTACACAACAAGGTTTAGTAGCATTTACAATGCCCTCCCTCCACATATGAAACCTCCACAAGGCATGGCCTTAGCCAAATACCCCGAAGGCTTTGATGCTGACATGGCCTATGAGCTTAGGGATAAAGAATACAACACTTTGGAGGAAATGCAGAAGCGAGCAGTGAACATAGAGGCAAATCTAATTGAGAAGAGAACAAGACTGAGATTTGAGAGGAGGGTAGCATATAAGGATGACAATGTAGCTTCCACATCTGACCCAAATTATGACAAATTGTCCAAAAATGTGGAAAGATTACATCAAATGATGGAAAAAATGGTTGTCACAGTCAGTAACCAAAATAGAAATCAAACCCAGAACCAGAACCAAAACTTTAGAAGGAACAATAACACTCCCAACAGACAAAATGAATTAGATCAACAAGTTATTCCCCCATTCAAAAAATTTCTTGACGAAGATGAGGGAATCATAGAGGAGTCTGAGGGAAATATGATAAACATGTTTGAAATAGAGGACTCAATCCATAACCGTGATTCAGAGGAAGATCAGCCCTCACCTTCATACTGGGATGAGGAATGGTTAGAAACTGAAGATTACAGATTAGGATTTGAAAATTCCATGATGCAGGTCAGAGAACAATATGAACTTAGAAGCAAGAAGAGTCAAGACAATTCCAAAGCAAAGACTTTTGAGGTCACCATTAAGAAAAGGCCTGAGAAATCTTCTAAAGGGACTGCTGAAAGTACCAAATCAGTAGCTGAGAGTTCTGGTAAGAAAAAAGAAAAATACAACCAAAACACTGGGCAACAAAGCCAACCCACTAGCAGTACTAGCACTTCAGTTAGTACCCCTGATAAAACTGTCACAAACACTGTACATAACGAAAATCAACACACTGATTCAGCCACCAAGGTAGTGGCTAACAAAACAGATTTGACCATTCCAAAGAGTTAGTCCACTTTCAATTTGGAGAATGAGATTGCGAAAATTAAGATCTCTGTCCTACTTTCTAAGCTAGCCACTCAAGATGTATATAAAGGCTAGTTTTTGAAAGCTTTGAATTTAGGGGAAAACAATGATACTGTAAATTTGAGTGATGACCAACCAACCCTCCTGTTTGGTCCAAAGATCAAGGGAAAGTTTCAGGAAGGGGTAGTTCCACCTTTTTATATTAGTCTCAACATTCACGACAAGATACTTCACAATGCCATGCATGACTCTGGAGCATCACACAACTTAATTCCTAAGGTAGTGATGGAAATATTAGGCCTAGAGATAACCCGACCTTACAAAGATCTATATTCATTTGAATCTAGCAGAGTAAAATCCTGGGCCTGATCAAAGACTTATGTGTGAACCTTGCCCAAATTCCTGCTAAGTGCATGGCCATGGATGTTGTGGTGGCAGATGTGCCACCTAAGTATGGCATGTTACTGTCTAGATCATGGGGAGCCAAGATGTAAGGCACAATGCAGATGGATGGTTCATATCCCACTATCCCTATATTTGGCCAACTTATAAGACTGTATAGAGAGGCTCAAATGAAATTCCTGGTCAGTAGCCCCGAGAAACCTGAAAAAACACCATTATACTTTGTACACACAAAACTGGATTCTTTCATTCTTTACAATGACCAATCCCCGAGAGAACCAACATCAGAAAACAGAGACACAGACAATGACACAGAGCCCATGGACTTTAACATAATGGCTACCCTAGACTCGGAAGAAAACAATGTAGAAAACCATGGGCAAAACACTGAAAACGAAACTCCGAATGAACCAGAAACAGAAATAGAACGCAAGTAGCGAGTGAGTCAACTCTCTAAACTCCATGAATATCATGAAAAACAATACAACCCACAGCCTAGTACAGCCCTTATAACACAACAAAATGGCGAACCCAGCTGTAGGAAAGGGAATGATGAGGAAACAAAAAATGAACCCCTGTGGGAAATGAACTTTGATGGGTCATGTACTCGAAGAACGGCTGGAGCAGGGGTGTGGGTACATAACACAAAAAGTGACTATGCAGAGAGCCACGCTGTCAATCTGCGTTTCAAATGTACAAATAATATTACAGAATATGAGGCCCTCATCCTAGGCTTAAACATGTTAAAGAAATTAGGGGGCCGTAGGATAACTGTGCAAGGAGACTCAGAGTTGGTTATAAAACAGGTAAATGGTGAATACGCAGTGAAACACCCCAGGCTGAGAGCTTACATGAATGACACTCTGGATTTATTGAAAACTTTTGTTGAATACCAATTAATGTTCGTCCCTAGGGGTCAGAACGTAATTGCAAATGGATTAGCTTATATAGCTAGTTCATATCCTAAGACTCCAACTGACCAACAGATCATCATTCAGACCAAATTCAGACCTGCAGTGCCGGACAATGAAAAATATTGGCAGGTCTTTGAAGGTGACAAACAGATTCAGGATTTCCTGATAGGCAGGAATGAGTTTGAATTTTCTGATTCAGACTCTAAATCTGAGAACAACTGCCTAAGTAAAGAATCCTCTAACGAAGAAACCCCACCCTATAACATAGAAATAAACACCCTAACTGAAGAAACTGGAAACTCAACCACAAAATGTGAAAACGCAGATAGTGAAGAAGTAGAGGTGCTGCAGGCCAAAGATAAGAATATACCCAGAGGCCGGCACCCTTAGAGAATCTCTTTGAATTTGATGATGTAGCAAAAAGGCCCACTATAGAACATGCAGACTCTGATGTGGAAGAATGCAACATAGGCACTGAAGATAAACCCAAAATGATTAAACTATCTAAGTCTTTACCTGCACACATGAAGAAAAAATACATTGACCTTTTCAAGGAATTCATTGATGTGTTTTCCTGGAGTTATGAAGACATAAAGGCCTATGACACAAACATCATACAACACAAAATACCTTTAAAGGAAAATCAGAAACCCTTCACGCAGAAGCTTCGTAGGATAAACCCAAAACAATTTCCTGTAGTTGAAAAAGAGATTAAAAAGATGTATGATGCAGGCATAATAGTTCCTGTGAGGTTCTCTGATTGGGTATCAAACCTAGTGGCTGTGAGAAAGAAAACAGGGGAGATCAGATTATGTATAGACTTCAGAAATCTTAATAGAGCCTCACTTAAAGACAATTACCCTTTGCCAAAAATGGAACACATTCTACAGGAGGTAGTAGGCTCAAAAAGGATTTCTCTCCTGGATGATTTTTCAGGATACAACCAAGTTTTAGTACTGCTAGAAGATCAACTCAAAACAGCTTTTACCACTCCCTAGGGCACCTTTATGTATGTAAAAATGCCCTTTGGACTGATGAACGCTGGTGCAACCTTCCAAAGAGCAATGGATATAGCTTTTGCAGATGAAATAGGACACTTTATTGTCATCTATTTAGATGACATAACAGTCTACTCCAAGTGTTGGAAATATGATGCATGTGTTATCCTTGATGGCAACCTACTTGATGAAATGAGATTGTTGGCAATATGATACAATGTGTTGACTTTGATGGAACCTGCCTGATGAAGTTGTCCTTGATGAAAACTGACTTGATGAGTTGTTAATGATGTAAATTTGATGTATCTCTAGATCAGTTCAGAAGTAGCTCAGAAAGTGCCAGAATAATGTTGAACAAGGTATGTCACAAGGCATACGCGGGTTTGTGAAGGATAAGTAGCGTATGCACGCGGAAAAGTACGTGCCAAGTCGCATATGCCAATTTGCGCTCTAAATTTATAAAACCAGGGGGCATTACCATGGTATTGGCCCATAGTATTGAGCGCTGGATTATCTATTTGATCCCGTCCAGGAATACCATCGGAAGTGGTGTGGTTTTGGCTCATGGTATTGACAAAGGCTAAATCTATATAAGGAGAAGAAAATCATGGTGCAAGGGTGTGCAAGTCTGGGTATTGAATGAATACTTCACTCTGAAGTATATTTGCATGAAATGAATTGATTGATCTAAATTACTAATGCACCTATGAAGAAAATGATGAAGAGGGATCTCTAGATTTGAAATGTCTATGCATTTTCTAGATCTGTTTATGGAATGTTTAGATCTGAGATGAGGAAAAATACTTTCTAAAGTAAAGGATGAAATCTGAGTTGTTTATCTGATCTAAAGAGCTGCACAGTCCTAAAAATTTACAGATCTATATGCAGGTTCGCTTCATTAAAAGTGCGTGTATACGTGGGTTTGCTTAAGGAAAAGCGCATATGGGAAGTTAGGGTTTTCTGAAGAATGCACAGAAGTATACACGGGTTGGTGTGCATAAAAGCGCGTACATACGTAGGTTCAGTGAAGTAAAAGCGCGTATGGAATCTAGGGTTTGCTGAAGTAAGTGGAATGAACTATCTGATCTATTTTGCTATTTTACTGCTATTTGTCAATAAGGTATTCATACAGATCTGGGTTGTTTGAATGTTGAATATGTTGATGATTATGTTAATTGAAGATCAAGTTGTTGGTTGATTGGTTGATGATTTAATGAATGAATTGATGGGGTTATAAGTTTCAGTTTGATGTATGTTGAGCTTAAATGTGTGGAGTGGGTCCAGTCTGAAAATCTGATGAAAAGAGGACTACAAGTTGTGTTGTATGGAAGTTGTTGGATCCAGTATGAAAATTGATGAAACATGGTCCACAATGGTGGTGCTGAGGGTCGAAGCCTTCAGTGAGGGGGTTGTAGCTCCCTTCCAGTGGTAGCTGGTAAAAGAGAGCAGGGGGTAGTAGCTCCCTTCCAGGAGAGGCTAGTAAACGAGAGCAGGGGGTTGTAGCTCCCTTCCAGGAGAGGCTGGTAAATGAGAGTAGGGGGTAGTAGCTCCCTTCCAGGAGAGGCTGGTAAATGAGAGAAGGTTGTAGCCTTCTGCAAGTGGGTGCCTGCGTGCTGGTATGAGGCTGTGCCAGTACATGGTTGTAAGGTGTTTTATTTATAATAAATATTGAAGACTGAGACGACGACAGCAGTGGTTTTCTCCCGAATTGGGTTTCCACCTTAAATCCTGGTGTTCATGTGTGTTTCTTATGTGTGATGATTTATTTTGTTCTTACTGCACATGTTTACTTCTTACTAAACATCTAATGAATGAATGATGCAAAGATCTAAGTAAAGAATTATCTGCATAATAATATCTCTGGTAATACGTGAGTTTCATTTAGGATATCCACGTGTATATGCGACTTGGGTTCCTTAAAGTAGCGTATGGGTTTTATAGAAAGAAAAAGTAAAAAGTTTTCAGTCTACACTAAATACTGATTCACCCCCCCTCTCAATATTTTTCCCAACAATTGGTATCAAAGCAGGTTCTTCTGCAGAAGCTTGATCACTTGAAGGAGATCCATCACAATGGGAAGTCAGGAAGGAGTACTTTCTCTAAGGCCACCTTTATTCAATGGAAGTAATCTTTTATTCTAGAAGATACGAACAAAAGCATATTTTCAAAGTCTTGGTGCAAAAGTATGGGCAATCGTGGAAGAAGGTTATCGGTATCCGGTAATTATTCCTACTGATGCAGCAGAAAGGAAGAAATATGAAATCAATGCCAAAGCAGTCAATGTTTTATTAGGAAGCCTGTCTGAATCAGAATTTGTTAAAGTGATGCAGCTAAGTTCAGCAAAAGAAATATGGGACAAAATCATTCTAAGCTATGAAGGAGATACAAAGGTAAAAAGTGCCAAACTCCAAACTCTCAGAATTGAATATGAAAATTTAAGGGTGCATAGTGATGAGAGTATTTCCAGTTTCTTTTTATGTCTAGATGATATTGTAAATCGTATGAGAAGTTTGGGTGAAACCATAACCGATACTACTCTGGTTGAAAAAGTCTTAAGATCTTTGACTTCAAAATTTGAGTCAAAAGTATCTGCTATTGAAGAAAGGCAAGATCTGCAAACTCTTACTATTGTTCAACTACATGGTATTCTAAGTGCTTTTGAAATGAGAAAAGAAGGTCCCTCTCAAATTAGAGAAGTTGCCTTTAAGGCATGTGCAAAAGGAAAAGAAAAGGAAGTTGTCAAGGAATCAAGTTACATATCAGAAGAAGAAGAAGAAAATTTTGTGAGAAGACTCCAACCAGGTACTGGAATATTCCGAGGTAAGCTTCCCTTCAAGTGTTTTAATTGTGGAAGAGTTGGTCATTATGATGCTAAATGTCCTTATGAAGAAAATCATGATAAAGGGAAACAATTTGAAAAGGGAAAGAGCTATTATACAAATGAAGATAATGATGAAATGTCAAATGAGGATGAAGAAGATTCTGACCAAGATCTGCTAGTGCTCATGACAAGGAAGCAAAAGAAGAAGGCCACTCAAAGAAAGGAGATATCTCAGAAAAAATGTGAAGCAGAAAATGAAGAAGATGGCAAAGGTACTAATCTTTGTGATTCACTTCCTTATGCAAGCAATGGTGAAGATAGTAAAAATGATAGTGAAAGTAATAGTATGGGTCTAGAAGCAAATCTCAAGATTAATGATGAAGATAAATTTAAAAGGAAGGAATCTATCTACAAAGATATGATCTATAGAATGAATGATCAGATAGAACTGTATCAAAGACGGATAGAAATGCATCAAAAACTGCAGGATAAAGTAACCAATCAAAGTGAAAGACTTGAAGCAGAAATCATCTCTCTGAAATAAGAACTGGAAAAATCAAATAAGAAGAATGAAGAACTTCTACAAAAATTTGAAGAAAAAGAAAAATGGTTGAAAGAAGAGATTCTAAAATTGAATGATCAAGTAGAAGAAGGAAGAAGGATTGAAGAAAGTATGAAGAAGCAATGCCAGAGATTGGAGGTTGAAGTAAACATTTTAAAAGGTAAATTAGAAGAAAAAGATAAACTCTTGAGGTTTCAAGGTAGTACTAAGATTCTGGACAATATTATTAGTAGTCAAAGGTCTCCTTCTATTAAATTTGGTCTTGGTTTTCATGAAACTGTTAAAGGAGAATCTAGTTCACAAGGAAGTGCTAAAGATTCAAAGGATATCAATGCAAAACCTGAAGTGTTGAAAGAAACAAAAGGTCAACCAACAATCTTGAACTCTCAAAAGATATCATTCCCTCCTTTGATCAATAATGTTTAATGCTTTAAATGTCATAATTATGGGCATGTTGTAGCCAATTGCAGAAGCATATTGTTTCAGTGACAAAAAAACATATTCTACACAGAAAGGTACTCAGGTTTCTTTAAGGGATATTGTTTTTCATGCAGCAAGTATGGTCATAAAGCAGCTGATTGCAATAGAAGGAAGAATAGAAAAACTCATTATGATCCTTATGCTTACTTCTCTGGTCACATAATATTTTATGCATGTAACAAGTATGGACATGTAGAAAAATAATGCAAGATGAATAGATCTGAAAAATTGGATAATTTTCAACACACAAAAAGAAATTTCAAGAAAAGCTGGAAAATGGTGGAGGACTGGTAAAAAACGTAGGGGATAATAATCCTACTGTAGTCATCCGCTTCTAAAGCTTATTTCTCATAATGTCTGCAGGAGTAATGTGAGATACATTCTAGGGATTAGTAATGTATCATCACAAGGGGAGCAATGTATGGTGATTCCCATGGTTGGTTTGGTAATTCTGGTTATGTTTATTTCTGACAGTGCATCTGATGTGAAGAAGACAGGTACAGGTGGTAAAAATTTAGGGGGAGATGAAGTTGTGGAAATTTTCAGTCTTTCACTTTCCATACGTGGTTTTAGTGAACTAAAGCCACGTATATATGCTAGTTCTGCTGGAGACAGTCGTGTATGCTTTTCTGATAATAAAAACTATAAGATAGCTAAAGATCAAGAACACAGGTTCAGGGGGAGCATCAGTCTAACAACTAATGATTGCATTGATTGGCATTGTATCTAATTATTCCTTAGTTCTTGCTCAAAATGATGATGACATGATACATGGTTTCTTATGATGAGATTATGGATGAGCCCTGTTTGCTTTTTGCTGAAGAATATCTTTTGTTTTCACACATGGATGAGTTGGAAGTCTTATGATTTAGAGATAAGAATAGATCATGCAGAATTTGTTGCTATGGTTGAGACCTTTTTCCTACGCATATTACATCACGATGAATCTTGAAGATATTGGTGATTTTAGATCACATGGATGATTACTTGACACATATTGTCTATTGGAGAAGTTTTTTTGGTATGGTAATTCCTCTTGGGAAGAATATGTTGATGCTGCAAAGAATCTGAAGGCTTGGTTACTGATGTGCTTATGCTACAACTGTTGGATGACACTTGAAAACACAGTTACATTTTCATATCTTTCTTCTCTCATATTTTCCAGGGAAGCATTCGAATATCTCAGACAGAAGCTAGGAATTGTATCTACCTCTCAGAAGATCAGATCTGCTTAATTTCAGAAGATTAAATGGGATACGCAGGTTTCCTGAAAGACAGTCGTGTATATATACGATTTTATCCACAGCAAACTGCGTATGGGTGGTTGCTGACAAATTTTTTCTGGATCAACATTTTTCAGTACAGCTGCGGTGTTGTTTGGTATCTCTGGTGGTGTTCCATTTCTCATATCTCTGTTTCATCCTTTGATATTTAATGAAGATGCCTTGATGATTTGCTATTGAAAGTGTTCAGGATGCACAAGCTAAGGGGGAGCATTGGTCATGTGGAAAGGATGCATTTTTGGCATTATGATGGTTCTGAAATATGATCTCTCTCTTGAGGTCTTTCTGATATTGGTCATAAAAATTCATATTTGTATTTTGAAGAAAAGGTCATGTTGAGACCTATGATGTAAAATTGTAATATTCAGTCATGTAAGGACTTGATCAAATTTGTAAACCCACTTGGTTGGGTACTTGAGTCACATATTTAAATCCACTTGGTTGGATCATTGATGTAAGTATGAGTCCTTGGTGATAGGAAAGGTCATAGAGTCATGTACTTCAATGAAAAATATGTTTGAAGATTCAGCGTGAACTCAGGGGGAGCATGATAACTTCAGTGCTCATCAGAGAGCTCTTCTTTCTACATGGGAAGAAAAACCTTGTTTTGGTTTTGATCCGCCCTTTGCCCTTGATGTCAAAGGGGGAGAGTTTCATGGTGTTTGAATAGGGGGAGAGTATCATGGTGTTTGCATAATGGTTATAATCAATGTATCTATCTGTTGTGGTGATCAAACACCATCATGGTTGCCATCAAGTCCAAAGGGGGAGATTTTTGGCAATATGATGCATGTGTTGTCCTTGATGGCAACCTACTTGATGAAATGAGATTGTTGGCAATATGATACAATGTGTTGAATTTGATGGAACCTGCCTGATGAAGCTGTCCTTGATGAAAATTGACTTGATGAGTTGTTAATGATGTAAATCTGATGTATCTTCATATCAGTTCAGAAGTAGCTCAGAAAGTGCCATAATAATTTTGAACAAGGTATGTCACAAGGCATACACGGGTTTGTGAAGGATAAGTAGCGTATGCATGCGGAAAAGTACGTGCCAAGCCGCGTATGCCAATTTGCGCTCTAAATTTATAAAACCAGGGGACATTACCATGGTATTGGCCCACAGTATTGAGCGCTGGATTATCTGTTTGATCCCGTCCAGGAATACCATCGGAAGTGGTGTGGTTTTGGCTCATGGTATTGACAAAGGCTAAATCTATATAAGGAGAAGAAAATCATGGTGCAAGGGTGTGCAAGTCTGGGTATTGAATGAATACTTCACTCTGAAGTATATCTGCATGGAATGAATTGATTGATCTGAATTACTAATGCACCTATGAAGAAAATGATGAAGAGGGATCTCTAGATTCGAAATGTATATGTATTTTCTAGATTTGTTTATAGAATGTTTAGATCTGAGATGAGGCGAAATACTTTCTAAAGTAAAGGATGAAATCTGAGTTTTTTATCTGATCTCAAGAGCTGCACATTCCTGAAAAGTTACAGATCTATATGCAGGTTCGCTTCATTAAAAGCGTGTGTATACGCGGGTTGGTGTGCATAAAAGCGCATACATATGCAGGTTTAGTGAAGTAAAAGCACGTATGGAATCTAGGGTTTTCTGAAGTAAGTGGAATGAACTATCTGATCTGTTTTACTGTTTTACTGCTATCTGTCAATAATGTATTCATACAGATCTGGGTTGTTTGAATGTTGAATATGTTGATGATTATGTTAATTGAAGATCAAGTTGTTGGTTGATTGGTTGATGATTTAATGAATGAATTGATGGGGTTATAAGTTTCAGTTTGATGTATGTTGAGCTTAAATGTGTTGAGTGGGTCCAGTCTGAAAATCTGATGAAAAGAGGACTAAAAGTTGTGTTGTATGGAAGCTGTTGGCTACCCTAGACTCGGAAGAAAAAAATGTAGAAAACCATGGGCAAAACACTGAAAACGAAGCTCTGAATGAACCAGAAACAGAAACAGAACGCAAGCAGCGAGCGAGTCAACTCTCTAAACTCCATGCATATCATGAAAAACAATACAACCCACAGCCTAGTACAACCCTTATAACACAACACAATGGCGAACCCAGCTGTACGAAAGGGAATGATGAGGAAACGAAAAATGAACCCCTGTGGGAAATGAACTTTGATGGGTCATGTACCAGAGGAACTGCTGGAGCAGGGGTGTGGGTACATAACACAAAAAGTGACTATGCAGAGAGCCATGCTGTCAATCTGCGTTTCAAATGTACAAATAATATTGCAGAATATGAGGCCCTCATCCTAGGCTTAAACGTGTTAAAGAAATTAGGGGCCCGTAGGATAACTGTGCAAGGAGACTCAGAGTTGGTTATAAAACAGGTAAATGGTGAATACGCAGTGAAACACCCCAAGCTGAGAGCTTACAGGAATGACACTCTGGATTTATTGAAAACTTTTGTTGAATACCAATTAGTGTTCGTCCCTAGGGGTCAGAACGTAATTGCAAATGGATTAGCTTGTATAGCTAGTTCATATCCTAAGAATCCAACTGACCAACAGATCATCATTCAGACCAAATTAAGACCTTTAGTGCCAGACAATGGAAAATATTGGCAGGTCTTTGAAGGTGACAAACAGATTGAGGATTTCCTGATAGGCAGGAATGAGTTTGAATTTTCTGATTCAGACTCTAAATCTGAGAACAGCTGCCTAAGTAAAGAATCCTCTAACGAAGAAACCCCACCCTATAACATATAAATAAACACCCTAACTAAAGAAACTGGAAACTCAACCACAAAATGTGAAAACGCAGATAGTGAAAAAGTATAGGTGCTGCAGGCCAAAGATAAGAATATACCCAGAGGCCGGAACCCTTAGAGAACCTCTTTGACTTTGATGATGTAGCAAAAAGGCCCACTATAGAACATGCAGACTCTAATGTGGAAGAATGCAACATAGGCACTGAAGATAAACCCAAAATGATTAAACTATCTAAGTCTTTACCTGCACACATGAAGAAAAAACACATTGACCTTTTCAAGGAATTCATTGATGTGTTTTCCTGGAGTTATGAAGACTTAAAGGCCTATGACACAAACATCATACAACACAAAATACCTTTAAAGGAAAATCAGAAACCCTTCACGCAGAAGCTTCGTAGGATTAACCCAAAACAATTGCCTGTAGTTGAAAAAGAGATTAAAAAGATGTATGATGCAGGCATAATAGTTCCTGTGAGGTTCTCTGATTGGGTATCAAGCCTAGTGGCTGTGAGAAAGAAAACAGGGGAGATTAGATTATGTATAGACTTCAGAAATATTAATAGAGCCTCACTTAAAGACAATTACCCTTTGCCAAAAATGCAACACATTCTACAAGAGGTAGTAGGCTCAAAAAGGATTTCTCTCTTGGATGATTTTTCAGGATACAACCAAGTTTTAGTACTCCCAGAAGATCAACTCAAAACAACTTTTACCACTCCCTGGGGCACCTTTATGTATGTAAAAATGCCCTTTGGACTAATAGTATGCAGTGAAACCTTCCAAAGAAGAAATGTATGTAAACTTTTTTAGATGAAATAGGACACTGTTCTGTCATCATTGATAATATATGATCCTCAATCATGAAAACAAATATACGTTATTATATTATACGCCAGTGGCAACCTATGATGAAATAAGATTGTTGGCAATGTGATACAATGTGTTGACTTTGATGGAACCTGCCTGATGAATTTGTCCTTGATGAAAACTGACTTGATGAGTTGTTAATGATGTAAATCTGATGTATCTACAGATCAGTTCAGAAGTAAGTGCCAGAATAATGTCGAACAAGGTATGTCACAAGGCATACGCGGGTTTGTTAAGGATAAATAAAGTGTGTATGGAAAAGTACGTTACTGATCGCATTAATGCCAATTTCTTGCTTCTAAATTTATAAAACCGAGGGGACATTACCATGTGTGCTTGTTCCTTTGGACATTTGAATTATCTATTTGATCAAATGTGAGAATACCATTAGAAAGTGGTGTGGTTTTGGCTCTTGCGTGTTCAGCAAGGCTAAAATTTATGTAAGGAGAAAATCATAGTTTGCAAGGTGTGCAAATGCAGGTATTGAATGAATACTTCACTCTGAAGTATATCTGCACGGAATGAATTGATTGATATGAATTACTAATGCACCTATGAAGAAAATGATGAAGAGGGATCTCTAGATCTGAAATGTATATGTATTTTCTAGATCTGTTTATGGAATGTTTAGATCTGAGATGAGGCAAAATACTTTCTGAAGTAAAGGATGAAATCTGAGTTGTTTATCTGATCTGGAAAATACAGTTCCTAAAATTCCAAGATCTGCTCAGGAGGACCAACCCCATTAGCACGTGTCTCCTTGATCACAACAAGAAAAAAGCATATAGGAGGTCTGAGATTTCTGAAATGCTGCACCAGTATCACAGCAGATTTGTTGTACCTTAAAGAGTACTTATCACATAATTAATTAAATACGTCCATGTATGAATACGAGTTCTTTAAGAAATAAAATTGAATAATATCTGCGTCCTATTTTATTATTTCTTACTCACTATAATAATATAACTATCAGATCCAGTTGTTAGATATTAAATAATATGATGATTATTCAATTGATCAAGTTGTTGGTTGATTGGTTTATGATTCAATGAATGATTTGAATGGGTTATAAGGTTCAGTTTGATGTATGTGTGGAATGGGTGGAGTCTGAAAATATGATGAGGAGAGGCCTGTAAGGTATGTTGTGTGAAAAATGGTGGATCCAGTATGAAAATTGATGAAACGTGGTCCGCAATGGTGCTGAGGGTCGAAGCCTTTAGTGAGGGGGTTGTAGCTCCCTTCCAGTGGTAGCTGGTAAACGAGAGCAGGGGGTAGTAGCTCCCTTCCAGGAGAGGCTGGTAAACGAGAGCAGGGGGTTGTAATTCCCTTCCAGGAGAGTGATAGGCTGGTAGGGGAAGTGACAGCTCCCTTCTAGGAGAAGAATTTGGTAAATGAGAGAAGAGTTGTAGCCTCGTAGGTGGAGTACTGCGTGATGGTATAGTCTGGCATGAGTACATGGTTGTAAACCTCTTCAACACACTCAGCATCTTAGCCCAGACAATAGTAAAATGATAGTTATCTACAAATTCAGGTTTCCACCTTAATCTGGTGTTCATGTGTGTTGCTTATGTGTGATGATTTATTAGGCACACACACGTTCTTTTCTTCCATAATGATAGACGTCTTTAAAGATCTAAGTAAAGAATTATCTTCATAATAATATCTCTGGTAATACGCGAGTTTCATTGAGGATATCCGTGTGTATACCCGAATTGGGTTCATTAAAGTAGCGTATGGGTTTTAGAGAAAGAAAAAGTAAAAAAATTTCAGTCTGCACTAAATACTGATTCACCCCCCCTCTCAATATTTTTCCCAACACCAAGACTGAAGAAGAACACCTGAAACATCTGAGGAAAGTGTTTGAAAAATGTAGAAGGTTTGGTCTGTCATTAAACTCCAAAAAGACTATATTTGGGCTACAAGAGGGGAAGCTTCTTGGCCACATAATATCTGAAAAGGGAATTAGGATAGACCCACAGAGAGTTGAGGGAATACTACAGATCACACACTCGAGAAAAATCAAAGAGCTACAGTCCTTATTTGGGAAAATCAACTTCCTTAGGAGAATTATCCCCAACCTAGCTGAACAGCTTAGTAATATGACTAACATGTTGAAGAAAGGTGAAGGAGTTAAATGGACTGTTGGAGCTAAATAATCTTTTGAATCAGTAAAACTTGCACTCACCCAAGCTCCTGTTCTGATTAGCCCAGATTTCTCTAAATATTTCTCGATTTTCTCATTTGCCTCTAAGCACACAGTGGCTGCAGTCTTACTGCAGAAAAATCCAAAGGGTATGGAACAGCCAATAGCCTTTTTCAGCAAAGCACTGAGGGATGCACCATTGAAATACAACATAATGGAAAAACAGGCTTATGCTCTTGTTAAGGCTTTAAAGGACTTTAGGGTGTACATATTGCATTCCCACACCATAGCTTATGTGCCTAACATAAAAGTCAAAGATATTCTGTCCCAAGACCCAGATGGGAAGAGGGGAAAATGGATTGCTGTGATTTTGGAATATGACCTTGAGATAAAACCCACCAAACTAATTAAAGGTCAGGGCTTAGCTCGACTAATGGTTGAATCAAAATTGCAAGCCCTAGACATTAACATGGTAAATACCTTGGATGAGCAACAAGAATTGCCTGATCCCATTGTTGAGGAAAAGTTTCAGAGCTGTCCCTAGTATTCTAACATTCTGTATGTGCTTACACACCTCAATGCCCCACCTGAACTGTCAAAGACTAAGGCCAGATTCTTAAAGCTAAAAGCCAGAAGCTATTGCATATTGAATAACTACTTATCCTCGAAGAACTCAAATGGACTATTGCTTAAATGTTTGCCTGAAGACGAGGCAGGGAGGATTAAACAAGAATTCCATGCCGGAGAATGTGGAGTCCACCTGAGCTGGAAAGCCACTTCAAACAAAATACTTAGAGCTGGCTACTATTGGCCCACTCTCTTCAATGATATCCATAAGTTGATAATTGCCTGCCACAAATGCCAGATTTTTGAAGGCAAAAGAAAACTCCTTCCCTTACCTCTACAACCCATCACTGTTGAAAGTCCTTTTATGCAATGAGGCCTAGATTTCATAGTGGAGATTCACTCTACTTATTCTGCACAACAAAAATGGATCCTAACAACCACAGACTACTTCAGTAAGTGGATAGAGGCCATACCTACTAGGAATGCCATAGATTCAATCATCATTAGTTTCCTAGAAGGTCATATCCTCTCTCGGTTTGGCTGACCAAGGAAAATAATCACTGATAATGCTACTACTTTCGGATCCAAGAAAATGGTTGATTTTTTTCACAGGTATCAAATAGCACTCGATCATTCAACTTCCTATTACCCTCAAGGTAATGGATTAGCTGAATCATAAAACAAGAGCCTAGTGGCCATCATCAAAAAGCTGCTGGAGGAGAAAAAAAAGTCATGGCATAACAATTTAGTACATGCTTTATGGGCTGATAGGCTTACGACAAAGAAATCCATTGGCATGTCACCTTATCAGCTTGTCTATGGAACAAAAGTAGTGTTTCCCACTAGCCTTGGGATACCGGTGATCAAAATTGTCCAAGAGATCCGGATAGAAGAATATAGCATGATTAGAAGGATAATTCAAACAATCCATCTTCAAAAAACAAGGGAGGAGGTCTATAACAGAGCTGTTAAAGTTCAGGAAAACATAAAGAAGTTGTTTGAAAAGAGAACCAAGGCTGCTGATTTCAAAATTGGAGATAAAGTTCTCAAGTGGGATTCAAGGAGGGAGGATAAAGGAAAGCACGACAAGTTTGATAGTTTGTGGCAAGGTCCATACATCATCCAGGCCACTGTGGGTCCAAATTCCTTCTTCCTATAAGAATTAGATGGTACAGAGCTGTTTGGGGGCCCTGTCAATGGCAGGATGCTCAAACACTACTTCTGCTGATTTACAATTTCCAGTTTCCATTCCCATTGTACATACCATTGCAGTTTTTATTTTCAAGAAAAAGAGAAAATATTCCAAAAAACAGAGGAAAAGTGAGAGGTTCAGACATGCTTAAAACATGAACCTCTGAAGTGCAAAGGATTGGCTCTAATATGATAAAAACCTGAGCCAAAGAAGCCAAGCAGCTGGTCCTAACATGCTCAAAATCCGAACCAGCAAAGAAAAAGGAAGAACTAGCTCTAACATGCCCAAAACCAGAGTTGAAATGAAGAAAGGAAAAGTGACTCTAACAAGCTCAAAACTTGAGTCACAGAGGAAAGAAGGATACTTCAATTTCAGATTTCAAGCCTTCAAAGTTTTATTTCAGTTTCTGCAAATTTTGTCCATGTGCAACTGTCTTTATGCCTTGGACCCACAGCAAGTCAGACAGTCTAATCCTAGGTTGGATGTTTTTCAATTTCTGTCTTAGAATATAGAGAAGAAATCTGCTGGACAATTTAATCCCAACAGATATTAGATTAGGTAGAGAAACATATGAGACCAACATTCTAATCTAGTCTCATGGAGCAATAAGGGTAGAAATAGAATATTTTTAGTTTTTGTTATAAAAATAAAATATGTAAAGGGTCTGCTAGCTCAAATGCACCCTAGAAGAAGAAAAAATGCTAGGATTGTAGGAAGGGTAGGTAGTCTGTTGGGAAAGTGTTTCTGCTGATGTAATGTCTTCATAGTGTGGCAGCTGATATGAAGAAATAAAGGGATGGTCCAAGCAGCAGGCACCCGGCCTACACCAAAGATCTATTCTCTGAATTCTTGACTCCTTCAAGAAGAAGCCATCCCCATGTGGAGCCACTGTTAGCCACTTATAAATTCCTTGGAAAGAAAGCAAGGGGCTAATTTGTTTTATAAGCTTGCAAGGAATGCATTTCCCTTGAAAATACATCATCCTTGTAGCCTTTTCATGTTCCCTGCCTTTTGACTGTCTGCCTCTGCTGTTCTGAGTAAATAAGCCTTGATGATAAAGAATTATGCTCCTAAAGGCTTTATCTCTGCCCTTTTCTTATGTATATTTTATTAATTATTAGTTAGACATAGTTATCTTAGGTTTTATTAAGTGAAAAGGCATGATCAAAGATCATGCCTCTTCACCAAGGGACACCATGAGGCTATATTTAAAGCCTCGGTGATTCCCCATTGTAATCATATCTCATCTTTTATCAATAATAATATATACTTATTCAAGTTTACCAGATTTTTTACACTCCATTGGTATCAGAGCCATCGCTCTTCGGGATCTGTGTGATCACCTAGAATTAAGGAATTACAAGAAAATTCCAAAATTGAAGATTTTTTTAAAAACCAAGTGCTGGTGGGTAGCAACATTTGTTTTTTAAAAGAAGAAGAAGGAAGAAATATATACATTAATAAAATAAAAGAGAGAAGGAAAGTTAACAAAAAGGGGGAAATAAATTAAAAGAAAAAAAAATTATATATATATATATATATATATATATATATATAAAGAAGTACATATACGTACTTGTGAAGACAAAGTAAAATTAAAAAGGAAGAGTAATTGCTCGTGGTTTTGGGCCCAGGGTAATTGCCCATGGTATTAAAACCCATTTCCCCTTTTCAAAACAACGTGCCTTTTCAAAACAAAGTGACTTTTAAAAACGTGACTTTTCAAGGTTAACAATATTTTTCCCCATAATTATATATATATATATATATATATATATATATATATAATTCAAATAATAAAATAATAATAATTATTATTATTATTATTTTTTCAAAAAAAAATTAATTTAATTAATTAATTAAAAAAAAGAGAGGGAAAAACTGGCAGAAAAATATTCCCCACCTCATACACGTTCAATGTCTTCATCGATGTCAATGGCTGAATTCCAGAAGAAATTGGTGGATCTCGAGAAACAGATCAATAATAATTCCGAAGAATTCGGAAAAAGATTAGTCAATCTTGAAAGTACAGTTGCAGGACATTCCAACGACATCAAAAAGGTTCATGATACGACAAATCGAATAGAAAGACAAATGTGGCTAAATCATCACGAGGCCACAGAAAAGCAAAGTGAAGCAATGAACAATATGACAGAACTCTTCAATAAGCTGAATGATAAGATAGATAAGTAAAGTCAAACACAGTCCCCAATATCTCCTAACATGGAACAAAATCAACAAAACAATTCCGCAGATTTAGGGAACTCAGAAGAGCATCAGGAAAAAACTGATTCCCCACATCATCAATAAGATAGTAATGCAGATTTTCAAAATAAGCAGCTCTGGAATGCATTTGCTAATCAATATCCTCTTCTTGTTCCACCATTATCATATCAGTGAAAAGCCAAAATCGAGCTACCCAAGTTTGATGGTAATGAAAAAAATAGTGTTGCATGGCTTAATAAAGTGGAAGAATATTTTGAGATTTATGACATTACTAGTGATGACGAAAAAATTAAGCATGCTTCCATGAAAATGGAAGGAGAAGCATATAATTGGTATATGTGGTGGAAAAAGACGGTGTTGGCTATCAGTTGGAGGAAATTTAAGGATGCATTCTTCAAAAGGTTTCAAGGCATAAAAGAAGAAAAGTTTTTTTCAACGTTTATCAAATTATGCCAAAAAGGAGATGTGGATGAGTACACTCAAGAATGGGAGACCTTGGCAACATGAGTACTGGGATTGTTAGAATCTCGTCTAATCCAGTCTTACATCTTAGGACTTAAAATCCATATACAATAAGAGCTCTAACTTCATGAAGTTACATCAGTAGAAGTAGCAAGGAAAAAAGCAAAAGCTGCTGAAAAGAAATTTGAAAGATTATCAAAACCAAAAAAATTATATTCGAGACAAATATTTCCTCAATTTGAAAATATAGATGACACAAAATATGTCCCACTCCATCTTCGTGAAGAAGAAAAATCTAGTGTGGAAAACAAAGAATGAGAGAGGGCAAGTGAAAGTGTTGCGGTGAAAACTGGGACCCTAAGCACAGATGTGCTAATGGAAAAGCGAAAAATCTATACAGTTGTGAAGCAACTAATGACACTAAAAATAATGATTCATATATAGAAGCATTAGAAGACAACTTAGAGTTCTCTCTAGAAGTGGATGGCGAAACTATTCCGCAAGTGTCATTATCAGCTATGGCAGGCATATCACAACCTCAAACCATAAGGTTAAGAGGACATATCAAGAACAACAACATAATGGTTCTCGTCGATACTGGCAGTACCCACAATTTTCTAGATTCAACGATGGCAAAAAGACTTAACATATTTACCTTCCCCATGCCTAATATGAAGGTAATGGTGGCTGATGGTAAGAAGATTGAGCAAGTATGGAAATTCCATAAGGTCAAACTACAGATAAAAAAACTTTCATTTAGAATCTACATTCTACACCGTTCCATTACGAGGAGTAGATGTGGTCTTAGGAATTCAATGGCTACAAACTTTAGGTACTTATTCTGTCAACCATCAGAAGCAGTTTATAAGTTTGAAGTGGAAAGGGCAGAAACACAGGTTGTATGGATTCCAAGTTCTAGAAAATCAAGTCACATCTTCATATTTGATGACGAAGATGATTCAAACAGAAGCGCCAACATCTACAGTACAATTTCATCAGTTAGAAATGCTATCTTAAAAAAGGATCCATGAAGAGTCACCAGAAGAACAAGGAATAGTTTGGAAACATGAAAAAGTATTCCAAGATATACCCATAAAAGTGCCACCCAATAGGAAAATCAAACATCCAATAGAAGTCAAGAAAGGACCCGACCCTGGCAATATCAAATCTTATAGCTATCCACATCACCAACAGATGGAGCTCGAGAATATGCTCCACAATATTTTTAATGTGGGAAGCAAGAGCCCACCGCTCAAGAAACCCAGGCGTTCGTCAACATTGCCCATCATTGCATATGCTTTGAGGACAAAGCATCTTTAAGAGAGGGGCAATGTTATGTATATTTTATTAATTATTAGTTAGATATAGTTATCTTAGGTTTTATTAAGTGAAAGGGCATGATCAAAGATCATGCCTCTTCACCAAGGGACACCATGAGGCTATATTTAAAGCCTCGGTGATTCCCCATTGTAATCATATCTCATCTTTTATCAATAATAATATATACTTATTCAAGTTTACCAGAGTTTTTACACTCCACATTTATACCCTTGCAAATGCTTCATTTTCACCCCTTTTCTCCTTTCTCAAAGTCCCCTTTCTTCCCCATAAATTCCTCCTTTCCATCCTAGAAATCCCCTCTAAAACATCCCCACACCCTTTGGTTAGCCAATTTCCCCCTCATTCCCCTATTGTTGCCCTTGGCTGGCCTTAAAATGCTTCAAAAACGAGCCAAAAGTCATATTTTCTGCATAGTCTGAGCCTAGCCCTTTCCGGCCTAGCCCCCACACCTCCTCCCCCATAGAATCCTACACTATGACCGAGCACTGGCCCAAGAGGCGCTAATCTCCAATGTATATCGGGAGCGTTCCTGACCATTAATCTTTGTAGATCGGGCGACGATCGTTAAACCCCGCGGCGTTCATGTCTCCCCATTCAAACTCCTGACCGTGCCATCGCCATCCATTTACACGCAGATCCAACAGTTCGAAGTTTACCTGCCCCTATGGACCCCGCACATTGTTCATAAACCAACCTCTTTCCATCTCACCGCCTTTGGGCAGAGGGCGATATTTCCCAATCGGCAAGAGATTCCATACAACTTTCGACGTGTGGCACCGTTACGGTTTCAAAACCGCTATCTCATCGTGCGTTAACGTTCGTCCGTGGATGCGTATCAATATTGTTGTGAGTTGTTAGATCTGGAGCAGCCCATCCAATGGCTGTCGCTCCACAAAGCTGCACGCAGTTTAACCCATGGCCACTGTACTCCTGGCTCGCCGTCCGTCACCCTCCAATAATGTTTTCCACCGTCGATCTCCACCGAGATCAGATGATCCAGATTAGATTTTCCCGTCGTTGACCCCGTACCGCCATGTCAAACTTTTCACGTCGATTTGTCATTTTCCACATTTTCCTCTTTATATCCATTCAAAGGTAATTTCCGTAGGTTTTATTTAAAAAACCTGCTCCGCTACGCTCACGATTCTCCAGACCATTTTTCATTATTTCGCTGTGTTTTCCGCCACCAACCTGCACAATTCCGCCGTGTCGTCATTCTGCATGGCCAACCTCATCGTCTCCATTGTGTCCATCACCCCCATGTGTGTTTTCCTAACTAGTTTCGTATTTTGCAGGATCATTAACAGTAAATGACCGCCATGATGCACAATCTCTGTTACAGTGACAGAGAAATTGAAGAAGACCATGTGCAGAGGCTGAATTTATAAAGAAATGACCCGGGAAGGTTACGACATAAATTTCATTAAATAATAGAGTTAGACTCTATAAAACCCTCCCGGTGCCATTAACACACAGATTTCACAGTCAGAGATATGAATGGAGCAGCAGAGAGTTTACGGCACGCAAACGAAGACCTCTATACCCCCTGCAGCAGTTGAAAAGGCAGAGTACCAGATAGAAAATGTTATGAATCACTTAGAAGGTACAACACGCAGAAATCAATGCGTATCAGGGTTTCTACAGCAGCAGAATGTCTCCTTCCATAAAGGACAAAGTGCCCATACATTTTTCATTCCATGTCGTGTTCTAGAGAAGGTTTCTGCCCTGACAGTAGTCCTACATGATCAAAATAATTTGTTGCACAAGTATGGTAGATTTCACTGTCTTCTATTTATCTTTTGTTTACTCACTAATAGTACCACAAAGTAATGCAGTCAGAATACATCTAAGCCATACCAGAGATAAATGCAGAGATTTCAAATAGAGTGGGTTTCGAACCTCTTTTCCTTTTCTGAGTTTAAATGCTGCAATTTGTTTTCACCTACCTCCTCAGCTCATCTTCCTTCTATAAAACTCATGAGAAAAACTATCGTAAGGGTTGTTGATCAGTTATCAGAGAACTGCAAGTAGTTTCTTTTGAGACACAGTCTCTGTGTAAAGTGTAAGATAGGTTGAGGAATATGATTTCAGACTGAGTATTCTGCTATTGGAAATGTTGTACTTGAGTAGTATTGTTGTTTAATATGACAAGCACATTTCTTTGGATCCTGATCTGAAGCAGCAGTGATGTTTTCCTATCTCTGTGTTTAATTCATTTCATTTCGTTTCTACTGGCTTGCATCAAAATATTGGCATAGGATTTACCCTTTTTAGGTACCCTATGTTTCTGCTCTCGTTGCCACTAATGTTTTTCTTCTGAATGTGTTATCTAAGAATTGATTTTAGATAATTTAACCAGTGCAGTGGATGTTATTGCCTGCTCTCTGATGTATGAATTAAATGTTGTCTATTCTTAGATGCTTCTTGTTAAGGATTTAGTTGGAAGATTTGGGAACACTGGCGATTAGAGTTAGCCCTGTCCACTAGGATCCTTGTGCGACCATCTAGTCTTTAACATTGTGCTATGAATCTGTGTTATCTCCTCCTCTCTTACCTTTCATACCACATTATCATCTTTAAGATCCAATGTTTTAGATGACTAGCCCAACTGAAAGCTTGCACATTAGATAGTAAGAAAATCCTTTCCTGATTCCATTTCCCAATGGTTTTGAATGCTCCCTGGAATACTTCACCTCTGCCTAAAACCTCTTTATTCAGATTTTTCTTACCTTGAATCCTACTTTCACGATAACCAGCAACCAAACCAAATCAAACAAATCAACAAACAACCCCATGCCTATAACTATCCTAACATCTTAAACCTTGAGCTTCAAAGACATATACCTTTGATACATCATAGAGAGATCCCTCTCTAGACCCAGGAAGGCTAGATCCTGAGGTCTGAAAGTGGTTTTGATGTTGTCCCATCTTTTGGTATTTCCAACCTTGCCAAAACATGGGAACCCCAACACCTACAACATCCTTTTTTAGCGTAAGATGTGAGGTGAGAGTGGGTAATAATGATATTGGGAGAATGTATCCCTCCTCCTTGAGCCTACCAAAGACTCTCTGTGGTGTGTCAAGTCATCTCAATGTTCCCACTCCTCTTGGATGTATGAGTGGTGCAATATGTTGTGAGACATTTCTCACCAACTCTTGATAAGGTGCCCTCCCAGGTGGAATTGCAGTAAACAGTAATGTATCATGGGCCAAGGTCATCTACGTAACTAATAGGACTATTAGGTCCTTGCTTCCACTGCACAAATACAACTCTGTTTTATGTGTAGGAGTTTTCTAAGAGGGATAAGTGTGCATGCCCGTAATCATATAATGTTTGCCACTCTTTCTAATAATGCACTCCATCTGAAAAGTCTCCTAATATGTGGTGACCTTCCCCAAATTAATCAACCACTGCACACCCAATATGACACTGGTGTCAGGTAAATCAACCACAAAGAAGTGATCATTTAATTTATATGTCCCCATTGTTACAGATAAATATGGAACATAATGCATGCACTGCATAGTTCTAGCTCCTAGGACCAAAAATGAAAATCCCTCAAAATCATCAATGGGTATTTCCCTCCTCTGAACTAGTTGGGAATCAATAAAGTTGTGGGTAGCCCCAAATCATGTTGAAACCTGCGATCTGGACAAACACCTCAAACTCTCAAGGTCAAGTACTTGGGTACTCCTCTCAATGATGCAAGGGCCCATCCAATTAGATCAAATGCTCCATTCCCACCTCCTAGTGGTGGTGGATCCTCTCCTGCTATCCCAACATTGTGACCTCCTTCTGGTTCCTCTTCTTCTTCCTCTTCATCATTAGAAAATTCTTCTATATAGTGTGCCTTCCTTGCTGCACATCTATGTCCGGGTGCCCATAATTCCTGGCATGTGAAGCAAAGCTTCCTTCTCCTCAAGTCTCTTCATATATCATCACTAAGAGGTATTTTGTTTTGGCTCTCCTTTGAAGGATGAGCCTTCTCATATTTTCCCTTTGATGGGAATGTAGGATTTTAATGAAATGTTTCCTTTGCTCTTGGTAAGGCATCTTGTAGATCTCTAGCCCTTTCAATGACATCTTGAAGGGTAGTGGGTTTGTTAAATGTTTTAATTAAAACACATATATGACTTTACCCCTCCCATCATATAACCCAAGGTTTAACTTTATAGATTTATATTTATAAGGTTTAAAATCCATCCTGCCACATTAATAAACCCTAGACCCCACCTCTGAATGTCGTGCTACTCCTCAAACAAATCTCAATCGTTTGCATAGACCCTTCCTGATCCAACGATTGAAATCCCATATCGCAAATAAAGTCGCGCGATGATAACACTTTAATTTCCATGCAAAATAGATGGTTTTCAAACCCTCTCCCTCCTCCACGTGGCTCATTCATATTGGATAACATTCGATCCATTCCAAACCACTTACCACCTCGAACGTGCACGATAGTCACTCGCAGTTTCTATTCTTTGAAGCCCCAAAACCACCCATCCTATGATTTGACCACCATTCAATGCTTAACCTGCTTTAAACCAAAAACACTATAAAACTTCATAACGCGCACAATTAAGCCTTTTCTTCATTATTTTTCCATTTTTAAACCATCTCCAAATGAAAATCAAGCATTGTACACCATTTTTTCACCCAAAGAACCAGAAATCCATTTCAACTATTGCTAAGACCACTTCAAGCTCCCAGTTCACTTCAAGAGACTTCAACAACCATTATAAATTCTCTCCTACGCCTCAGAAACCTTTTCAAGACCAAATACTTGCAAAACGAGGTATTCTTCGAAGAAAATAACCTTCCCTTCATTTGAAAGAACAAAATTTCTACCAATTCAAACCTTGTGAAGCATATTTTTCCCATAGAAAGACCTGTATTTACACCCAAAAGAACAGATTTGATGTGAAACCATGATAAATTCAAAGTTTTCTAAAGACTGTAACTTGTTTTAAGCAAAATTGAAGAAATTTAAGTATTTCAAACCTTTAAAAACCTTTTGAATGAAGAAAACCCTTTTATAAATGCTCAAAACCCCTTTTTGTGCATAAATTAGAAGGCTTTAGGGTTGTTTTATCAAACAAGTATGCAGTAAAACCTATGCGAAAGGTTACACAATGTTCCAAAAACCCTGAATCTTAACAGTTAATTTTGCAAAATTGAGAGTCAATAACAACAAAAATGAAAATATGTTGTAATTCAAACCATTTTTCAAAATCTTTTACCATCATCAAAGAAATTATCCCTCCATACAGACCTCCGTTTCATTAATAAATTTTTTTTTTGCAGGTCATTAGCAAAAGGAGAATTTGGATAAAACAATCTAAATACTAGTTAAAGATCTGTTTTACTCCAAAAGTTCACAAAGAAAATAATTTAAAATGTTATTCCTTAACAAAAGACTCCAGGCAGCAGAACAGAAAGAATTCATTTATGCAGAGAGAGATAAATTTACACAGTGAATGGTAAAATTAAAATAATAATTCACAGTAACAGTGAAAACAGAACAATCAAAGAGCATCAGAATTAAAGTGTATCAGATGAAACTCAAAGTGAAAGTCAAATTAGAAGAAGTTACAGAGCAGTGAAGGTAAACAATAAAAGTAAATACAGAGGTAGTAAATGGTAAATAAATATGAAAATACTTTCAAAAATAATGAATTTTATCCAAAGTGAAAGTAAAAACAGTTAAAAGAATAGTAAGGTTAAAATATGAAAATAGAGCAAGAAGGGACATTTTTGCAGAAATTTCATGTTTAAGTCATAGATTTTAAGAAACTATTGTGGAAAATCCAAGATGAATTTTTCAAACCTGAAGGAGTTTTATGTTCCTAAGATGTCCAACTAAAAAAACCTCTCTCACTTTTCTAACAACCATTATGGAATTGGAAATATTAAACAATATTGGAAAACACTTTTTACAGAAAATTCTTGTTAAGTCATCATAGTGCCGAGAAGATGTTGGTCAACCAGAAATACATATTACAAAATTAAAGGAGGTTTTTATTCCTACGAGAGCCATATACAAAAACCTATCTCACTTTTTGTACAGGTATTACAGAATGAGATATAAATGCACATATTTATAGCCTATTTTTCAGACTGTGCAAAGCTCTGTTTTACACATCGTTTTGCAGAGCCTATTGTGAATAAATGGAATTGAATTTTTGGAAACGGGGAGAATTTTATCATATTAACATACTTATCTACAAAAACCTCTTTCACTTTTTACATATCTATTTTTGAGTGAGATATACAAAGGTATCATTGGATCCCAATTTTGGAGAATTGCTGGAGCAGAATGCACAAAGAAAGGAGACAGTTAGTGACTTGGATGCCTCATCATCAACTAAGATTTGAGATCAAATTCGAATTCTATTCTTTGTCACCATCAATCAATAAGTATAGTGCCAAATAGATTCATTAGTTTTGAGTGTCCTTTTATTGAGTTCTATTTATGTAAAACAGTTTGAGATATTTGTAAAACAATCTTGATATTTTATCAAGATATTTTAGTTTAGAATTTGTATAAATACTTCACTCTTTGAAGTATTAGGGTGGAATAATATTGCTGGAGATTATTATAGTCATTTCTTGTTGGACTTGAAATCTTTATTGTGTGTCAAGATTCGATTAGTAGGCTGGATCAAGCCAATTGGCATCATACTTCAGGATTCTTGTGATGAGATATTTGGAGTGAAGTATTTCCTTACTTGTCATTGTTATCTTTCTTTGTTACATGCATCCATCTATTTTTTTTATAAATATGAATGAATAAATACAAGTATTAATACATGATTTTTTGAAAGCACCATGTTTTTAACTAATTATCATTTATATGTTTTCCTCTGATTATCAGTGTAGGGAACCTTTAATTGCTCCCTTTCTCGTTTGACCTCTTCCTACTATTTACTTTTCCGGATCAAAGGATTCTTAAGTGCCCTTTATGCCAATCATATCACCCCATAAAAATAACTTTCCAAGATCTTCAAGGGTTATCTATCTTGCCCTAAAAACATTTGACCTTTTTTCCTTGATTCCAATTCTGTTTACTTGATTTTGACTCCTTAGCCCAATGGACAAATAAATTTTGCACTATCCTTCCTTTCAAGTGATTTTTCCCACCAAATATACCAAAACCAAACCAAAGATGCACATTCATAACTAGCCTAATATTTACAAATTGAAAAAAAGGTAAATTTTAAAGAGAGAGCCCTCTCTGAACCCTAGGAAGGCTAGATCCTAGAGTTTGAAGTTGGTTTGTGGTTACCTCTAGTGTTATTTAACTAAAAAACAAAATCTCAACACTTTATAATTACTAGAGTGATAAAAAGTTGATCACTCCAGTGATGTGAAATGTCAGAGCCTTCTCCATGTAGAAACCCTTTAGGGGATTCTTTGTGTCTATGCATTCTCATCTCCTTGATTTCTCTTGCAATATCTTGCATAGTTCGAAGAAGAAGCTTGGGATAATCCTTCTCCTCATCTTCTCCTGACAAGGGAGTTTTTCCTTTGTCTTCGTTATCATCTGTATAATAATATCTCCTGTTTCTTCTCTTGAGATACCTCTTCTCTCTATATTTTAGAGGATCTCCTTCTTCTGATGACATATTGGCTTATATGCACAGGCTAAGCCAAGATTATGCTCAGATACCACTGTAATATTCCTAAACAGGAAAAGCAACAATATTGAACACAGAAATGGAAATAACAGTGAAAATAAATACATCAACGTAGGAGACCAATATGGAGCCATTATATTATTAATATCAGCCACAAATCAATACAAAATAGTTAGGCACAAATCATATGATATGAGGAAACAAGCCTCCCATGAATACACACTCTCAAAAGTGAGATGTTGCTATTATACAAAATGTCGAAGAGTCGCTAAAGCACAGTCCTAAAGAACATAGCTACAAAAATAGGTCATAAAATGATATAAAATGACTGATATATGCCTCAAGATATACTATACATGAATATTTGGGCATTATATCACCTTTTCAAGACAACCCAAGAGGGTTTCCGAAAAATACACCCAAAATACAATGTGAGCTGCAGCCCTAGGGCTAAAGATTTACTGCAATAGAATAAATGGAAAGATATGGCTGAAGCTAATGTAGGAGTATGTGGCTCTCCTCCAATATATTCTTCGGGTGAAAGGCTAACCCTTCCATTGAAGATATAAACCCCCAAATACTGTACTGAACCCACCCCTGCAACTCCTCCCTAAAATAACACAGTCCAAGACTGAAACTACGCTGCAGGGGATAAATATAAGTTGGCCTAATGAGAAATGATGGAATAATGGTAAAGGGCCTTCTTTACTGGCCTCCCAATGGAAGGAAACCTTCCTCCACTAAAATATAACTCAGAAAGAGCCCAATACAATCCTCCACTGCTCCACCCTGCAACACAAAAAAGCCTTAAGCATAAACTTCACTATTGAAGAAAGTTGTAGCTTGGCCTGATGTTATAATATGGAAATGTAACCCAAATACTTCTCCTTAGTGGGCACTTGAATTCCCCCAAGGATGAAGTTGGGATTCCCGCTTGGGAACACGCTTTTGCTAAAAAACACTGTAGTCTTCGCTAAATAATTGAAGAGAGCAACAAGTCATATAGACCATAAAAAAATAATAATCAATTAGTACCTTCTATGGCTTCCATCCCCTTCCTTATATAATTGGTGAGATTCATCACCTTGGGCCCCACTCATTAAGGCCACTACTTCCATGCATGGAATCTCCCTCTAAAACTGCACTGCCCCTTAATGAATGTCCACTCCTCCATACCAGCGTTGTTGATTTGGTCAAAGTTGACCCATTCTACATGCTCCATACCCTTTTCACACATAAGGGTGCTTAATAAAGCTATTTAGAGGACCCCAATTCACATTAGGAGTGATTTTATTCATACTAAGGAGATTTATGGGTCTCCCTACCCTCTTATTCTTCTAACTAAGAAGAAAAACCAAAATTTAATATTCTAACTAGCTAAAAGCTAATTGGGAATATTACAGTCCTCCCCTCCCAAATGTTGCTTTTCCTCAAGAACCTATAAAGGTGAGTGATGCAAATATTCTCCTCCTTCCCTTGTGACACCTCCATGTGATAAGCTCTCCCCATGAACCAATGTTTCCCCAACCAATCCATCCATGGAATGCTCCTCCCAAATATCCATGAGATGCATCTCCCAAATGCTCAAGTTAACCAAATGGCTCCTCCCATAAGGAAACAAGAGGTCTAATTTAGTAATCATGTGATGCTCAAAATTTTCCCTGAAGCATGAGGCATAAGAAATGGAGAGAATCTCCCTCCCAATGGGCACATTCCATCCATGTGTCATCCCTCCAAATATTCCCACAATAATGATAAGAACATCATCTACATATGGGATCAAAATCAAGGATACATAAGTTTTCATATGAAATATCAGAGGAGGATCATAGTCCCACATGTGGAACCAGCGCAATATGTCTCCTGACTACCTCAGAACATGACATAATAAGTGTTTTCCCCACCACTTGTTTTTTTCCACAATATTCTCACATGCTTGGAGAAGGTGAATAATGTTTGGTGCCAATGGAGTACACCCTGAATGAGATATCATCTCCCTAAAATATCCTAGGGGTTGGCCATGCTCAACACTTCTTATGGCCCCAAGTGGACCATGAAGTTTATAAGGAAGAGTGCTCTCTCTTGGATAAATGAGTTGTACATGAATGATAAAGGAATGAAAATACTCATCTAGTAAATCATTATGCGCAAGAACATGATCCTTACCATATACCTTGATCAAGCTAGTAGAGTGGCTCAAAATGGGTCCCCTCTCATTCCCAATGATGAAAGAGGTGGTTATGTTAACTCTATCAAAGAGTTATGTCTCTCCTCCATCTCCACATAATCCATGTATTTCTTAATATGCTTATGTATCTCCTCTTCGAAGCCTTCTGAAGTGAATCCCTCCATGATAGTATGATATGCTCTCATGGAATAAGTGTGGTTGAAGAGAAAATATGCATGTGCTGCATGTAGAATCTTCTCCTTGATCTTAGATTCTCTAGCCAAGAATATCTCTGATAGTATATGACCTCATCTTTCACTATATATCTCCCATCTGAATACTGGCCATCAAGTATCCTGCATGCAAAGAGATACTTGGAGTATTCCACCAACATTTGGGATCTCCAATAAGGATCTATCCTCCATAGTTACAACATTGATGATATACCATGTAAAGCATCTTTCATGTGTTTTCCCTGTTATTTGACATCTCCCATGCGAAAGTTACATATCGGGATGATGTATCCTTCCTCTGTTGCTCCTCTTGTAGCTTCTCATGCTCAAGTAAAGGTTGAAGTTTTTGGAGGTTAGCCTTGCATGGGAAGCTATCACCCATCCAAAATTTCCTGAGTTTGGCCAAAGTATGCATGAGTGGACAACAAACTCTACAATGTGTGGAAGATTTCTCCGTAGGTGGAAGTATCTTCTAAGCCTCCAAAGCCATGGAGTGGTCTCCTTTCACCATGATGGTGCCTTCCTCCATCCCTACAATATCCTTTTTCAGCGCAAGATGTGGGGTGAGAGTGGGTAATAATGATATTGGGAGAATGTATCCCTCCTCCTTGAGCCTACCAAAGACTCTCTGTGGTGTGTCAAGTCATCTCAATGTTCCCAATCCTCTTGGATGTATGAGTGGTGCAACATGTTGTGAGACATTTCTCACCAACTCCTAATAAGGTGGCCTCCTAGGTGGAATTGCACTAAACAGTAATGTATCATGGGCCAAGGTCATATAAATAACTAATAGGACTATTAGGTCCTTGCTTCCACTGCACAAATCCAACTCTGTTTTATGTGTAGGAGTTGTCTGAGAGGGATAAGTGTGCATGCCCGTAATCATCTAATGTTTGCCACTCTTTCTAATAATGCACTCCATCTAAAAAGTCTCCCAATATGTGGTGACCTTCCCCATAGTAATCAACCACTGCACACCCAATATGACACTGGTGTCAGGTACATCAACCACAAAGAAGTGATCAGTCAATGTATATGTCCCCATTGTTACAGATAAATATGGAACATAATGCATGCACTGCATAGTTCTAGCTCCTAAGACCAAAAATGAAAATCCCTCAAAATCATCAATGGGTATTTCCCTCCTCTGAACTAGTTGGGAATCAATAAAGTTGTGGGTAGCCCCACTATCAATCAATATTAAAACCCTCTGATCCTGAATGGCACCTCAAACTCTCAAGGTCAAGTACTTGGGTACTCCTCTCAATGATGCAAGGGCCCATCCAATTAGATCAAATGCTCCATTCCCAGCTCCTGGTGGTGTTGGATCCTCTCCTGCTATCCCAACATTGTGACCTCCTTTTGGCTACTCTTCTTCTTCCTCTTCATCATCAGAAAATACTTCTATATAGTGTGCCTTCCCTGCCGCACATCTATGTCCGGGTGCCCATGATTCCTGGCATGTGAATCAAAGCTTTCTTCTCCTCAAGTCTCTTCATATATCATCACTAAGAGGTATTTTGTTTTGGGTCTCCTTTTAAGGATGAGCCTTCTTATATTTTCCCTTTGATGGGAAAGTGGTCTTTTGATGAAATGCTTCCTTTGCTCTTCGTAAGGCATCTTGTATATCTTTGGCCCTTTCAATGACATCGTGAAGGGTAGTGGGTTTGGTTGATTTAAAAAATCCATGTAGAGGTTCTGCTAGCCCATCAATAAACATATAGACCCTCCTAGCTACAGATAATTTAGGAACCATAACAAAAAGTTTTAGAAATTCAAAAATGTAGGTTTCTGGATTACCTTATTGTTTGAGCTTAACTATCCCAATGAAAGGTGCCTCCGAGTCTCTTCGATCAAACCTCTCCACCAACCTCCTCGTGAACTATGAATATGCAGTAACAATTGTATGACCCAATGTTGAAAGACCATGAAACCACCAGTCATGTGCTTCAATGTCAAGGTGCAGCGCTGCTATTTTGATAGCTTCCATCTCTGGTACTTGGTTCAAATTGAAGTACATGTCTATATTTTCTACCCAAGATTTGGCAGTGAATTTGGATGACCCATAAAAAGTGGGTAAGAAAAATCTTCCCATATTCCGATGAATATCATTATGTTGTATGAATCCTTCACCTCTATTGTGATGTCGGGGTCTCCTATTGTCCTTGATCTGTCAGAACTCTTGAAAGCTCAAATGGTCCTTGAATATTTGAGATTGAGACTCATGCTCAAGAAAATATTCTTCAAGAGTTTCTTGTTCTTGAAACCCTCCATTTCCTTCTGCTAAAAATGTAGGCATTGTAGAGTGTTGGGAAACCTATTGCTTCACGGTTGATCACTCTAGTGATGTGAAATGTCGAAGCATTCTCCATGTATAAACCCTTTAGGCGATTCTTTGTGTCTATCCATTCTCATGTCCTTGATTTATCTTGTAATATCTTGCATAGTTCAAAGAAGACGCTTGGAATACTCCTCCTCATCTTCTCCTGATAAGGGAGTTTTTCCCTTGTCTTCTTTATCATCTGTATAATAATATCTCCGGCTTCCTCTTTTGAGATACCTCTTCTCTCTATATGTGAGAGGATATCATTCTTCTAATGACATATTGGCTTAAATGCATAGGCTGAGCCAAGATTATGACATGATACCATTGTAATATTCCTAAACAGGAAAAGCAGCAATATTGAACACAAAAATGGAAATAGCAGTGAAAATAATTACATCAAAATAGGAGACCAATATGGAGCCATTATATTATGAATATAACCAGAAAATAAATACAAAATAGTGAGGCACAAATCATATGATACGAGGAAAAAAGCCTCCCATGAACTCACACTCTCAAAAGTGAGATGTTGCATACAAAATGTCGGAGAGCTGCTATAGCGCATTTATAAAGAACATAACCATAGAAAGAGGTCATAAAAATATATAAAATGATTGATATATGCCTCAAGAGATACTATACATGAAGATATAGGAACTATATAACCTTTTCAAGACAACCCAACAGGGTTTCCAGAAAATACACCCAAAATACAATGTGAACTGCAGCCCTAGGGCTAAAGGTTTACTGCAATA
This sequence comes from Pinus albicaulis, assembly GCA_034641835.2. Classification (NCBI taxonomy): domain Eukaryota; kingdom Viridiplantae; phylum Streptophyta; class Pinopsida; order Pinales; family Pinaceae; genus Pinus; species Pinus albicaulis. The sequence goes on from CM076579.1 coordinate 852,458,035, forward strand.
GAATAAATGGAAAGATATGGCTGAAGCTGATGTAGGAGTATATGGCTCTCCTCCAATATATTCTCTAGGTGAAAGGCTGGCCCCTCCACTGAAGATATAACTCCCCAAATACTGTGTTGAAACCACCCCTGCAACATCTCCGTAAAATAACGCAATCCAAGACTAAAACTACGCTGTAGGCGATAAATATAATTTGGAATGATGTCAAATGCTACAATAATTCTCTAGGGCCTTATTTACTGGCCTCCCAATGGAAGGAAACCTTCCTCCACTGAAACATAGCTCAAAAATAGCCCAATACAATCCTCCACTGCTGCACCCTACAACACAGCACAACCCTAAGAAGAAACTACGCTGTTGAAGAAAGTTGTAGCTTGGCCTGATGCTGGAATGTGGAAATGTAGCCCAAATAACTCTTCTAAGTGGGAACTAAAAGTCCCTCAAGGATGATGTGATTCCCAATCGGGAACACCCTTGTACTAAACAACACTACAGTCTCCGCTAAACAGTTGAAGAGAGCAAAAATTCATATAGACCATAAGCAAAATAATAATCAATTCATACCTTCTATGGCTAACATCCCCTTCCTTATATGCTTGGTGAGCTTCCTCACCTTGGGCCCCACTCATTAAAGCCACTACTTCCATGCATGAAATCTCCCTCCGAAACTGCAGTGCCCCTCAATGAATGTCCACTCCTCCATACCAGCGCTGTTGATTTGGTCAAAGTTGGCCCAGTCTACATGCTCCATCCCCTTTTCACACATAAGGGTGCTTAATAAAGCTATTTAGAGGACCCCCATTCACATTAGGAGTGTTTTTATTCCTAAGGAGATTTATGGGTCTCCCTACCCTATTATTCTTCTAACTAAGAAGCAAAAACAAAATTTAATATTCCAACTAGCTAAAATCTAATTGGGAATATTACAGTTGGTCAACTGGGAGTGAATTGTTAAATGGATTTTGGGAATATTCCAAACCTCTAGTGGCTTCTAGAAGTTGTTCTGGATTTCACCTCATCTTATAGCTTCGAATATGGACACCATGAAGCCATTAAAACTTTTATCTTCCTATTCCCATGAACAAGGAAGCCTCTTCATACATTTTTAGGAAATCCATTCAATGATTCATTTATGTCAAACTACCTTCATCTACTTATAAATAGAGCATTGATCATAGTGCACAAGAGAACAATAATTTGTTTTAAGTAGAGTTATGCTCGTGAGATCAAAAATCTTGGAGGTATTGTGCATGTATTGTGATGTTGATGGATTGTTGATGTTGGATGTGATGAGGATGGGACTAAAGCTAGATGAGTGGCAATGAATCAATCAATCGGTTGCACTCTTCGTACTTCATAATAAAAACATTTTTTCCTTTCCTAGTGCATGTGTTAATGATGTTATATGTGTATTTATGAATTTAATCAATTCAATTTGTTTAACTTGCATAGATCATATTTCCTTTATGTTGTTTTCTGTCTTCTGTTTTCCATTGCAGGTATCAATCAAGTGAGTTCAGTTAGATTGAGAGTGATGTAAGCAACGAAGGTAGGCGAGGAAAATCAACTAGATTACAAGTAGGTTTTCCTCCCTTTATCTATTCATTTCAAGGAAAAGTTAAAATATATTTATTTATGTTGTTCTAAGCGCACCACCACACTTAGGGAAAGCATCCTTATTTGTAGGTTTTATTTCCGTAAAAAAAATTGCGACCATACTGGGGAATGATGGATCATCCTTGGTGTTTTTTTTCTTGTCCATAAATATCTAGTAGACTTTACCTTCTTAATTTCAATAATTTGAATGTCTTTTAGAAAAATTAGTGTGTTTTATTGCTTTTTTAGAGAGTCCTCTAGCACCAATGCAATGTTGATCATGATACAATGATCTGCATAGCATTGTTAGCTTAGGGAAAGTGATTTGCAACACACTGTCTCCCACTCAGGGGTGCATTTCCCCTGTGGCCAACCTAAATCTATCATATTTTGTCTCTTGCAAATTCATTTCAGTGTATTGCTTGCAAAAGTTTTGAGTGATTGATTCCCTCTAGAGACCAAATTGACTCTACTCTTCTTGCCTCAGTTTTGATTTGCTTGATCAATGTTTCTTTTTGTTTTCTTTGTCATTGTCAAATAGTTCCAAAGTTAAATTTTACATTTGATCAATTCATTATTTTCGAAAAGAGGAATTGTCGTTTCAGTCTTTGTTTCTCTTGAAAGTTTTGAGTGATTATTTTTGCATTAGTTTATTTTTAGTTCATCTAAACTTAAAAGAAATTGTAAAGAAAAACATGCATTTTCATATAGGGATCGTGAGTGCTACATAGGAATAGTTTAGGGAAATTACATTTAGATGTGATCATTGTTGATTGCATACAATATGATTGCTCTATCCTTTGTAGCTAGTTTTTCATTGTCGAAAATTAATTTGAAACAAATTTTTATCATTCTAATTGCATTATAGGAATGTTCAATTTATCTCGCAATGAACCTGAAAGAAAAATTGATAATAAAGATCAACATAAAATTTATCTGAATTTATCTAATGAAGAATTGTAACATTAACGATAACTTTTAGAGGTCTAGGCTAGAAGACGTGTTACGACGTCGTTAAATATAGTAGATGTCATTAATTTTCTGTGATACATTCTGAGTGTGATGCCTCATTCCAAGTACATAAGTATATCAGAGCTCATCCATGTACTTTCATGTATATCAGGCGGTGTTTTAGTACGAAAAGTATAAGGGGATTTTCTCATTGTGCAATTTCACATTAGACAATGCTAATATGGATTGGGCATCCACATACCTTTGCGTATATTTGGGAGGACAAATTTAGGTTGCTTACCATCCATAGGTAACTGAGTCGGTTGCCTTGTACCTATGATACACCGAACACAACATTCGGGAATATTGCCTACATGTACATAAGTCCTTGGTTTACTGGGGTGGTATATTGCATTTCAAATTTGCTTGGTAAACCTTTTGCCTATAATTACCCTATTTTTGTTTATTTATTTTTGTATAAAATCAATCAGAAATCGTGGAAGAAGATCATCCCTTTCCCCGTCGTTCACGTAGGACAGTGAATAAACCAGCATTACCACTAGAACCTACACCTAGTAGATGAAGGCACGCTCGTCCTACCGAGTTCAGTCCCCTATGGAACTCTTGGTGCTACATCATATAATATACTAGAGACATATGATCCTTTGAGTCCCAGTTTATCTGCTATTATCGAGACGAAACCCTCACAGTTACCTGAGGACACTACAGTTCAATCCAATGAAATGATAAATCTATAACCTGAGCTTGTTCTACTGGAAGTTAATCCAAAACTCAATTTTTTTTACCAGAACATATTGATCCCGAATTTTAACAACAAGAAGTTGTTCCAGTGCAACCGTTTGGTCCCCATTCATCTGTAACCGTTGATTCTCCCTCTTTACCACAGAGATTACTGCCTAAAATTTATCTCGGGCCTGATGGTGAAGTGATTCCACCTGGTTTGATTTCAATAGAGGAAGAACTTCAGGAAGAGACAAACCCTTCGACTCCCACTCATTTTGGGTCAGGGCTTCATTTGTATCAGCCTTTTCCTTGTTTGACCTACTCTGGTCTTGTTGATCCTTTTCACTCTCAAGTTCCCATAGATTCATTAGATTGTTTGTTGGGTTATTTAACTATGGCAGAGATAGCATCCCAGACTGTACCATCTGTTACAACTATGAAATCATCTATTGCTGCTTCATATTCGATGTTTTCAATGACACCCGAGTCTCATCTTTATGGTGGTTCATCTATCCCACTAGGTTACCAAGCTTTAAATAGAACCTACTCTGGTGTCTCCTCTAGTCCGTGGACTTCGCCCATGTCATCATCTAGAATTATATCTAGCTCATCTCTCATGAGTAATAAATAGCATGATCCTTTATTGAAGTCAGTATGTGCAATATCCTTATACTCCATATGCTAGGGGGCCACATATGTTCGGTCCATATGGCAACACTCCAACATTTTTAGGTCAATCATATGTTGGAATGCATGTTTGTCAATGGTTGCCTACTTTTCCTATTCATCCACAAACTTTTTTTTATCAATGTCAACCAGTTCAACCTGTTGCATATGTGCCTACTACGTCTATTATTTCTTCTATGACTGTTGGTTAGTCTGCTCAAGTGGGTCCTTCAACCCCTAGCCCTCAAGTTTCGGGTCTACTGGCTTCATATTCCTAGGCTAGTATTCAACAACCATCTGTATCAAGAATTTCACAACCACATGCTTGTTTATCTTTGTCATAGGCTTCTACTGGCCCTCTCTATTCACAACCGGGTCTGGATTATCTTGGCGGGCAACCGTTTTATCAGATTCCATGGCAGCCACAACAAACATTCCCACAGTATCAAGCTTATCCAAGTCCTGGTCAACAATCCTACCCCTATCTGGGTTGCCAACAACAAAATTGATTTGTTGGTATGCAATGACCTATTGCCCAGGTGATTCCATCTTATCCTCGTTATGATCAACCTAACCTTAATCGACAGTTGTCATTTGTTGCAACATTAGAGTTACCTGATTTAAACTAGCTCACCAATGATCCCATTCGATATCTATCTTGGTGGTAGGTGATTCCTCATAAATTACCCTCGTACATTCTCAAATTCAATGGAAATTCTGGAGAAGAACCGTCTACGCATGTCATGACTTACCATTTATGGTTTTCATCTAATTCCTTAAATGATGATTCTATTAGATTGTGTATTTTCCAACGAACGCTTACTATTCCGGCTTCAAAGTGGTACATTGAATTACCACGAGCTTCATTTGATAACTTTACAACTTTAACCACTACTTTTTGAACCCACTTCCAGTTACCCATCAAATATGAAACTGGAATGGAAATTTTGACCAGCTTTAAACATACCATTGCTACTCATATATCGGATGATATACATGAGTGACATCATCATCATCGAATGGTTAAAACATTTGTTCCTGATTAGCCTTTAGCTGAGTGAGTTATTAAGTCCTTTTTTCCATCTACCACCAAGGATGTGGCCAAAGGCGGTGTTGTCATTGAAGAGAATGTAATTGCTCCTGAAAAGTATCTGGATTTGATTTACACTCAGTCCAGCATGCTCTATGAAGAGATTCCAAATGCGCCGTGGCCAAATTTTATTGTTCCTTATGCTCCATTTGGTCAAGACATTCATACCAGTGATGGTGTGATTGGTTTTGCTAACACTCCAACAACAAGTCAACCATCTGGTTCTACACTTTTTGTTTCAAATAAAAACCTTATTGCATCTGATCTTGTATCTTCTTCTGAAATCCATGTCGTGCCATCTAACAAAGGAAAATTTGACAAGAAAACTAGAAATAGGAAGAAGGGGATAGATAAGAATAAATCAAATTCACCCCCGCAGGAAAAATCATCTGATTCATCCGGTTCTTTTCGGAAAACTCGTTAGCCTTGCTTGATATGTAATAAGGAGCATTTTATGCAATATTTTCCTCACCACTTAGAATTCCCAAAGCTTCTTAAGACTTATGTATCATCTGCAGTGTTGAAAAATCATTTTCTAAACTCAGAAACACATATGATTGCTACATATCCTACTTCTAGTTCGCAAGTTCTTATTCTATCTGCCACTAAGACCAAAACTGATGTTTTGGTGTCAACTCAAAATAAAGATTACAGTAATCATTTTTCATCGTCAAATGGTCAGGCTACAGATCAACCTACCACTTTGACTTCGACCTCATCTGATTCGGCTCTACTGCCTATCATTCTAGAGTTAATAATAAAGTCGTCAAAGAGAGTAATTCACAAATCAAAATTGAACCCTCAAGCTCATGCAACTCAAAATTATAATGTAGTAGAAGACCTGGATCAGTCACCTTATGTTATGTCAACGCTTGAGGTTCTTTAGAATTGTCCCTCCCAGAAGTAGGCTTTGTTGTTCACGATTGGTGAAATTTATCCAACGGATTCAAATATTGTAGTCTTTAATCACAGGGGCTATGTGCCACAATTACCAACACAAATAGAATTCTCGATTCAAGTACATGTCCTAAATCACCTCATTCATCACACTATCATTAATGAGGGAACATCTACTTGTATCATGCCAATGAGTTACTGGAAGTCACTTGGATCGCCGACTTTGTCACAATCACCTATGATGTTAAAAGATTTTGACGGTCATACATACAAGCCTTGTGGAATTATTAGGTACCTGTAAGTAGAAATAGGGGGAAAATTAGTTACTATTGAAGTTGAGGTCATTGACAGACCCCTTGACTACAATATATTACTTGGAATACCATGGGTTTATGCTATGGTTGTTGTAGTATCTACTTACTTTTGTATGATCATCTTCCCCCATAAAGGAAGTATCATAACCATGGATCAACTCTCTTTCTCCGCCTCTAGTTCCCAGGCAACTGGAAGCGTTCTGTTTGTTCACGAACCCCCACCTTCTCTTCAGAACATTGGTGTAGGACTCTTTAAGGATCCTTCCCTAATGGGAACCTTTTTTTTACCGTCCCCTGTGACATCGGTAGAAATCACAAATATAGAGACCTGCAATATGATATCTTCAACTTCATTTAACTTAAGGAATATTCCCAATGATTCTGAAGTATTTAGGCTAGGCAACCATGCCGCTAAGTCCCATTGAGCTACCATAGCAATAAATTTTCTTTTCTTATGCGGCCAATCCAAATCCTTTTTTGCTGACCATTTAGGTTGATCGTTCTTTGGATTTTGGTACTTCTTCTGATCCTTTTTCATACGTATTCTCGACTAATGAGAGAATTATGGAATCCATAATGCCAGAAGAAGAACCATGGGAAACATCAGATCAATTATCCCATATTCCATATTACAATGAAGATAATCCATCTGAACTATATCACCATATAGTCATTTATTTATTGATGAATTATATTCCTATCCTCGTTGTCGATTCTTAGCGCAACCCATAAAATATAGAAGGAGCGATTTCTATCGGTATTTCTACCAAACCAGGTATTGTAGAAAAAATTCATGTCAGTGCGTCTTGTTCTCCATCTGAACTTGACACTTACCACACTCTTTTTCATGAATATTTTCATGAAATCAAGCACGTAGTTCAACTATATCTGGATGACTTACCTGCACATTCACGGAAATGGGCTGACCACCCGCTACATCTGAAATCGATCTTCTTATGATGTCATCACTATAAAATATGATTTCTCCTTCCAATATGTTTCAGTTATAGAGACTCCGAGGGAAGGCTAAATTTCTAAGGAGTTTCATTCCTAACTACACTGAAATGGCTAAAGGATTTACTCGAATCTTGAAAAATGGGATTCCCTTCCATTGGGATGAGGTTGTGCAAGCTTCCTTTGATGTTATTAAAGACACCCTGATCCTAGCAACATTAATCTATCCCCAAAATTATTAGAGTGATTATTTCATGTATCTCGCCACTATAGATACAACCATCACTATGGTTTTAGTCCAAGAAGAAGATGGGATTGAACATTCGATCTATTATTTGAGCCGTAATCTCAATGATACGGAAGTTAAGTACACATACGTTGAGAAGCTTGTTTTGGCTGTCGTTCAAGTTGTACAAATATTTCGCTATTATATCCTGCTTTGAAAGACCATTTTCATTTCAGAATTTAACCCTATGATATACATTTTGTCACATCAATTGCTGGGGGGGAATATTCAAAACAGATCATTATTTTGCAGGAGTTTGATTTGGAGTTCATCAAATCCAAGTCAAAGAACTCTTTGGTGCTTGCTGAGCTTATTTGTGACCTTCCTTCGAGTAGCACTAATCCTACTACAAAACCATAAATTCCATATGAGTCTTTGTTTCTGATCGAGTCATTTGACCCGTAGTATGGAGATTTCATCATCTATCTCCATACCCAAACTTTTTGGCTCAATACCTCTCGTTCACAACAACGATGAATTCAATACCAAGACAAAGGTTATCTGATCATCGATGATACACTTTATCATCGTGGTGTCGATACGATTTTACGTAGGTTCCTCATGCATGAGGAGGCCAAAATTTTTTTAAATGATTTCCATTCTAGTGCATGTGGTGGACATTTGTCTGGTTACACTACCGCGCAGAATATTCTTTGTGTTGGTTACTTCTGACCTACCATATTTTGCGACTGCATTATTGCAGTTAGAAGTTGTCATGCTTGCTAGATATTTGATCGTAAAACCTGCTTGCCGCCAGCACCATTTCATCTCATCGTCGTTTTTGTACCATTTGCAAAATGGGGCATTGAATTCATGACACGTAACCCCTGCTTGGCCGGGGGGCATGGGTATATTATTGTCATCATCGACTATTTTACCAAGTGGGTCAAGGTGATGCCTACATTCAACAACATGAGACAAACAGTTGCATCGTTATTTTTTAACCATGTGGTTACACGGTTTGGTGTACCGCAAGCCATAGTCACAAATCATGGAAAACATTTTCACAATAACATGAAGGATGAGTTGACTGCCAAGTTAGGATTGTTGCATTATAGTTCTACCCCTTATTATCCAAAAGCTAATGGATAAGTTGAATCTATCAAAAATATTATTAAGCATATGCTTCAATGCATGATTGGGGTTCATAAACGAAACTATCAATTTATCCTGTACTTGGATTTGTGGGAATATCTATCCTCGGTGAGAAACACGACCGGATTTACTCCCTTTTAGCTGGTTTAAGGTCTGGAAGCTATCTTACCAATACAATGCAAAATACCATCATTGAAACTCGCAATTGACCTGCTACCTTACACTTCTGAAGAAAAGGCATGTCTCTTAGATCTCATCCATCTAGATGAAATGCATCGTGAAGCCACATTAGGCAACTAAGTGCATAAGTTACGAATTAAGGCTCAATATAACCACAATGTCAAGCCTTGCACCTTCTCGAAAGAATACCTGGTGTTGCTTTACGATCAGGAAGTTGATGAGATAGGAACATAGAAATTTGAACCATTATGGCATGACCCCTACATTGTCAAGCACATTCTGGCTAAGGGTGCCTACGAGTTGGTAGATTATGATAGGATTCCATTGTCGCAGCCTCGAAATGGGTTGTATCTTAAACCTTACTATGCCTGATTTTGTGTAGTAAACACTGTATTATATTCGTTGATTGCGTGTGTGTAGCAGTGTTTCTTTTAGAGTTTTTCATGTGGTTCTTAATCTGCTTTGCATTTCTTGTAGATGTGAGAATCTTCGAAACCATTTGTTGGATATGCCGATGGTGCTAGTCGTAGTAATCAAAATACTTCCTCTGTAGCATGGGCCATCTTTTCTCCAAGTGGCGAGTTAGTGAGGTTCCAAGGGATTCATATTGGTCGATCGACCAACAATATCGCTGATTATAGTGGGTTGATTGACTAATCCCTGATTCCATTTCACTTGGCATTTGTTGCATCATCATCAGGATGGACTCACAACTTGTCGTACTATAGCTTACTGGAGTCTATACTATCTGAAACTTGGAAATTCATCGCATGTTCCTTAGAGTTAATCTTTTGGAAAGACATTTTGATTACATTCTATATAAACAGATTTCCAAAAACTTTAACACTTTGGTTGATTCTTTGGTGAATTATGTGTTAAATAGAAATTTGCAACATATGTAAAGATATATTTTCAATTCACATCATACAATTGAATAGGATTGCACATAATCATAGAAAAATATTGAAAGAAAATAGATTTATATTGAGTTTTTTACAAAAAATTGTGTCCAAGACACGTTGTTCATATGACCTCAAAATGTATACAAACATATCATAATATAAGTAAACCTAGTGATGCTCATGATAGTAGGTCACTGCTTGGGCTATCATACACAATAGCCTCATCCAATGGCTAGGCACACCAATGGTATGGAGCCACAGTATCATAGGTAAAGCCTCAATCGGGACATCTAGTATCCCAAGAGTCAATCCCTCCACATGCTGCTACAACTCAGCAAGAGTCTCAACTAAATCCAAATCCTGAAGGACTGTTATTTTGACAGTCCTCTCTACTGTTTTTCCTGCCTGATATGCAAAAACCACTGGTCAAATGGTACCTACATATGCATACATAAAACATCTTTAGTTTAGTCTTGGAAACATTAAAAAACAAAGAAAATATGTAAAAAACCCTAAAAAATCAAAAGCATGGTCAACATTTTACCTATAGCACCCCATTGAGTGTCAGCTGGTAAAATCAAATATGGATCTTCGTGGAAATCCACCCTTGCATATGGATGCTCCTATATGAAGATATTATATCTTCAAAGCCAATTAAAGAATAGAGTGGAAAATGAGATCAATGACTAATCAACATGTCTATCCATCAGCTCGACCCATCGTTGTATCCATGTATCTCTAGGATTAGCTAATCCTAGTGTCACATGTTGTGGCTGCATCAATGGAACTCGCTCCAAAATGGAAGTGATCAAGATTGAACCATAGCTGAAATTTTTGGTCTTTCGAATTTTTACCTTGGTAAGATGTTTTTTTCATCTAAAGGAGTACTTCTTCAGCCCAGTTTAACATGGTTGGCTCAGGACACTAAAGCGCATACTGCATGTAAGATCTGTTCGTGACATGTAGCAACACGTTTCCAGCTAGCTTTGCGATATTGAATAGGAGAGTTCGCAAAGGCATATCACGTATATCTTTGATATTTAACTTTCCATCTTTGCTAGGCTCAGTTCTTGGTCGAAAAAAATATCGAATTTCTTCCTTCGCTATTTCACCTCCACGGATGGAGCCTGCAAGGGAAATGGGGGCACCATGTCTCAACAAACCTGTCAGAAAGTAAATGTCATCAACCAATATTGGAAGCAATTTGTCCCCAATGTGAAATTCCTGTAATGCTAGATCCCATGAATGGATCAAGAACTACAGTAGTTCCATGTGTTGCCTCATCCATGACAATCTAAAGTACTTGAGAAACCCATAGTCTCTGAGGGCTCTCACAGTGCCATGATCATTTAGGGAAACCATATCATGTTCATCATGTTCTCTTTCTCCGCATGTAATCGAAATTTTGATCCGATCAAAGTCTGAAATCACACCATAGGCTTAGTTAGGATCAATTCCTTGCAAAAAACTAGAGAAAATTTGGGCAAAAAACAAGATGCAAGTTTTTGAATTGTGCCCAACGCACTCCTGAGTGGAAGAAAATGCATTGTAGAGGAACTGGGCCTCTTTCTAGCCTCTCTACAACACACTTTTTGACATCCAAGGGTGTGTTGGTACTAGGGTGTTTTATTTTTACCCTAGGCACCCCAAAATCCTAAAAAATTGCATTAAACTGAACAGGAATGCAATCAATAGAAAGAGGAAGGAAACATCTTCAACCTAGTCCAAATGACACGAGAAATGGTCCACAGAATTTGTCGCAATCAGCCACTAAAGTTGTTGGAATCATAATTTCCGTTAGACCAAAACTCACAGGCATTAGTCTCTGCTACAATCAACAAAGTTAGGATCCACGAGCGGCAGTTAGTCCATGTCACGAAACACACGGGGAGTGTTGAACCCAATTTCCAACAATCTCCCTCCCAACGTGAGACAGATGAGTTTCAAACTCGAGACCTGTGGCTCTAATACCACTTGTTGGAATCAAGATTGCTATTAGACCAAAACCCATAGGCATTAGTCTCTGCTACAATCGCTAGAGTTAGGATCCACGAGAGGCGGTTAGTCCGTGTCACAAAACATGCAGGGAGCGTTGAACCCAATTTCCAACAGAAGTTCAAGCGTAAAATAGGCTAAGAGCACTAAAATTCGAATGGTAAATGTGAAATGGTAAAAATGATTTGGTAATTTCTTATTTTAATAGTATTTTGATTAATTTATGCATATTTAATGAAATGACTATGGTTTTTACCCATTTTTACTATTTAAAAAGGTATTATTAATCCATTTTATGTTTCTTTGATTAGGTTTACAGTTGATTACAGTGAGTTAGATGTGCATGATCTTGAAATGCAATTTTGACCACAAATCACACTTTTATCTCTTTTTCAAGATTTTTTAAACATGAAAAAGGAACTCAAAGCATACTTTTATCTATTTTTCGAGCTTTTTTAAACACAAAAAATGAACCCCCCTGGATTTCTCTTTCAGCTCTTTTCAAACTCTCAAAATATGAAAAGATTTTCGAGCACTCATCCTTTTGTGTTGGTAAAAGGAATTGAAACGACATCTACTCAGTATAAATTTAGCCCTTTTCCGGACTGAGATAGATTATGTTTATGAAAATGGAAAACCCTAGTCGAACAAGGAAAGGAGGTTCTCTTAGGTATTATTTTACACTTTTTCAGATCTAAGGGACTATTATACGAAAAATAACTTGTCGATTTTTCTTTTCATCCCTTTTTCAAACTCTCTAAACATGAAAAGGACCGAGTTCTCACTGTCGTTAGAATTATTAAAGCATCAAATATAGAAGGACTTATCCATCATGACAAGTTGAAGTTTCACCTTCTCTAGACTCGTTAAAGCATAAAATAGTGATGGATTCACCTGAAGGGTGGAATTATACATCAAGCATATGTTATCCTCCTCAATATTGTTAAAAAATAAAGAGGTACTAGTCAACAATGACTGGGGAAAATTGGAAAGGGATAAAACACTTTATGGTAGCAAGTCTCTCTTGAACATGAAACTTATTCGCTTCATCTCTGTGATTTATGGGTTGGGTAATATTCTTGACGGTCTATCATACATATGGTATATCACACCATCCATCACTTCAGTTTTGGCTCAAATGCTGCCAATTCATTCAGTGTCGCCGATATGTTTAAGAGAAGTCACTCAATTATTCTTCATCCTTTGCAATACTCATAAACCTTCATTTCATGACCTCCATCCCTAAAATTGCTTCATCAGTCACATTCTATCTCCAAAATCATTACTCCCATTTCGTGTCGTAGATGGGGGAAACATCAATGCCCTCCTACAATGAGTCGCTTCCTGTCGACATCAGCTCATCATCTAGGAAGTTGACTTAGAAATAATCGTTCAGTAGCTTGGATATTTCTTACATCAATGATAGGTTTATCGCTTCTGGAAACAGGTTGAAATCATAGGCCTTCGACTGAAAGAATTTTTATGGTGTTCGACATCAAATCATCTATTCACACCATGCAGAATGTACTGCAGTAATTTGAGAGCCATTATCATCAACGGTGGTTTCTCTCGCATCTGTTAACAACTTACATCATTGGCTAGTAATTAGATGGTGTCTTCCCATGTTCGAATTCAGATCACATATTCACATACTGAGACTCATACTTAGGTGATCGAGTGAATGAGATAGAAGACCCCGGATCTTTTTTCATCCATCCAGGTTGCGATTTCAGGAGTAGTATCAAATCATCCGTATGATGGTCATTACTCAGATGGTCATCCTATCATGGGTCTATATCTATATATGACTTTCTAATGTTATGATATTTTATGTGTTATGGGATATGCCTCCCTCATCAATTCATGTCCAAGATGAATAGATATCATGATGTAATGTATTGAAATTGATGTAGGTCGCCGTCCACTTTAGATCCTCCTCATCACATCGTAAAGAAAATCACTCAACATTATCATTTTTGACTTCATGATTTAGGGGGTAATTGTTACAAGTAAATTTGGGAATCATCCCAAAACACAGATCAGTATCCATTAGGGTCTATCATACTCTAAAATAGTTTCTACATGCCCTAAACAAGTCATCCCATTGGTAGTTTTCCTTCATGAAAGTTTCACTACTTACATTCCAGTTGAAGTGCCCCATTGATCCATCAACGCACCTCTAGACAGAAGTAACTGATTTTCAAAGCATCTACTCCCATGAAAGGATGTGTCACAGAGGATCTCGGCCCACTTTAGAGTTCGTTGGTCGACTAGGAGTGAATTTTTCATTGGATTCTAAGAATCTTACCAACCTCTAGTGGCTTCTAGAAGTTGTTCCAGCTTTCACCTCATCTGATAGCTTTGAATATGGACACCATGATCCATTAAACCTAATATCCTCCTATTCCCATGAATAAGGAAACCTCTTCATCCATTTTTATGAAATCCATTCAATGATTAATTTATGTAAAACTACCTTCATCTACTTATAAATAGAGCACTGATCATAGTGCAGAAGAGAGAAAGAATTTGTGTTAAGTAAAGTTATGTTGGTGATATCACAGATCTTGGAGGTATTGTGCATGTACTATGATGTTGTTGGATTGTTGATGCTGGATATGATAAGGTTTTCACTAAAGCTGGATGAGTGAAAGAGAATCGATCAACTGGTTGTACTCTTCATTATACTTCATAATAAATACATTTGTTCCTTTCCTAATGCATGTGTCAAATATGTTATATGTGTATTTATGAATTTAATGGATTTATTTTTTTAAACTTTAATAGATCATATTTCCTTTATGTTATTTTTTTTCTTCTGTTTTCCATTACAGTTATCAATCAAGCAATTTCAGTTAGATTGAGAGCGACAGAAGCAATGAAGGGAGGCGAGGAAAAGCAAATAGATTACATGTAGGTTTTCCTCCCTTTATCTATTCATTTTAAGGAAAAGGTCATATATCTTTATTTCTGTTGTTATAAGTGCACCACCAAACTTAGGGAAAGCATACTTATTCGTAGGTTTGATTTCCATAAAACTAAACTCAAGCCACTTTTAGGTATAAGAAAATACATGTTATTTTTCTAACGTTTAATCATAAATTCACTCTAAATACATGAAATTAATAACTTTGGAAAATACAAATATGAACCCATATCGTAATGGAAGTGTAAGGTTATGTAATGACAAGGTGATGAAATGAGGCAATAAAAATGAGAATGAAGTTGAAATTTTATGACATTTTGAAGAAATTTTGGGGGCCCAACAACTCTCGCTATTGTTTAATTTCTGTTTTTAAGAATTCGTTTGCAGATAATTTTTGTACAAGGTTAAAACCTATAAATTATACAATAAAATTAAAAATACATGAAATTATCAAAATCATATCTTGATGTATCTCAGGGGAGGCTATCTTGTCCACATAATCAATATAGATTAGCACAATATAGCTTCTCAACATACCAACTCAATCATAAATAAGGTCATGATATCCATAACAATAACTAGTTAACATGTTCACCTCATAAGTTCATAAAAAAAATTCATTCATGCATAACAATCACATTTTCACAGTGACTCCAAATTAGTACGATACAATATCACAAATATGTCGACTCATACATGAATATCATAACCATAACCATTTTCATAGGCCAATTTAGATTAACATGATGCATATAACATTAATATCTTAATGCAATAACCTTAATCATCAAGTTAAATAACATATAACAACAACAATTTAACATGTAACATACCTATCAAAAACATATAACATAATCATCAAGTTAAATAATGTAAAACAACAATAAAAATGCATATAACAACACATTACTATCATTCATGACTATTCGACACACGTGCATATGACCACACTGATTCACTAGCATCTACCATGCATGTAACCACAACAAAAATAAAATGACAAACATGTATATAAGTTTACAAACATCTACCATGCATCTACCATGTAAATCTTGTCCTGAAGATGGATCCCCGTTAGAATTCGAAACGTCGACCATTGTTTTATAACACGATGGATAATCTGAAGACTTCTTCAATAAGTGATAATCACAGAATCTTGAAAACCATTATGTATATAATGCTAACGCATATAACAATCCATTAACTAACATACTTGCATGCTAATCGTACAACACTTGTATGCTGATCTTCTCTTACCCCAAAGTCTAGTGTTGCAACTTCATTTCGATGATCTGCATCTCTTGCTCTATCTTAGCCAATATATCAACATCATATACTATCAACAACATCCTGATGACAAAAAATGCCTACAATGACCTCATGGACAAAAAATATGACAATTCATGCATAACAACATATACTACACTGACATGCATAAAAAATTCATAACTAACATGCACTCATGACGATCACATCCAAAAGCAACACCATCAACTTCCACTTGGCGATACAACTATAACAATGACAACCACCATACATATAAAACAAGAACATAGTAAAAAAACATATAACACATATGCAACTAACATTTATGCATGAAAAACACATTATGTCCATCCAGTCTAAGTGTTGAACCATTCTCTGATACCACTTTGTAACACCCTCCTCCACATCTACTCAAGTAACCAACCAACTAGGGTAAACATGCGATGAGAGGCTACTATGATCTAATTCAGTGTCGTAGGTGACGTTAAAGAAGTGGAATTGACAGAAACACATCACACATACCTTCTACGTCGACAACACAACTCCCATGAGCCATCCCAACCACTCAAGTAACCATCCCATGGATCCCACTGATATTTTAGACCGTTAAACCCTTAGACACACCCTTCATATAGGCAAGGGTGCATTTGGGAGGCTCTGGACGCTCCCACAACATGGGCATGCATGCATCCACATAAATTTTCCCTCAGACCTGTGTTAGTGTCCCTGATATTTGAGCCACTTTTTTAGGCCCAGAGCCTATGTCACTACCCAAAACTTAATGACAGGTTCAAAGATGAATTATAACATTGGAACAATGATACATTTTTAAAAAAAATTACAAAGTGTAGATAGGACCCTTACTAGACATGACATGAATTTCATCAAACAATCACAAATATGTAATCTACAGGCTTAAACAAAATATCTTAGCATAGGGGTCTCATAATTATCTGAGAATTGCTGAGAAACATTATTCCCTTACATCATTAGTTGCATAATCATCTATTAGGTCATAGATACATTGTTCATTCATTTACAAATAAAAACATGAGGAGATTCATACATCATCACTGTGATAATACATGCTTATAACCAGCATAATAACAATACGAATATCAAGGATACATCAACCAAATAATTGACATATAAACCAATACATTTACACATAATATGTCAAATAAATAATATCTTATTAATGAATAAAAAATCCAACGCGGGATGGGACTACCACATTCCACTTGATCATATATTGACTGAGCCAAATCTCTCTTTAGCCAATCACCCTCATGCCATATTCCAAGCATGAATGTGGGTCTCAAACCAAAAGAACCAATCATGGCATCTAGAGGCTAAACCACCTCACCCTCATAAATAGAAACCAGGTTTTACTGCAACCTATCCTGGACCACTAGGCCATAAAACAAGGATGAATGCCACCAAATTTATCCACCTACATTGTGAGGAATTTTCCTGTATGTTAGTCTCTCAGGCTTTACCACAATCCACACTAGATCACCAGGCCCTAAACCGAGACTCCACTCTCCACGATTTACCATATATCCCATCTCGGGATTCATAGGCTTGATGGAGAGCACCCACCTGTAAACTTTACTGTATATCCCGCCATCCACCGGTCGATGATTCCTAGGCCCATCGAGAAAACACACTATCTAGATTTACCGCAACCCACATTATGGTTCAGGGATTACTAGTCCATGTGTTATTTCATTCAGAGGTCCACCTCACTTAGCTTCAAATCCATCTGGTAATTCATCTCAACCAAAACATGAGAAACCCATTACACCATGTTTGTCTGGAAATGGAAAGGCTAGGGTGAAAACACTATCACACCTAGAAAAACCCATGTCGTGACAAAAAAGAACCACATGCAATACCATGCATTCCAATTCTAAAAAGGAAATTAGACATGAAAATCAATAACTGCAAAGAATCATGGTGTAGCTTCTTGATCGTGCTCTTCCTTGCTTTCTCCTTCCTTCCTTTTCCCTTCTTTTCCTTTCTTGATCAAATGCCAAATTGCTCCAAGAAAATTCTAAGTGTCCAAGAGTGAGAGAGAGAGAGAATAATGAGAGAGCTCCAAAACTGAACTAGAAAAAGGCTACCAACTGATCCTCAAAATCCTTTTTATCAATCAGGCCTTTATTTTCTTCATTTTCCACTATTTTCCATCATTTTCCTCCTCACATGAAACTTGTGACCTTTCACCTTCCTTTTCTCCATTTTCCCATTATTTTCATAGATAAATGTGCCAAAAATGTCATTTTTCCTTTCCAAACCTTTTCCATGTTCCTTTAGCCACAATAACTTAAATGAACACCAACTAGGATGTTTTTCCCTACATTCAGCTTGGAATACATGTCCCATCAACCCTGGGTATTATTTTTCCTTTATGAAATTTTATTACATGGAATTTTCACCGGGCTTGTTACATCAATGTGGGTATCCGGGTTTTAGCGAGTACAGATAGAAACTGAGGGTTCTATGTGAGTGACCATTCTCACTATAAAACTTGTCAAGACCTGTTGGTACTCGTGGGTCTTATAAGAGTTGTGCTACACTATTTTCATCTTCCTCTTTCAATCCTTTGTTTGATTCTTTCTTTAGCTCCTATTTGGGTGTCATTCCCAAATTTTCTCTTGCATTTTTGGGCTCCATCCTTCCTTCAAGTCATTGCATCTGCTCTCGGAAAGTCTCATTTTTATTCCCATGAAACCAAGAGACACAGAATTTGAAATTATGCTTGTATGTGCGTGGAAATGGATTTTAGTAAAGGGTTTCCAATAGAAATCATTTTTATAAGTAAAACTATTCTCGACCTTAGAACCTAGACTATGTGATAGTTTCTTTGCAATACAAATCTTGCTTTGAAACATGACACATTGCAGCTCATTTCCCTAGATGGTTTAAGAAGAACTAGAAGCACCAACGTAAATCAACTTGGTGGGTTGGATCTTCAAAGGATCACAAGATAGTATCAAATGTCAATGGTTCGCCTCCACCTATAAATCCTTCAAATTTAGTGAAACACGTACCTTGTTAAACTCGACAAGATCTTAAAACCTAAAATCCAAAGGTTGAGGAAGTTATCCCTCATGTTTTGAGGCAAGAAAATAAAAGCCATTCAGGTACCCAGTCTATGTAAAATTGGGTAGATATGGTCAAAGAATCTAAGGCTAAAAAACAAGTAGACCCCTCAAATCAAGTTAACTGACAAAAATAACAAGGAATCTAACAATAGAAAAGAAGTTTGGATATCAGAAATAGCGCAAAGTCTAGAAAAGGAAAAAGTAGAGAAGAATAAATATCCAACAACATCTCAACCAAGGGTAGCAAGAAGCCAAGCTCATAAACTAGTTTAATTGTGTGTCGTTTTTGTTTCTTGTTATGTAACCAATTTGTGTGAATTTAAACGTGTCAAAAATTTTGGAATGTAATTCCACTGGGTATTTTGCAATGTAAAGGGTGGGTATAAATTATCAATCACAATTTGTAAATGAAGTTTCTAGAGAAATCCTATAGTCCTTTGTCATACAGTTCGACTATGTGTTTTTATTAATACAAATATAACCGTTTTTGTTAAAATAATAAAAACCCATGAAGTATGGGAGCAATATATTGTGCTCCACATAAAGCTAGTGTTTAATGAAAATATGTAAACCAATACTTTGGAAAATTTTCACAGTGAAACATTTTAATACCACATCCTAAGTCACAGGGTTCACTGAATTTGAACCTCTGAGTTCAAAATTAAATGAAACTTAAGAAGAAGATGAATTTTTTCCAAGTTTGTTGAACCTAAAAGAAAAAATTTAATGGAAAAATGAAATAAAATGGAATGTTTTTTTCTAGCTAAATTTTCCAATCCTTTACAAATCATTCACTGAAGAAAGGTTGATACAAAAAATAAACATGACAGTGTCAACTAAAATTGGGAAAAGAATTGCAACCCATAACGATGAACATTAATAAATAATTCCCTGATTACATGCACTCTTTTTCCAAACGCTCACATGAGTTTCTTGATCAATTTCATCTATTGCAATTAAATAGCACTTGAAATTTTGTTTTGAATCTAAAATTCATTTGTGGAATATAGCACAGAGTAAATTTCTAGAGACGTAGTTTAAGAGTAGTTTCACTCAGCCAAAATTTCCTCCATAATTTCAATTTTCATTCTTCTTAATTTTGTTATATCACTTAGGGCTACCCTTATCCTGATTGAAGATTCTCAATGTATGGTTACACGGATTTTTGAGCCCACCTCTCTCTCCATCTTGCCACTGTTTACTTAGACAGAGTGGTCATTAATGAAGCTATCTATTGTCGGAAAACTTTCTGGCTGAAAGCTTATCCTATACTGTGTATGTTTTTAATTTTAATATTTGTCCTTTGTCCTCGAGTCTTGTAGTGTGTAGCTCGAGGAAAACGACAGCTAAAATACCTCTGTCACCCATGGGTTTTGTGCAGAGACACGAATCCAAGCTGGACAAAGTTGTTTTTGGGGTTTAGCAACACTAATTTTCCATTTAGCATTATGAAAAACTCATTTTCTCATTTCTATATGTTTTTCAATGAAATTATAGAGGAAAGCTATACAAACTTTGTACATGGTAAAAATAATGAAGCTAGAATCTTTTTCTTTTTTCTGTGAGATATATGGGTTTAGAAACAATAATTTTCCATATGTCAGAACACTCATTTTCCCATTTTTATATGTTTTTTAATGAAATTATATAGGCAAGATATATGAAATCTGTAATGGTAAAAATAATGAAGTTAGAATCTTCTGTATTTTAGTTTTATTTTTATTTATTTATTTATTTTTTCTGTCAGATGTATGGGTTTAGCAACAATAATTCTCCATTCTACCTTACGGAACGGTCATTTTTGAATTTTTATATATTTTTAAATGAAATTAGATAGACAAGCTATATGAAATCTATATATGGTAAAAATAGTGAAACGAGAATCTTCTGTATTTTTTTTCTTTTTCTGTGAGATGTATTCACTGCATGAAGGAAAAACCTTGAAAAGTAGCATATAAATGAGTTAAAGTATATATATAAATTTATTTATATGTTCAAATAGTAATATATATATATATATATATATTCCCTACACGGATGGGGGTGAAGGTGATAGGTATTGAATTTTAGTGGTAAAATTTGTAATTATATATGTCCACACGGTCTTTGATAGATGGTGATCTAGTGCTCTATTAAGAAACTCCTTGATGTGAAGTCACTGGTTCAATTCCCTACTGATGGGGGTGATATGTTTATTATTATTTCTATTGAAAATTTTATTAAGAGTGTAATATAATAGAATACCTATATCTATAATATATGTCTTGATTTAGTGGAAACTAATATATTTTAGAAAATGTGTAGTTAAATAAATTATTATTTTATAGAGGTTATTTTAAGATTCAAATGTTTTCAATAATAATAATAATCTACTTTTAAAGTCAAGATTAAGCTAAATACTAAATAGTACGTGGAAACGTACATACTCTTATTCAAAGCCCGTGATTTATGAGATAAGAGATATATCGCTAGATATCTATTATAACTATTGAAGAAAAAGAATATAAAAATTATTTAAGTAAATTATAAATATTATATAATTATTATTTGTCAATAAATTAATTATAAAGTTTTTATTCCTTGAAATTATTGTAAATTAATAATTATTATTACTAAATTGAAAAAGTAAAGAGGAATTAAAAAAATAATTAATAAATAAACTATGATGTTTGTGAGTTATTACATAGAAAAAAAAAATATGATATTATAATATAACTTATAATTTTTTTACATGGAAAATTTTAGGACTAATTTTCCATGGTTTTTCCAAAAAAAAGATTCGCCAATTCCCATTTTTTTATAAAAATGATTTGCCCAAATTTTACAATATAAAATTATTTTACCTATGGGTTCCCCGCTTTCCCCTATGGTTGCTAATATATTCATGGAATTATTTGAATCGAAGGCCCTTTCCTCCTCTCTCTTTCAACCTAGGCTTTGGAAAAGGTTTGTTGATGACACTTGTGTGGTGTGGCCCCATGGTAAAGAGAAATTGGACCTTTTCTTCCAGCATCTTAATGACCAATCTGACTTTATTAAGTTTACCATGGAATTCGAGGTGGATGGTAGCCTACCCTTTCTTGATGTCCTTCTTTCGAGAAATGATGATGGTTCCTTTTCTCATCAAGTCTTTAGAAAGAAGACGCATACTGAGCAGTATTTACATGCTGGTTCTTATAATTTCCCTGCTCAGAAACTTGGGGTTCTCAGAACCCTAGTCACTAGAGCCTTTAGAATCTCTGATGTTCACCATTTTGAAGATGAAAAATCACATCTCTTGGATGTGTTATGTAAGAACGGTTATAGCAGGGCTCAATGTCTTAGAGCTTTTCAAAAATATGAAAAAGGTCCTAGGGCTAAGAGAGATCCCTGTGAGCGGTTATCTGGAGTTCACCTTCCATTTATCCAAGGTACTACTGATAGAATTGCTAAGATCTTGAGGAAACATAATGTGTCTTCAACTTTCAGGCCTCTCCGCACTATTCAAAGTTCTCTTAGGTTGGTTAAAGACCCGATTGGCCCTTTGGATAGTAAGGGTGTTTATTTGATTCCTTGTTCTTGTGGGACACCTTACATAGGTGAAACTGGTCGGTCCATTAATCAAAGAATTAATGAGCATGTTGCTGACCTCAAACATGGTAGATCTAGATTCTCTTCCTTAGCATAGCATGCGGAAAAAACAAAGCATCATATTTGTATTGAAGATACTGAGGTTATTGCAAGGATAGACCATTTCCACCACCGAAAGTTGAGGGAAGCCTTGGAAATTGAAAAGACGCCAGTTAACCTTAATAGAGATGATGGGTGGAGTGTTAGTAGATGCTGTGATGCAAGGGCATTAGGCACTGGCCAGCAATGTAGGAAGTTTTGTCCACATGTTGTGGCTAGGAGGGTTTGGAAACATTCGAATTATTCCAGCTAGGTGTCAATACCTTAGCTGATTGTAAATCTTTAGATTAATTAGAGTCAGAGTAAGTCGAATAGCTCAATTTGTCTAGCTATCAGTTCAGTTATTAAATAAATTGTAATAGGCTTTTGGTTTCCGAAACGGTCCTCCTAGAGGAACCGAGGAGTCATATGTGTATATGTATAAATGTATTCTCGGATATAATTGAAACAGAGGAGAGCGAGAGGAAGAGAATTTCTTCAATAAAACTCTGTGTGTTAACTATTGTTTCCAATTAAATGATTTCTATACTTATTGGCCATTGAATTGTCTCAAATTCTGATAAATGAAGAAATTGTTTGATTGAGGAACAGTGGTACACTGGTTCTGTGCTCATTTCGTCGTTGAACTGTCCCTATCCAAATTGTGGAGAGGTTGTTTAGTTGTGGAATGATTGGTTCTGTGCGTATTGTGGAACCAAACTATTGGATAGATTCTGTATATCTCTTGTTATCGTTTCCCTCCAGATTAATCGAACAGGCGTTGCAGAGTAAGCCTCCACTCATAGAAGAAATCCAATGTGGTGATAGGAATCCGCTTAATAAAGAGAATCGCGGTTGGTTGTTGATTGAACTTCCTAACCAAAGGCAAACCCCGAGTTAACGTACACAAGGGCGACCGTGACCCGACGCAACCCGAGTCTAGCACTGTAGCAAAACTGGAGGCAGATTTCAAAGGTGGGTTCCCCCCCCACTTTCGCACCACCTTCCGACCGTGAGTGGTATCCGTAGAGTGGGAAGCGAATCCATAGAGAACCCGACACGTGGCGGAGTGGACCATCCAAAAAAACCACCTTTCTGTATTGATTTCGTGTGTTAACGTCAGTACGTGGACGCCGAGCGGAATCACTCTGCGACGTCGATCTGGCGCAGGCGCATCGTAGGGTGGTCATTGAATGGAGATGCATAGAATTTAACCAAGGTTCGAAGAGCGCGTTGATTGGTCCGTTGACAGAGGAGGTGGGGCCCAGGGCCATGAGTATTTATAAATTCTATACGTTTATAAAGTTCTGGTTATAGCGAAAGGAGGATAGATTTAAAACCCAAATGTTTAATATTAGTGGAAGTTGCGGAATATAGTTTTTATCAATTTCTTTGAAATTGATAATAAATCCTAAGTAGACAGAAATTGGTAATAAGAGATGAGGTTTCAAGAGAAGCCAGACAGACCACGACTATAGTAGACAGACCTTTCAGTGGAGTTGCATCATTTGTGGTATCAGAGCTGGTTGACGTTGTTTTACTGACATGGAAATCCGAGTTGGTAGAGGTGCTGGCAGGAGAAGGCCTGTTGCAAACGCTGAGGTGTTGGGAATGTTGCAGAGGGTTGAGGCCAGACTAGATGCCATGGAACAAAGACAACCCAGAGATCCTGAAGACATCAGCGAACCTGAAACAGAAGAAGCAGAAGAAAATGTTGAAATTCCTCCTGACATGAGGCTCCTTAGAACTGTTCTGGGATCTGCAGTTAAGCCCAGAATTGAAGTGTCGAGCTACGCAGGGGGACTGAATCCAGAGGAACTGGTGGACTGGATAAATTAATTAAACAAGTGCTTCGATTATGAAGAAATAAGTGAATATAATAAGGTCAAATTTGCAGTGACAAAACTGAAAGGACATGCTGCACTTTGGTGGGATGGAGTGCAGGCAGAAAGGAGGAGGATTGGCAAGCAGCCTATCAAGAGCTGGACCAGAATGATGGCCAAGTTGAAAGGTAAATTCCTGCCTAGTGATTACCAGCTGACGTTGTATAGAAAAATGCAGAACCTGAGACAGAGGTTGCTGACAATAAAAGAATACACAGAGGAGTTCTACAGAGTGAGCATAAGAGCTGGGAAATTCCAAGATACACCAGAAAAGACTGCCAGATATGTGAATGGTCTCAGATTGGAGATTCAAGATGAGATTGGTCTTCTGTCTCCCAAGACAGTAGAAGAGGCGTACCATATGGCCTTGAAAGCAAAAGAGAAACTCCTGAGGAAACAGTCTGCCAAGAAGAGAGGTACTTTCCGTGGGAAGGGAAGTCAGGGTGGTAGAGGAAAGCCTACACCCAAGGATGGAGCTGACAGTGGCTCACCTCAAAATGCATCTACAGAGGATGATGCAAGGGGCAGAAGGGGTTCTTACAGAGGAAGAGGAAGAGGAGGCAGGGACAGAGGCAGAGGCAGAGAGCTGAGGTGTTATACATGTCAAGGAGTGGGACATACGCACTATGAGTGTCCAGAGAATGTGGGTGCTGGTCCAAGAAATGCTGTTGTTGCCCAAGTTGAAGAAGAAGCAAAAATTGAAGAAAAATTTCTTCCAGAGAGGGGAGAGTCCTTGGTGGTTAATAAGGTCCTGTTGAAACAAACCAAAGAAGTCACTGAGCCTGCACAAAGGAAGACTTTGTTTAGGAGCATATGCAAAGTCCAAGGGAAATGCTGCCAGCTGATCATTGATAGTGGCAGCACAGACAATTTGGTTTCCACTGAGGTGATAGAAAAACTAAAGCTGAAGACTAGGGAGCACCCCACTCCCTACAGGGTGTCCTGGCTGCATAAAGGGCACCAGCTGGTTGTGAAAGAACAGTGTGAAATAGAGCTGCAAATGGGCAAATACAAGGACAAAGTTTTGTGTGATGTAATTCCCATGGATGTGTGTCATATACTGTTGGGTAGACCTTGGCAGTTTGACAGAGCAGCAGTGCATGATTGAAATAAGAATACTTACAAGTTCTTCAAAGATGGGGTACATCATATATTGATTCCCATGGAAGAAGGAGAGCCATGCAACAGAGTGATTGATCCAAAGACCTTGTTGCTGAGAGGGAAAGAATATCTGCAATAGATAGAAGAAGAAGAGGTAAGCTTTGCTTTAGTTTGCAAACCAAAAGTAGTTCTTACTTCTACAAAGATTTCTGATTTGCCAATAGAAATCCAAGAGATGTTAGATGATTACTGTGACATTGTTGTGGATGATTTACCTGATGAGCTGCCACCTGTGAGAAAGATCAGCCATCAGATAGATTTTATCCCTGGTTCAAATCTACCAAATAAGGCAGCCTACAGAATGACTCCCAAGGAAAATGAAGAGATCAGGAAACAAGTACAGGAATTGGTGGACAAATGACTGATCAGAGAAAGTCTGAGTCCATGTGCAGTACTAGTAGTTTTGAGCCCAAAGAAGGATGGAGGCTGGAGGATGTGTACTGATGCCAGAGAAATTAATAAGATCAAAATTAGGTACATATTCCCTTTACCCAGAATAGAGGATTTGATGGACTGTTTGAGTGGTGCTAAATATTTCTCAAAGATAGATTTGAAGAGTGGATACCATCAGATTAGGATAAGAGAGGGTGATGAGTGGAAAACTGCTTTTAAAACAAATGAAGGACTGTATGAATGGATGGTAATGCCTTTTGGATTATCAAATTCACCTAGTACTTTTATGAGACTCACGAATGAAGTATTGAGGGAATTCATTGGGAAATTTGTGATAGTACATCTGGATGATATATTAGTTTTCAACAGAACTAAAGCGGAACATTTAAGGCATCTTAATCATGTCTTGAAGAAACTGCACCAAGAGAAATTGCTGATAAATTTGAAGAAATGCTCCTTCATGAAAGAAGAGTTGGTGTATTTGGGTTTTTCTCTTTCTGCAGAAGGATTGAAGATGGACCCAGAAAAGGTTAAGGCAATTGTGGAAAGGCCTTCACCCAGGAATGTTTTTGAGGTAAGAAGTTTCCATGGACTTGCTAGTTTTTATAGAAAGTTTATAACAAACTTCAGTAAGATTAATGCACCCATAATTGAGACCATAAAGAAGAGCAAACAGCCATTTAAGTGGACTGCTGAAGCAGAGAGAAATTTTAAAGTTTTAAAGAAAAAGATAACAGAGAAGCCTGTTTTAATTCTGCCTGATTTCACCTAACCATTTCAAGTAAAATGTGATGCCAGTGGGGAGGCCATTGGAGTTGTTTTGAGTCAGGATGATAGGCCTGTAGCCTATTTCAGTGAGAAGTTGAATGATACCAGGAGAAAGTATTCCTTTTATGAGAAGGAATTCTATGCAATTGTTCAAGCACTGAAGAAGTGGAGACATTATTTGATGTCCAGGGAGTTTGTATTGTATTCCGACAATCATGCTTTGCAGTATATTGTACAGCAGCCCAAGTTGAAACATAAGCATGCTAAATGGGTTGAGTATCTCCAAAGTTTTAATTTTGTTTTGAAACATATAAGTGGCCAAGCCAATAAAGTAGCTGATGCTTTGAGTAGGAGACATTTGCTTGTTCAAGAGACTAATTTTGAAGTTGCAGGATTCGATTTTCTCAAAAAATTGTATAAAACAGATCCTGATTTTAAAGAATCATTTGAAGCATGTAGTAACCATGTTCTAACAGATAGAAGTCAGTGGCTGGATTATTTCCTGCAGGAAGACTTGTTATTCAGAAAGAATCAACTATGTATACCAAAATGTTCCATGAGAGAAAATTTGATCAAAGAAAAGCATAGTGGTGGACTTGCTGGACACTTTGGTACTGATAAGACTTATGAGCAGCTGAGTCACTTTTATTTCTGGCCCAAGATGAGAACAGAAGTGGACAAGTTTGTGAAGAATTGCAAGATTTGTCAATATGCTAAAGGAAGGAGCCAAAATGCAGGATTGTATACCCCCTTCCCTATTCCAGACAGGCCTTGGGACATGGTGAGTATGGATTTTGTACTAGGATTTCCCAAGACTCAGAGAGGGAATGATACAGTCTTTGTTGTGGTGGACAGATTCTCCAAAATGGCACATTTTATTCCATGGTATAAAACTAGTGATGCCACCCATGTTGCTAACTTGTTTTTCAAAGAAGTTGTTAGATTGCATGGGTTGCCCAGGAGCATTGTTTTAGACCGAGACACCAGATTTGTGGGGCACTTTTGGAGGAAATTGTGGAAGAAACTTGGCACTAAACTGAGTTTCAGCTCAGCTTATCATCCCCAGACTGATGGAAAAACTGAGGTAGTGAATAGGAGTTTGGGAAATTTGTTGAGGAGTCTTGCAGGAGAACATCCCAAGCAGTGGGGTCATATTTTGCCTCAGGCAGAATATGCATATAATGATTCACCAAACAGAAGCACAGGGCAGAGTCCATTTCATATTGTTTATGGAATGCATCCCAGAGGAATATCAGAATTAAGAAATCTGGGAAGAGCAGAGTTAAGGAGTGCAGATGGTGAGGAATTTGCTTCAGAGATCCAGGCCATACATGAACAAGTGAAACAACAGTTACAAGGAAGCAGCATCAAGTATAAAAACAGAGCAGACTTGAGCAGAAGAGAAGTTCATTTTGAAGTAGGAGATCAGGTTTTGGCACACTTGAGAAAGGAGAGATTCCCAAAGAAGCAGTACAACAAGTTGAAGTTCAAAAATATTGGGCCATGCAAGATACTTAGGAAGTTTTCTGCAAATGCTTATGAGATTGAATTGCCACCTGATGTTGGATATCTCCCATTTTTAATGTTGCAGATTTGTACAAGTGTGAAGATGGTGGTGCAGAAGAAGGATCAGCAGACAAGGAGAAGATTGAGTGGAAAGAGAAGCTACCTCCAGCACAGCCATTGCAACCAGAGAAGATATTGGACAAGAGAGTATTCAGGAAGACCAGAGGACAAGAGTACTTCCAGTACTTGATCAAATGGAAGGATAAGCCAGAGGAGGATGCCACTTGGATGATTGAAGGAATGTTGCAGAAGATAGGCAGATCAGTGGAGGAGCTCATGGACAGGAGCCCATGAAGAAAATTGCCCTCAGGAGTCTGATGCAGGGGCATTAGGCACTGGCCAGCAATGTAGGAAGTTTTGTCCACATGTTGTGGCTAGGAGGGTTTGGAAACATTCGAATTATTCCAGCTAGGTGTCAATACCTTAGCTGATTGTAAATCTTTAGATTAATTAGAGTCAGAGGAAGTCAAATAGCTTAGTTTGTCTAGCTGTCAGTTCAGTTATTAAATAAATTGTAATAGGCTTTTGGTTTCCGAAACGGTCCTCCTAGAGGAACCGAGGAGTCATATGTGTATATGTATAAATGTATTCTCGGATGTAATTGAAACAGAGGAGAGCGAGAGGAAGAGAATTTCTGCAATAAAACTCTGTGTGTTAACTATTGTTTCCAATTAAATGATTTCGATACTTATTGGCCATTGAATTGTCTCGAATTCTGATAAATGAAGAAATTGTTTGATTGAGGAACGGTGGTACACTGGTTCTGCGCTCATTTCGTCGTTGAACTGTCCCTATCAAAATTGTGGAGAGGTTGTTTAGTTGTGGAATGATTGGTTCTGTGCGTATTGTGGAACCGAACTATTGGATAGATTTCGTATATCTCTTGTTATCGTTTCCCTCCAGATTAATCGAACAGGCGTTGCAGAGTAAGCCTCCACTCATAGAAGAAATCCAATGTGGTGATAGGAATCCGCTTAATAAAGAGAATCGCGGTTGGTTGTTGATTGAACTTCATAACCGAAGGCAAACCCCGAGTTAACGTACGCAAGGGTGACCGTGACCCGACGCAACCCGAGTCCAGCACTGTAGCAAAACCGGAGGCAGATTTCAAAGGTGGGTTTCCCCCCGCTTTCGCACCACCTTCCGACAGTGAGTGGTATCCGTAGAGTGGGCAGCGAATCCACAGAGAACCCGACACGTGGCGGAGTGGACCATCCAAAAAAACCACCTTTCCGTATTAATTTCGCGCGTTAACGTCAGTACGTGGATGCCGAGCGGAATCACTCCGTGTTGTCGATCTGGCACAGGCGCATCGTAGGGTGGTCATTGAACGGAGATGCATAGAAGTTAACCAAGGTTCGAAGAGCGCATTGATTGGTCCGTTGACAAAGGAGGTGGGGCCCAGGGCCACGAGTATTTATAAATTCTGTACATTTATAAAGTTCTGGTTATAGCGAAAGGAGGATAGATTTAAAACCCAAATGTTTAATATTAGTGGAAGTTGCGGAATATAGTTTTTATCAATTTCTTCGAAATTGATAATAACTCCTAAGTAGATCGAAATTGGTAATAAGAGACGGGGTTTCAAGAGAATCCAGACAGACCATGACTATAGTAGACAGACCTTTCAGTGGAGCTGCATCATGTTGGATTCCTGCTCTTCACTCTTAGTTTAATAATTTTTATTTATTTATTTATTTAACGAATATTATCGTTGTTTTTATTATTGTATTTATTTTTTATTATTTTATTTTATTTTATTTTTTTTAATTTTCATTTTCGATTGTGATTTTTATTTTTATTTTTATTTTTATTTTTATTGTTTATTCTTATTTATTTATTTATTCATTTTTAATTTTATTTAATTAATTAATTATTTTTTTTTATTTTTTTTTATTTTATTTTATTTTTATTTTATTTTATAAATTTAGGGTTCTATGTTAAAAATAATTTTAAATTATTTCAAAAATGATTGATGATTTATAGTAAATTAAATATAAAAATGATTTTAAATTATTTTTAAGAACTACTAATTATTAATATTAAATTATATTCATATTTAATTAAATAAAAATAACTTTAAATTATTTTTAAATTTTATTAATTATTAATATTAAATTATTTTCAAATAGAATATTTGAGAACTATAATTAAATTTTAATAAAATTTGAAAAAATCTTTTATTCAAGTCAAAATAGTCGTTTTTCCAACGGTTAGATGGAGCTGTCCCTTTATATTTAAATATATTTCTTCATCAGATTTCTCATCTTGTCTTGATGATGAACCACACTAGTTGGTTCGAAACGCATTGACACAAATTTCTTATATGTGATTTTTACCGAAAATTTCTGATATTTAATATTTTACCTTAAAATTCGCCAACATTATATAGACAATATATATATATAATATCATTATAAATTTGAATAATTTTACATATACATCATTAATATTTTATACTTTGCATATTAGGGACTAGTGAGATTTGCCAATTTTTTAAACTTTAAAATAATTTTCCATCCTTAAAATTTTCCCTGGTTTTTTATTTCTTTGAAAGTAGAATTTAAAAATTAGTTAGATTTATTGTAAATTTGTTATAATTAAATTCATAAATTAAAAATAATATAATATTTTGAAAAGTAATAACTTAATTATATAGTTTTTGAATGATTTTTTATATAATAATTTTTTTTATTATCATAATATTTAGAGGTATGTGTGTGAGAAATAAATATTATAATTAATGAAACTATAGAAAAATGTATAAGTAAATAAAATAATTACATAAAATTGAAAAAGAGAAAAAATTTACTTATAAGGTATAGTAATATCTTTCTCCAAAGTGTCTTTCATCCTCAATCTCTCCCCATGAGGTTTCAACCCAAATCTTGGAGATACTAAACCCATTGGGACCAACTAGTTGGTCTACACTTTATGGGATTTCTTGCACTACCTTTCCACAAATCAAATGGTAAGTAGTTGTGGAATCACGTAAGTCATGTGTGGAAAAGGAAATAAACTATGTAGGCTAATAAGAAAACACATTGCATAAAGTGTATGAAGAAATGTTGTGAGAAATTCTATAATGATACCTTAAGAAGGATTCTTCACGATTGAAAAAACAAGTGAGAATCCACTAAGGGCATTCACATGATGATGACCCAAAAAGTGGCAGTTGGGCCATTAGAATCATGTGCCCACATGAATGTTTGTTCGTTCCCAGGAATGCACATGTGTTCCTAGGTGTCTATGCTTAGCAAGGCCCAAGATGCTAACTAGGATGCTATCTTGGAATGGCTTATAAGAATTTGTGAATTCTTAGGAAATCTCATTATGCAATTTGAAAACCCTGTTTTTGTGCAATATAAATACCTTAGCTTTGTGGAATTTGAAAACCCTAGTAATATGGAATGTGGAAACTCCAATATAGTGACTTGAAATTTGAATGCATCATTAGAGAATGTAAGTAAACACATGGCATATTGACTATAAATGTTGGTCAATGAATATTATGTTGAATTTGAAAACCATACTAATGTGGAATTTGATTGAATGGGAAATTTGTATGGATGGAATTGTTGTTTATACCGTTGTGACTAACTTATAACCAACGCTTTCTATCTTTCTATTTTATTTTACATATTTGTTTGTGTTTCTCTCTTCTACCTCCCTCTGTCATTTTCCCACAAGAACTTCATCAACTCTCATTGAAATAGTTCTATGATCCTCTCTTTTTTTTATGGATGGCAGCATTTTTCTTAAAATAGTGAATAGTTTAAGTATGTCAAATATATTACATTTTAGTGTGTGAATAACATTATAAAAAGTATTTGCAATGAATCTTAATAAATATTAAAAAAAAATATATATTTTTTAAGAAAAGTGAAATGAAAAAATTGTAGACGTGTTCACATATAAAAATGTATCGAAAATCGAACTTAAACTAGTTTTAAATCTATAAAAAAAAAGAATCAAATTGATAACTTAGTTTCTTTGCCTTGATATCTAAATTCACTTTATATGACTTGGTTTAATCCCTAGTATCGTTAAGTTGAACGTTAGAATGCACCTTCTTAGCCATGTTAGTGTGCATCTTATAGTCCATCGCTATATCCCATAGTACATTGGCAGATTTTCCTTCAAAATTGCATTATGGAAACATATACAACTCAGTAGGTTCATAGCTATGTGTAACTAGGAATTTATTTTTCCCTATCATAGATATTTCTCATAAAAGTTGAGGAATAACTAAAATACAAACTCCACAAACTCACAATTTTAGACATTAGAAGAAAAACTATATATCTTGTTACAAAAATGATTTGTTGAAATTGGCAAAAAGAAAAATTGAAAATGGCAACCAAAAATGGAATCTAGAAAATGGCACCCAGAAATGGCACCATATAAGGCTTCTGATTTGATTTTCCCTTAATTAAAATTGGAAGAAAAATTTCAATTTCATCTCATGAAAACTTGTATTATTTAACTAAGTCGGGAAAACTAAGTTAGCTTAGGAAATTTGAGTTAGAGGTCAAAGAGGAAGAATGCAAAGGGATTTTCTATTTTTAGGGAGTCCAGATATAGTTATTGATGAGTTGTAATTAGTTAACTCAATTAATTGAGTTAAAATCAGTTTAACTAGTTCTAACTGAGAGATGAGCTAGTGATAGGTCCAGTGAATTAAATCTGATCTAATTCACAAGTAGTGATCAATTAGTTAACCGAAAATTTGCTATAAATAGTTGTTTCATGTCAGTCCTAAGGAAAATCCAGTTGATACTGAGGATAAAGGGAAGAGATCTATCAATTGTACTATTAGAAAACTATACAGGTCACGCATGAGGTCATCGGCAAGGCCTTGAAGGATTGTGCAATCGTTAATTGTTACTTTCCTAATTAATAGGGGCTCAATTAGCCCAAGAATGCATAAGGAAGGTTGGGAAAGCAGTGGCAGGAAAGAGGTTAAATACCTAAACTATTTTTCTTAGATTGCAAGCCAAATTTGAGCAGGATCATAGTGAGATAGTCAGGAGAGTGCAGAGGTTTCTCAGTATGAGGAATAACATTGTATTGTTTCATAATATTGACATTATGCAATATAGAGATAGAGGGGTTTTGAGCAGTTGATTTCTCCAGATACATCTTGTGTTGTGCAATTGATTGTCTCTTTCTCTTAATTGTTTTGTGATTGTGCGATCGTGTTTTGTTTCCGCAAATTGTAGAAGGATTCAGTATCTTGTTTTAGTACATTATAATATTGGATTGAATCATGTTGGTATATTTTCTACATGGTATCAAAGCATCGTGAATCACAATAAGAAGAGAAGAACATAGTTTGTTTTGATCAAGTTTAAATTTGCAAATTTATTTTTCAGTATCCAAAAACATACCAAGATGTTTTTCAATGGCTTGAGAATCGAAAATGCTCTTGAGGAAAATTAGAATTATATAGTATGGAAGGATAGGATGGAGGCAATGCTCGAGGAAAACGGAATGAAGGAATTCATAAAGAGTGAGATTCCCCAGCCCACAGTAGCAGATGTTGAACTTCTTGATGCATGGAAGAAGAAGGTAGAAAAGGCAAGAAGGATCCTGTTAGAGGGAGTTCGAGATCATATTGTCTCGAGTCTCCATGGGAAGGTGACTCCATATCTTTTGTGGAAGGTCTTGACAGATCTGTTTTAAAATAGCAACGACCACATGAAATTGGCACTGAAGGACAAGCTCAAAAATATCAAGTTGGAGGACCGCTAGATGATACCAAAATACTTGAATAAGTTCACCAAATTTTGAGATTAGCTTGGAAGTGTTGGTGTGACAGTATCCTAGGATGATTTGGTGGGCCTAGCTCTTTTAGGCCTTCCCAAGAGCTGGCATATTTACCAAGAATTTGTGAATGGGAGGGAGATGCTGCTAGACTGGGAGTGTCTGTGGTCTAACTTAGTAAAATAAGAGATAAGGCGAAGCACTAGAGAGGGGACCTCCAGAAAATACAAAGAAGAAGATTTTTCATTGGTCAGAAAAGGAAAGAAATCCAAGGGAAAGAAGTGCCAAGGTGAAGAGGGAAAGAGAGAATTTTCCAAGATCAAGTGTTTTCACTGTCATGAGCATGGGCATTATTCCTCGAATTTTCCACAGAATAAGGCAAGCAAGAAGGAGCCTGCAGTTGCAGTAGGTGAAGCACTAGCTTCACAATTTGAGCTTGATTTTACTCTCATTGCATGAATGGATAACATTGTAATGGGATGCCTGTGGTGTCTAGACAACGGTTCCTTGTTCCATATGATAGGGAATAGAGATCTGTTCAGTGACCTGGAGAAGGACCTCCAGTAGAACATAGAGTTTGGAGATGACAGGAGGTATAGCGTGACCGACATAGGTACAGTTACCTTTCAGGGGGATTGTGGATCCCCTCTCAGACTGACAGATGTTTTGTATGTTCCAGGGCTAAGGAAGAATCTTGTATCTATAGTGGTATTGAAAAAATTTGGTTAGGAAAGGTGTTCCTTAAACACATCGCCATGGGACGTGTTATCACAAAATTGCACTTGATTGGCTGCTAATGAGACAACTCTATGTAGTTGTTTCAAACCAGCTTGTGACTGAAGCTTAGCCTCTTCAATCTGAGAGGTCTCTCTCAAAGGGGTTTATGATATTATATAATGATGAAACTAGATGGATAACTATATTTGAAAAATAAATTGATTTTGATTTATATAGGTTGAAAAGAGTACAAGTCTGTAACCATTGGGCTTATGGAGTCAACAAATCAGTAGGTTCAGTGGTAAGGTCTCTTGGCATGGAATCTAAGGAAGGTAAGAGTTTTTAACAAAGGTAAATCACTCATAGAACATAAGGAAACACATTCATTTCATCAATAAAGGAAGTCAAAGCATAAACATATGAATTCTGAGTAATAAATATGAAATCTACTGCAAGAAGTACACATAAGAATATATATCGGAAAGGAATTAAAAATTCCATGAGAATATCGGGTCTGTCAAGAAAAATTCCTCTGTATTACTGATATCTGTCAAATTACATAAAGTTGCAGTGGTGCAAAAAATATCCAACCTTTACAATTTCGATAATCTGCCCTTTAATGGACCTTCTTACATCAGAGATGATCTACCTCTTGGCTAGATTCATAAAACTCTTCCTATGACACCTTGCATAATAGGAAAACGTGTGCTTTAATAAGAAAATGACAACTACACTCTAAAACAGTCCTTTTCTTAATAGGACTCAAACTCCTATTTATTACATGAAACTACCTTATCTCTTAAAACAGTTACATATATGTCAACTAATGCTTCAAATGTTCGAATGAGCTATGTCATAGCTCATCACTATCTGACATCTTAACTATCCTCCTCAACATATGGAAACAAACCCTATTTTTCAGGAAAACAAGACCCTATCTTCAACAAATGCTTCAGCTGATGATTTGTCTCCATTCATGGTCTTCAAGTCATGGATGATTGCTGGAAAGGTCCCTTGACCTGTTTGATGTGTTCAACTATCAAAAAATTCTCTTAAACTGCTCATAAACCTTCAAAGACACCTCGCTACGAAAACATGACAGTTTCGTAGCATCCAAAAAATGACTTTTTCATTCAAAATTTATGCTTCTTTGTTCTTGCATGGTGTCCATCATGACCTGACACATCATCACTATAGTTCTCACCTCTTGAAAGCTACAAAAAGTGGTTTTAAAGGCAAAAATATAGCTACAGAAATTTTTGTAGCATTTTCCTGGCTTCAAGCCTGGGAAACGCTACGAAACTGTGGAAAAATGTGTAATTTCCAGATTTTATCCTTGTTTCAAAAAGTTAACTTCCAGCTGTATAAAATTTATTTTCAACATGCCATTAAACTCTTAAAACATAATCAAATTCAATTTAAGAGCCTTGAGGTGTTTCCTATTCATTAATGATGAGCTGAGCTATGGGTTCCTCAACTACAATCATCTTTAAACCCTTCTTCTCTAGCTCCTCATGGATCAATTCTAACTGCTCTTGGAGGTATTTGACTTGTTCCTTCAGTTTTATGTTGCTATATTTCAAGAGCATGTTCATTCTTCTAACATGCTTCACCTCTTTCCTCAATGGCATAGTCCATTTGATTAATTTTTTTGTATCATCTAAGGTCTTTGACACACTATCAACCTGCTCTTCCCAAATCTCTTTCATTTCATCAAACTACACATTTTGTACATTATTTTTACTTACCTCTTTCTTCAAGATGAGTATTTCATGATTTTCTAACTTCAACTTCTCCTCAAGAACCTCAAACTCTGTTTTTTCAATAATTTTCTCCTTTCCTTTCTTTTTCTTGATGACTGATTCTTCTTTTGCAGGTGATGAAAGGTCAATAATGCTTGGTAATGGCTGGGTAGTTCAGTGACCTTCTGAACCTCTTTACTGCTTTCCAATACCTTTCTAGCATGTCTTGTCATGAGTTTTCTAGCCTGAAACATAAAACTTGCATCCTCACCTTGAAACTCTAAATTATTTGTTGATTTAGCTTTCTTGAGCTTCTTTCCTCCCTCATCTATATCCTCAGCTTAGACTATGGGAGTCTCTTCAATATCAATAGCATGCAGAATATCTTCTAAATTTCCCTTAGCCACTATTTGGCTTCTTTTAATCCTTTTTCTGACATGTTTACTCTCAGTTGGCTCTTTTTTTGCAGGTGAAACAACAGGTGTATCAAGCTTCTGCAATTGCTCTATTTCCATGATTACTGGTTCACTTTGCTCTGCTCCTACTAGTTCACATTGTTCTACCACTGAAGGTGATGTTATACCTCTAGGTTTAGGATTTCTTGTAGGGGTGATGGCATCCACTTCAAAACCACTGAAAAACAAAAAAGAAGACCAGTCTCTGCCTAGTCTTTTTAACTCATCTAAAACCAGCAACTTTATTAAACCATGATGAAAAAGTGAGGTTTCACTTCCTTCAGATTTAGCTTGAACTTTATCTACCATTTTTGCTAAGCTTTTGTATAAAGAAAAAGGTTAATCAAGATATTTCTTACCAACAAAATGTCGCAAAAGCTTGAAGTGGTAAGAATAGACCTTATGATACCTCCCTTCATAGGTGAAGTATTTCTGAATGATAAGCAGCAGCTTTGAGAAATTATCTTTCATGTAGCTCCTTGGAATGGAATTTGTAAGGTCAACCTCACTATGTTCTGGCTTGATAAATTCTTTACATTCCTGCATGTTGAATTTGAAACCTTTGAACCATTGTTATTCTCCTCTTGGAATTCATGTTGCTGCTGCAACAACCTCTAGTGTTATAGTGAGGTTAAACATTCCCACTTTTGCAGCTGTCCCATTGAAATTTAGGGCAAACTCTTTAGAAACCTGTACATGGCATCCTTGCAATCTTTTGCAAAACTGCAAACACCCTGTTCTTCTGAAAACTTCTGAAGTTTTTGGGTCTTCATTTATCAGGTTCATGTCTAATGGCTCATATCTAAGACAGTGGCTGCCTTTGTTGGTCTTTCTCTTTGCATCCATGGTAATTTTATGTTTTCTTTGCCTTACTTGATCAGTTATACCTACAAACTTTTGAAAATACCAGCCACAGCTTGGGATCAGTGAAATAGCTCTCTAGAGCTCAATAACATGCAAAGAGGGAGTGGAGAATGAAAAATGACTCAATTGGGAAAGATTTTTAAGTTCGATGACAATTCGTGGCAAAATCATGACTCATACATACTTAAAATGGTAATAATGACTTTAGTCATGACCTTTGTACCTTGATTTATCCCTAACTGACTCGAATGGAATCTATCCTAACCCTTTCAACCATTGACCGACACCTAGTAGCTGTTTTGAAAGGCAGACAGAATACTTACTTTTGTAGCGTACTTAGTGTTTTTCTGGGAAATTTCGCTACAAAAAAAGTGTGTTTAACAATTTCGTAGCGAAAAGTGTGTTTTTTCTATGTAATTCACTACGAAAATAGGGATTCTTGGATAAAATGACTTTTTCAGATTTATATGCTTAGGAAATGAAATATGTCAGGAAATAATGACTAATGTGACATGAAAAGACTTTAATGGGGGTGGTTTTGGACCTTAGGATAGCTTAATAACAAAATTTTAAAATTTTCCTTTTCCAAGTAATGAAAAATGAATTCTATGACCATACCTTTGACACATGAACCTCTAAGACTATGTCAAATGATGTTTCAAATTTTATGAGTGATAACAGGATGAGTGAAATAGATTGATGTAAGAGTCAAGAACATGTATGCCCTCAAGGTCGAGGATGCATGAAAATTTCTAAGGAGCAATGCATAGGTTAGTGACTTGGTGGTTTAGAGGGAGAACAAGTTACCTCTCAACGTGTAGTCTCAGAAGCAGTTTCAGAAGGTTGTGGAGTATTCATAATTGGAAAATCAGAGAGGAGACCGAGTGGAGGCAACCACTCAAGAAGAGACCTCCAAAAGGGGGAAATTTAAAACTAGATGGGCAGAGGGAGCACATGTAACCATACCTCCAAGTAAGAGGTGGGGTGATGTGCAGACATGATCCCAAGAGAAGAAATTTGGGCAGGATCCATTAAGATCGCTTGTCTCATGGATCGGACCTGGCTACAAGGAGCCCACAGTAGATAGTAGCAGGAAGCATCAATATGATTGATACAGTCAGATGTCAGGAAGACAAAAATTAGAGTGATAGATGTTAGATACTGGAGCACAAATCAGATTTGGCATCAGTGTAGATGGCATACAGGTAGAGTCAGCAGGAGCGCAAAGCTTCTAGTAGATAGTGCAGTAATCGATAATAGTCAGATATGCTGATGACATATGCATCATGTTGATTAAGATTTTGGAGGCTATTCAGTTTCAGTAGTTTTGGGAGAAAACAACACTAGAAAAGTGTTACATGAAAAACATTCCAAAGGTACTAGATTGAGATAGAGTTAATTCCTTTCTTGTTGAGAGGGAGTGTTGAAATTGGCAACAAGAAACATTTAAAATGACAACCAGAAATGGAATCTAGAAAATGGCACCAAGAAATGGCACCATGTGAGGCTTATGAAGTCAATGTCACCCAAAAATGATTGAGATCAATTATTTAGAAACAATAAAATATAGTTTTTAGTTGAATGATTTTGGATATTTTTGGTTTTTCATTTTTAAGAAAGCTCAATTCTACAACTTTGATGAATTTGTAAGTGATTTTAACAGAACTTGAATAATTGAATTCGACAAACAACATATAATTTGAAAAGTGGTCAATTAATTATTAGATTGTTATGCCTATGAAAAATCACACATTAATCGCTTATGACCCATAACAATTTCTAGCTGAATTTTATTCCAAAGGTAACAATGGTGTCTTTGATGCAATTGGACAAAGGTAGGCATTATCACATTCCAAATTGTTGCATACATATTCAAGATATACCCTTAACAACACTAAAGAAAATCATCTCAAACATATAAGGCACAAATGGTGGCTAATTGTCAAATTGTTATGCAGATGAAAAAATTAATATTAAATAAAACCATTATAGATCCATCTTAACCATGGATCTACCAAGAACCAAGAGGGATCAAATGTCATTAAAAGTGAAAGTGAAATATCAACATATCAAGTTAGCACAATGATAATGTGATTATTAATGTTTTATATGATTTTAATTTAAACTAACCATATATGTATAATAATCTATGTTTCTATGGTGTTTTTTCATCTAAAATATTTTATTTTTATTTTTAAGGGACACGTGGCAACTCCATGTTGAGCAATTACACATCACCCTCATACTAGATTGTGCAATGAGACTCTAGGCTCAATTATTTTCAATATTATCCAAAATTAAAAGTAAATGAATAATATAGATGTACTAATCTTTAAAAAAACTAGAAATTATTTTGTTTTATAATATTTATGAATTAGGGTATTATATACATTTGTAGTCAATTATATTAATAATTGATGGAAATTGATATATATATATATATATATGTATTTTATAGAAACCATCATTTTATCATATTTATAAATTGAGATATTGTATGTATTCATAGCCAAATATAAAAGTGAATGATATATATATATATATATATATATATATATATATATATATATATCTGTGTGTGTGTGTGTGCGTGTCCAAAATTGATATATTTTTTATTTAATTTAATAAAAATTGTAATTTATATTGATATTAGTTCATTTGCCTTAATATTTGCTAAAGTTTTGCAAATGGTATAACAAACTAAATGGTTTTGATTGTGGGTAAAAACCATAGTTAATTCAAAGGAGTCCTTAGATGGGTGATCTCCCCAAAGGTCTCGTTATGTGTGTTAACACTCGAAATCGTACAAGCAAAAGACATTAGAAAATGTCAAGCAAAAGGTACAAATAAATATTTACAGGGAAAAAATACATTATAGGAGCTGAATTTTTTAAATTCTCTAAGGTCAGTAGGAAATTTTTTGGACTGCACACAAGAAGCATTGGCCCTGAGCATGCATTGTGGATTTTTCTTCGATATCTGCGAAGAAAGTGATTATCCCTCCAATAGTCGAGCGGTCCTGGAGAATGCATAATGTCACTATCTGGGACCAGTTGGCACACTTGGAGAAAATGATTCTCACTCAACCTAACCAAGTA
The DNA here is from genome assembly GCA_034641835.2 of Pinus albicaulis. Taxonomy (NCBI): domain Eukaryota; kingdom Viridiplantae; phylum Streptophyta; class Pinopsida; order Pinales; family Pinaceae; genus Pinus; species Pinus albicaulis. The sequence continues at coordinate 852,499,068 of CM076579.1, forward strand.
AAATAGTCTTTGAGCCACCTTGAGGCTTTACTGCAGCACACAAAGGAATCATGCCCCCACTCTTGTGTCAACATCCATCTTGTACCAAGAGAAGGAGGGAAAATTTGAAATTTGTCTATAAAAGCCGGCCATGGGAAGAGAAATGGGAGACACATTATTATGCTTGCCAAATTTATCATCAGCAAACCAACTTGTGTTTTCCAGCAACAAGAGGATTGGAAGGATTCAGTTGTTGGCCATCCAACAGCTCAATCCAAGAAAGAAGAGTTCACCATGTGTCTGTTGATCTACCATATTTTGAGAGGGAAGAGAGATTTGCTGAAAAATTGAGGGGATGAGACCCCATTGTCTTGGATATTTGAGCTTTTTAGCTCGAAGGATACACTACAAGATATTTATCATTCTATCTTCTACTACCACCAACACCTAATAAAGGGAGAGATCTCTCCATCATTGAGTTATTAGTGTGTTTTCTCTATTGAGTGTTTTTCTTGTGCATGTTGTTTTGTTTTTTGTTTCATTTTTTAAGTAGCATGCTATGTTTCCATTTGACTTAGCTTATTACATGGTGAACTTGTTCCACTAACATTTGACAAACCACTTTACATGTGACTTGCATGTAGGTAAGTAGCCTCCTTAATAAGCATAGCGTATTTCGTCTGCCCATGTGCCGAATGCACTACCACATGAATGACGACTCCACTAGATTATTTATTTTGAGTTAATGGTTGTTGATGTAGGTCTTTATTCCTTCTTATCTTACAAAATCACTCATGCATCCTCTCAGCACTTTTAGTCACCCTAAGTAAGAAATTTTTCTCAGATAAGGGGGATTTTTTCTTGCTTATACCCGACTGCACGCATTCTGTTGAGACAAATGCACGCTTCACCCATGTGGGAGAATAAGCCACGCGGTAGGCAGGAAGCCCATTTTTCACTTTTTTTTCTCATTTTTTTGCAGTTGTAAGGTGTTAGAAACCCATAATAAATTTTCTATCACTGTGCTCTGGTATTTCATGACTAGTTAGGAAGCTTATTCGCTAGAATTCAACCTAGCAACTAAGAAATTTTAGTTTTAGTTTTTTATTTTTGAAAATCACACATAGTTTAAGTAGGGGAAAGTAAGTGGCCTTCAATCCAAATATATTGTTTGAACAAACAATTTTCTGATAAAAGATACAAAACACATAGAGTAATTGGCATAAAAGTAAGTGGCCCACATATCCACACATCTTTAGCTACTTCACGTTTTTCATTTTTTTCTTTAGATTAGTTCAATTTTTGCATTAGGAATCAGGACCAGGACCAATCTATCAAAAAGAAATAAAGTAATATTTTCCACCCTTGCACCTTATGGTCAGCCTGGGTATGCATATGAATGCTTTCCTAAGACAAATTTTGATCTCCCTATAATGCAAACTTAGTCTAACTATAGAAATTTGAATAACTGATATATTATTCATCGAGATTCTCCTGATCACACAATATTTTAGCTTCATGCATAATACAGAATCTCTTCTACTATTGATCATTACATGCGGAAATAAAATCAATTGCATGCACACATTAAAACCAAAAACAATCACACATATGAACACAGTATTTAATGGGAAAGCTTAAAGCTGAAAACCCAAACTATCTGTATATTATATGTCATGGAGATCATGTAACAATAATTGTACAAAGCTCCTCACAAGCTCTCAGCACAACCTCCAATTGCTACACACTATCAAGCTAGATCTAGCAAAACACATGCTCCAATATTTTTCCACTTGATAGCCAACCTCTATTGCGTAATCAATGCTATGAGATGGCTTCATTAAATAGATAAACCACCTGCCTTGTACTGCACAATCCTCATGGGCTTCTCCACCTATCTGTGTGTTGCAAATAGCAACTGTATAGTCACAACTGATAGTTAACCTGCTCTTTCACCTATCTCTGCACTGGTCTCCACTGAAATTGTCCATGCACTGAAGTTAACTGATGCATTCTTTAATTGATTAATGAGTTTATAATTAGTGAATTAATTAATAATTAATTCACACCACTCTCACTAATTGTATCAATTAGTTAAACTGAATACAAATAGCTCAACTATGTTTAGATTAGTTAAACTGAATACAACTCCACTAACTTCCTCAATCAACTCCACCAAACTCTGTCACATGAGTTCTAACTGAAGTATCCATGCAATAGCTCCACATAACCCTCGGGAATAGCGTAATTCCTTCTGTTAGCTTCTGTGCCACATCTGTGCACTTAACTGAAGTGCTCCAAGAGAATAAGATAATGTTTAGAGTCTAAATATTATTAAGAGCTAATAATATTTGGCATATCTATTTTTAGAATGGCAATCTAAAAATAGATTCCGCCCAGTATGTCTAAAAATAGAAGTCCATATATTTTTTCCGACTTGACCAACCATCCACAAATAGCATCCTGCAACTCATAGAACATGATCCATATGTCTAAAAATAGACATAGTCTAAAAATAGACTTGCGCCAAAAATAGCCTGTGGGCCCACTTAGTGAAGGCGAATTCTTTCCACTAAGCTCATCATCTTGTTGCAATCTAAACACTCCCTCTCAAAAAGATAAGGATTATCTGCAACCCCTATCCTGCCCCTATGGTATTCGAATTTTCTCCTATTGAGGGCCTTCGTCAAGATATCAGCATCCTGATCCTTCATGGGAATGTATGAAAGTAACATGATCTTCCGCTGCACATAATCTCTGATATGATGATACCGGATGTCAATGTGTGAACCGAACAACCTGGCTAGGATATTCCTCATCCATATAGCCTCACATGTTGCCAAACTCACTGTCATATACTCGGCCTCTGCTGAACTGAGTGCCACGGATCTCTGCTTCTTGCTGTACCAAGAAACTGCTGTCGACCCGATACTGAAAATCCCTCCAGATGTGCTCTTTCTGTTCATTGGGCTCCCTGCCAAATCTGCATCCGTGAAGCCACATAGCTTCACCTCATCTGACTGTCTGTACCGTAATCCATATCTCAATGTGCCTCTGAGATATCTCAATACATGCTTGCCTGCCTTCCAGTAGAGCTTGGTTGGCTTAACCATAGCTTGTGAAAGCTGGTTAACAGCATAGCATATGTCGGGTCGTGTATTGACCAGATACATAGGCGACCCCACCAACTGTCGATAAACAGTGGCATCCACTACCTCTGCTGAAGTAACATCCTCCTTCCTCCAACCACTAGGAAGATGAGTATCAACAGGCTTGCTGCCATGCATGTTGAACTTCTCCAGTATCTCCCGGGCATACTTGCCTTAAGAAACAAACATTTCACCACTGCGTTGCCAAATTTCCAATCCCAGGAAATAATGAAGGAGGCCCAAGTCCTTCATCTCAAACTCCTTTGCAAGATCATCCTTGCATGAGTGTATCGACAGTTCATTAGCTGTCAAAATCAAATCATCTACATAAAGTACAATGATCAGCAACTTAATCTCCAACACAATCTAGTATAGGTTAGGATCTGCCTCACTCTTGGAGAATCCAAGTCCGGTGAAATAACTGTCTATCTGTGTGTACCAAGCACAAGGTGCTTGTTTCAACCCATACATCGCTCTCTTGAGCCTGCACACATGCGACTCGCTGCTGAAGATCTCGAAACCTTCGGGCTGCTCTATGTACACCTCCTCCTCAATGAATCCGTTGAGGAATGCAGTCTTCACATCCATCTGATTAATGTGCCACCCCATTTGCACTAAGAGAGCAAGAATCATCGGTATGGAATAATACCTTGTGACAGGTGCAAAGGTCTCCTCATAATCGATCCCCTCAATATATGAAAGCCTCAGGAAAAAAATATTGCCTTGTACTTCTCCACACTCTCATTAGTTGCCTGCTTCACTTTGTAGATCCATCTCGAACCCACCACTGATTTCCCCTCCGGCCTTGGGACAATCTCCCATGCACTGTTTCTGACAATCGAATCATACTCTTCCACCATGGCATCTACCCATGCGGGGTCCTCCACAGCTTCCTCGAAAGAGGATGGCTCTATCACGATACACTTGCTCATAAGAGCCATGTATCTAGTATACCGGTCAGCTGATTTTCTCTGTCTACGCTGTGATGTAGGTGCTCTTACAACCTTCTCTGTATATTGAGCCAGTCGCTCAGCTTCTGTAGTGCGCTTCCGCCCTCTGATGGTTGGCGCTACCTGAGTGGTCTCTTCCACTCCATGAACCTCATCTTGTGGCTGATCCACATCCTGAGACTCATCCTTAGCAACTAATAGCTCCTCATATGCATGCAAGTGTGGCTCCCTCTCAAGCGAACACTTCATGGCTTTCTCCTCATGAAATTTGATATCCCGTTGCATAACAGTCTTGCGACTGTCTAGAAAATACACACGATACTTGTGGGGCATATCAGTGTACCCCACAAATATCCCAACCTCTACGGTCAGCTCCAGCTTCTTCCTGGCATCCTTCGTCACATGAATGTAAACAGGTGAACCAAAAATCCTCAAATGGGAAATATCAGGCTTCTTACTAGAAAACACCTCCTCGGGTGTACTCATTCCAAGTATCCTGTGAGGACAACGGTTCTGCACATATACTGCAGTATTGCATGCCTCTTCCCATAAGTGAATGGGTAGGCCCTGATCATGCAACATTTCCCATGCAACACCCACGATTGTTCTATTCTTTCGCTCAGCAACTCCATTCTGATGTGGGTTATGAGGTGCTATGAGCTCTCTTCGAATTCCTTCTTCACTGCAAAAGTCCTTGAATTTTCCAGAGATGAATTCACCGACATTGTCACTCCTAAGAGCCTTCACCTGCTTCCCTGATTCTTTCTCAACCAGTGCCTTGAACTCACAGAACTTTGAGTATGTCTCACTCTTCTTCTGCATGAAGAAGATCGAGCACTTACGATAAAAATCATCAACAAATATCACATAATACCTGTGCTTTGCTGTCGAAGCTACTGAGAAAGGTCTACACACGTTTGTGTGAATTCTCTCAAAGATCGTCATGGCGCGACTATCCTTCTCGTGAAAGGTGGCTTTCACAAATTTTCCCAAGGTACATCCCTTGCACTGATCTGAATGCGCAAGAGTACCCTTAGGAAGCCTAGCAGAAATATTCTGTAGTATATTCAAAGCTCCATGGTGAAGGTGGCCCAATCTCCGGTGCCACAACTTGCCTTCATCTCCGCTCACCACTCCTTCTATCTTGCCTGCCATTGCTGCACAACCATCTACCTGCAATTGATAAAGGTTCTTAACTCGAACCCATATCCTTCGAGTCTCACCAGTTGCCTTACTGCGCAGGAAGGCCTTTCCCTCGCTAAAGACAACATCATATCCCTTGTCTTCTAACATCGCCACAGAGATAAGATTCTTCTTCAATCCTAGAACATGCATCACTTCCTTCAATATGAAGGGTTTACAAGACTCCCTCTCAAAGGAAATGGTACTGATACCGATCGCACTGTATCTACCATCATCGCCCATCTCGATGTGCACTCCAAGATCTTTCTCATCCAGATCAGTAAACAAATCTCGATCTCTTGTCATGTGAAAAGACGCACCAATGTCAATAAACCACACTGAACCCATCACACTTGAAACCAAGCATGTGATCAGCAAAAAATCCAGTTCAAACTGCAAGGCTAAGTCCTCTCCAGCTGTAGTCCCAGCAGCCTCCTTATGCTTCTTCTTCTGTGGACAACTAGTGGCGTAATGTCCGTGTTGGTGACAGTGAAAGCACTTCACCTTGGACATGTCCTGCTTCTTGCCTTTCGCACCAGATTGAGAAGCTTTATTTCTCTTCCTCTTCTTTGCTTTGGGAGCCAAAGTGCAATTTTCTTCATCTGAGTTCTTTGATGAAGATCCATCCCTGGTACTCCGCCTTATCTCCTCTTGCACAAGATCTGACCAAAGTCGCTCCCATCCTAGAAATGTCTCCCGACCATTGACAGAGTCCCGATAGGAGTGCCAACTCTTTGGAAGCCCAAGGAGAGCCAAGCTCACCAATTCCTTGTCATCAACAGTCACCCCCACGCTTCCCAGCTCATCCCTGCATTGGACGAACTTCGTGAGGTACTTGGGCATACTTTCGCCTTTCTCCATTTTTATGTTCCTGAGTTTGTCCTTGAGCGCGAACTTCCTCTGGTCGCTCTTGCTTTGGAATAAATATATCAAAGCTTTCCACATCAAGAATGGAGAAGCCTTACCATGAAGGCTATACATTATGTGATCCTTCACGCCCTCCAACAGAATCCTTCGACACTTTGCTATCTTCTTTTGCCATGCGTCAAGTACGGCAACATCACTAGAAGTAGGCTTTGGAATTTCTGCATCTATGAACTCCTTCAACCCATTGTCATCCAGCACCACCTCCATCATGTCCTTCCATGCAATATAATTTGAGCTTCCCTCAAGGGCATACTCCAATTGCAATCCTTTGAAAGACATCTCAACTTTGACACCAAGAAAACATTGCTGCAAATTCAAATTCCACCAGCACAAAACTCAACCGCTTCAATGTTTTGCAATTGCTCCAATGATCAATATCCCTCTGATACCATGTAGAAATTTGAATAACTGATATATTATTCACCGATATTCTCCTGATCACACACTATTTTAGCTTCATGTATAATACATAATATCTTCTACCATTGATCATTACATGCGGAAATAAAATCAATTGCATGCACACATTAAAACCACAAAAAATTCACACATATGAACACAGTATTTAATGGGAAAGCTTAAAGCTGAAAACCCCAACTATCTATATATTATATGTCATGGAGATCATGTAACAATCATTGTACAAATCTCCTCACAAGCTCTCAGCACAACCTCCAATTGCTACACACTATCAAGCTAGATCTAGCAAAACACATGCTCCAATCTTTTGCCACTTGATAGCTAGCCTCTATTGCGTAATCAATGCTATGGGATGGCTTCATTAAATAGATAAGCCACCTAGCTTGTACTGCACAATCCTCATGGGCTTCTCCACCTATCTGTGTGTTGCAAATAGCAACTGTATAGTCACAACTGATAGTTAACCTGCTCTTTCACCTATCTCTACACTAGTCTCCACTGAAACTGTCCATGCACTGAAGTTAACTGATGCATTCTTTAGTTGATTAATGAGTTTATAATTATTGAATTAATTAATAATTAATTCACACCACTCTCACTAATTGTATCAATTAGTTAAACTAAATACAAATAGCTCAACTATGTTTAGATTAGTTAAATTGAATACAACTCCACTAACTTCCTCAATCAACTTCACCAAAGTCTGTCACATGAATTCTAACTGAAGTATCCATGAAATAGCTCCACATAACCCTCAAGAATAGTGTAATTCCTTCTGTCAGCTCATGTTCCACATCTGTGCACTTAACTAAAGTGCTCCAAGAGAATAAGATAATGTTTAGAGTCTAAATATTATTAAGAGCTAATAATATTTGACATATCTATTTTTAGACTAGCAATATAAAAATAGATTCCGCCCTGTATGTCTAAAAATAGAAGTCCATCTATTTTTTCCAACTTGACCAACCATCCAAAAATAGTATCCTGCAACTCATAGAACATGATCCATATGTCTAAAAATAGACATAGTCTAAAAATAGACTTTGCGCCAAAAATAGCCTACGGGCCCACTTAGTGAAGGCGACTTCTTTCCACTAAGCTCATCATCTTGTTGCAATCTCAACACTAACTAGGCAAGGTGAAAGCGGCCCATAATATGCACATAATTTATTTTTTCAAGGAACAATCACACATAGCATAATTAGAAATGGATTCTAAAGGATCAACGCATATCCACATCTCATAACACTTGTGATTGTACACTCCAAAGCACACACGAAGCATCGGTAAGCATTGGACCAAAAGGCACCCAGTGTGTTGGGACCTTTATCATCTTCTTACAGTTACTCAATGAAGGCACACCCTATGAAAATTGAGTCTCTCTAAAAGTAATCACTAATTTAACTCACTAAAATCTCCCCACAGGGTCCACAAAAGAAATTATAGTTCAAGTTAGGACCATCAGGGGTAGGCATCTAATAAGACGTCGTGGTAATTTTACATTTGGAAACATAGATGTTTAATTTTTAGGAAGATTTGAATCCGTCTATCCACCCACGAAACAAATACCTAAGCGTTAACAGAGACCCATTTCAGAGGGGATTAATCTTAGGCCCAGTGTAAGCAATACTTTTTGGGGCTACCTGACCCATCTAGTGCTCGGTACTGGTAACTGAATACTAGGAAGCTCAAGACTCGAACACTTACGTGGGGCGATGATACTTTAGTGACCAAAACTAGGGAATACTTCCCTATAGGTGATGGTGTAGGCAACACTAGATCCTCTTACTATTACCTTGGTTGATTATTTGGATGTTGGAAGGCATCACCAGTTATTTATGGATGTTAACCCCAGTACCCATCAGAAGACATCTCCCCAAGGCCCAGTTACATTGAGAGTGTAAGGATGATTAGGTCTATTTATGCTTTTGAGTATCATATGCAAAACAACCAAATCATGTCTTTTTCTTGCTTGATCACATAGCATTAATTTAAAGGAAAAATTACCTCTTATTTTTTCACTTTGTTTTATGCCTTTGATCTTATTTACTTTGATAAAAATATTCCTTCCCTCAGCAAACCAAAAATATTTCCAAGGTTAAGCTAGTCGACACAATAATGGACCCATCAGGACCTCGTCGATCTAGGAATTTTTTGGACCTCCCCCATTAGAGGGAGGAGTGCCAGATCTTTCTCCATTTAGGCGTCAAAGACGATGCACTGCCACCATTATTAGTTCATCTTTTATCGGGGCATCTGTAATTGGAAACCCCTAAGGGTCACCCAACACCACACTAGTGTTAACACCATCCGGGTCACCACACTCAACTCCTCCCACAACCCTTAGAGGGCAGAGGAGTGCTACTTCTTTGGGGAGTCACCAGAACATTCATCAGGGTATGCCACAGGGAAATATTCCCTAGGCACCCCCGATCAACCATCACACTCAGACACCTCTCTTTCCATAGTACACAATGGCAATCACTACTCGGTTACCTTTCTTAACATCTCTGAATCTTCCAGACCTAACAAAGCTAACTAATGACCCCATTTCACATAGCCTTAATTGGCCTCCCATGCCCACGAAACTCCCTTCTGATATACCAAAATTCGAAGGGAAGCAAGCAGAAGACTCATGAAATCATATTATGACTTTCCACATATGGTGTTAGTCCAATAGTATCATTGACGGTTCTATTTGACTGAGACTATTTCAACGCACCCTAACTGGGCCTGTGATGAAATGGTATGTTGAGCAGCCTTTTGCTTCGCATGGAACCTTTAGCGCCCTTGCTACCACATTCTTCACTTATTTTTAGATACCCATTCACCGGATTCAGGGATGGAACATCTGACTTATTTTAGGCAAATTCCATTCGTACATATATTGGACATCTCCACGAATGGTGGAGACGTCGTAGTTTGTGTAAAGCCAAACTCGATGATAGAGATTTGCAGGAATTATTTTTGAAAAATATCACAACAGAGATCTCAAAACACATGGTGACACAGAAACCGACCTCTGAGGAAAACGCCATTTTCAAATCTCAGCAACTCAAACTCATCTACACATATTCATGATATATTTACAATGTCCTACCAAATGGCCTACGCTTGAAAACTTATAGAGAGCTACCAGGGGCATCAAATATCATAGATGGTTTGATTGGGTCCTTGACTTAAGGTCACCTAGGTAGTAATATCCAGTACCCATGATATTTGTATGATTCTACCCAGAGCATGACACAACCTAGCTACAACAAAATTCAATCTGTACCTTTGCAGAATATGAAGAATAGGGTGACACAATGCCATCAACAACAGATAGGCTCATACCCTCCCTCACAGGGGATCCAATATTTAGCTATGAAACTTGATGGAAGAGATCCCCCCAACAATATTAAACCAACCAGGGAGAGGGAAACCAAAATTCCCCTTTCCCTGCACAAAATACACCACAGCAAAAAAACACATCAGTGAACCTATTGCAACTTTCCCAGGCTCAAAAATGTCAATATTATGACCAGGAGAACCATAATAACCCTCCTAACGATGTGAAAAATAAGTCTAGGAATAAAAAAAAGGGATACTCTGAATAGGGGGGCAGTAACCAACAACTACCCCTGAGATCTCAGTTTGGGGGCAACCCCATCCAAAGTCAAAATTAGGAGCCAAACAAAAACTCCCAAGGCAAAAACAAGAGGTCCAGTCTAAGAAGAAACCATTCTTGTGCCATATGTGGTGGGTACGGCCATTACACTCGCCACTATCTTGAACTCCCTGAACTAAAGAAACTTCAGGGTAACTGTGGATAAGGGAGACCTACCCAACAACCTCCTGTAATGGAGGAGCCTTTCCCCCACCAAGGAGTGGTTAACTCCCAACAACAAAAACCACCTCAAAACATTGTTGGACGCAAAAATCATGAAATTTACATTATTGGTGAAGAAATTTTCTTCCAGACAAGGAATAGGAACTATGACGCCCCTCCGGACACCAACCCGTCAAGTACGAGCATGAGTGCACCTACTGCATCGTTAACCATATTCAAAGAACCTGTAGAGTCCCTTCCGGAAATGGTAAAGGGGCCAACCATGCATGTAGGAAACCACTCAAAAGCTGCCCATAGCTACAACATAGTGGGTGATTTAGCGCAATAAACCGCTACCATGCTAGCCTTAGAAGTCCTACAATCTTGCCCAAGGAAATGGAAAGCCCTAGTTTTCGCATTAGGTGCAATCGATCCTTCAGATTCTCTCCTAATGGATTTTTACCTAGCCAAATCAACCCACACGATTCCTTCTATGGTCGCCTTCCAAATACCGGTGTTAGTCTATAATATCACCATACACTTATGAATCGTTGACGAAGGAGCATCCACGTGCATCATGTCCAAATCTGTTTGGAAAAAGTTGGGATCACATGAACTGAAACCATCCGACATAATGCTTAAAGCGTACGACAGTTGCCCTTCATCCCGTTTCAGGCTATATCAAAATTTCCTTGTAAACCTAGCCAAAAAAATGGTACTTATAGACATTGAAGTCTTGGATGCGCAGCTAGACTACAATATACTCCTTGGGCGGAGTTATATGTATGCCATGACCACAATAGAATCCTCTGTCTTTTGGGTGATGATGTTTCCCCATGATGATTGGATCATCACCATCAATCATCTTACATACTATGATAAGAAACCCATGATGACTCTTGATGTCGTGTTACCATACGTAGACACAACTATAGAACTGCTTACACGATATACAAAATTTTCCCCCAGCCAATTCAAACCATCATCGATCCTAGGATAATTCCTAGGATATCCCCATATCATACCATAGGCGGCCCTAGAAATCACAGGGGCACCAGTGTGCATGATGCTATCATCAAGCACCAAGAATAGTCTGGATATGGAAAGAAGTAGTTTGGAGATCGAAGCCATTGGCATGTTATTCCTACCCTACACCATCACCGAAACCCCATTCTTATACCTCCCACCTGGTTTTGTGTCAAAGTAAGCCTTGGAAACTATAACATTTCCAAACATGGCTTTTGCAATACCTATGTGGTATTTGGTCCCACCAGCCATTCTAGGAAGTCTTGGCATCACTTCTACAGGAATAACCCCCATCTCCCCTCAAGAGGCCACAATGGTTAATGAAACACCGATAGAAGCGTCAGCTAACACGACCAAGAAAACAAACAAAAAGGGGAAGAAAATTGAAAACCCAAAAATACCTAGGGCATTACAAGCTTGCACATTATGTGATAACGTAAGCCATCCTAGAAATATTTTCTCAGAGTTAGATGAATTAAAACCTCTTCTAAACACCAAAATAAATGTCGCAACCTCAAGTTCCCATAAAAAGGAACAGCCCATGAAAAACCAAGGGAAATAATTACGCACCAATCATGCATGCACCATATGTGAATGTTATGGGCATTATACCCACCATTGCTCAAAGATGCCATGATATAGGGATGCCTTGCAAGCCCTAGAGAAATCTTACCAATAGGACCCCTCAGATCAACCCATGAAAATGGACGAGGGGGAACCTAGAACCATATTGTACCTATGAGAGGAGCTTACATCCTGCTTGTACACAGTCACCCCAATGGACCAAAGATGACAAACGAAGGCCACTCAGTAGGCCCCAGTTTGTGCACTATGCGACGAGCCTTGACCACTTTGTCACATAAAGTCCCGAGTTAAGGGCGTTTAGCCATTGGTACCAAGTCCCTCACATTACTCAAAGAAACTATAATATTCCCAAAAGGGAAAAGCAACAATATATCACATAAACATGGAAATTAGTAGTGAATAGATCAATACACCATTATATGAGACAAGTGTACATACATATTATTAAAAATATCAGAAAATATTGGGCACAAGATCTTGAGTATCAAGTCACTCAAGTAATAGAAAACAAGCCTCCAATAGGAAAATATGCTAATACATGCGAAATATTTCCATACAAGTGCCATGAGCCATGACAGTGCAGTTTTTAGGAATAAAATGCTACAACAAGATACAAAAATGTGAATATGCTATTCTATAGCTCAAAAAGGTTGGGAGTGTAGATCTAGGCTCCCAAACTCATTTCCAAGACAACCTAGAAAGGGTTTCCAGAAATACCCAAAATACCAAAATGTCAGAATGCCACCCTAGGGCTAAATTGTAGCTGCAAAAATGAATACTGGAAGGATGTGGATGAACTAATGAATAAATGAATAGAATTCCTCCAAAAAAGTCTCAAAGTGCAAGGCTAATCCTAACACTGAAGATCTCACCCTCCAAAACAAGCATTGAGACCTCCACTGCAAATGCCTACTGAAATAACGTAGTCAAAGAGGGAATTTGTGATGTAGATGATGGGAATAGGTTTGCCTAGTGCTAAGATGTGAAATAAAGCATAAGAACCTCCTTTTATGAGCTCCTAATGAGAATAATGCTTCTTCCCCCGAAAAACTAGCTCAAAAAGTGGGTTTCTCAACCCTCCACTACAACACCCTGCAACACAACACAAATCTGAACAGACACTGTGCTGTAGTTGGAGATTGAAGCTTGGCCAAAATGTCGGAATGCGGAAATGATAGTACAATACTCTTCCTAGAGGCTACCTCAAGGGAAGAGGTGGGGTTCTGTAATATTCCTAATTAGCCTAAGCTAATAGGAATATACTATTTTATTTACATTTTCTTGTTGCAAAATAAAATTGTAAAGGAGGATAAATTAAACTCCTAAAATAGCGAAATAAATCCATGCCCATGTGAACAAGGCTAAATCTGGGCTGCTTTCGAAAAACACCCTTATTTGTGAAAGGAATTAAGTCATTTGACTGAGTCAACTGGACCAAATCACCAGCATTGTCTAGATACATTGAACCACCTAGATGCCCAACGCGGTTTTAGTTGGAGGCTAATCATGTGAATGCAGCTAGATCATTGAGATGGTTTAGGGTTTGGCAAGGATTCCATCTTATTTAAGGAGGAGGAGGAAAACATGAGAGGGGTTTTTCATGATATTATTTCTGAAGGATTTTTCTACTTAGACACTTCTCAGTCTTTATATATTTAGCTGAGAATAGTGTTGTTTAGCACTTGGGTGTTCTAGATCGGGAATCCCACCTCCTTCCCTGAGTGGTCTCTTAGAGGAGTCTTGCATTACTTGACCACTATCAGGCATTTGGCCAAGCACTTCTTCCAACTACAATGTAGATCCTATTGAGGTTTTGGTTGTCCTTGTAAGCTGTAACAAGTGGAGGCTAGATCTCTTTAGATCTAAGCCATTCTAGTGCCTATTTTAAGTGGGAAAGCCTTGTATTCCCCTGGAAAGAGAGTATTGGATGAGGAGAGCTAATTTTCAGATCTTTGCATCAAGCCACATCATGCTCTAGAGCCTACAACGCATTCCATCTTCCAGAACTGCGTTATTTTCAAGGAGAAAGTTGCAGGGTCTTTTGGCACTTCAAGGAGGAGAGATCTCTAGCGTTGGGAATCTGCCCTTCACTATGGTGATCCGTGGATTACAGATCTAATCCATGTTCCATTCATATATGATATGAATACTGATGTATTTGCTTCATAAATTCTGAATCATTCTGCAGATTAGCTACATTAGATTTCAGATCTACTCCATGTACTACATTTTCTGTTAAAAACACCAAGGGGATTTTGAAGAGGAGACTCTATAGTGTACAGATATAATATAGACCTATATTTTTGTACACAGATCTTCTCTAGATCTGAAGTGTAACTTACATCTCTTCTCAGCTAATAAAATAACTCTATCAGGCTTGTACAGTCATATCATATGGTCGTAGCCTCTTATTTTGGGCATTTCTTCATGTAAAGTTTCATATTTCCTGTTCTATGATGTATGGGCTTCAATATAATATCTAAATATTGTTTTAAATGACATTATTGAGCCTACATATTGGCCTCCTACACATATTGGGCTGAACTGCGTTATTTTCTGAGCATTTTTGTCACATAGTGTTGCAGTCCCTTCTTTGGGTAGTTTTCTAGCTGTATTAGGTGTGGGAGATCTGTTTAACCCACCTAGAAGGATTTTTTTCTGATATCCTCTTGGATTTTGGTCTTAGGTGATCAGATCTAAGGGATCCAAGGGCTGATTTCAAGATTTGTAGCATCCATTCCTGAAAATGAATTTTTCATGCATGCCTTGCTAGCAATCCCAATTTGGGGATAATACAGTGGTATCAGAGCAACTATCTTGGCACAACCTGTGATTTGCTTATTGAAGAGCCAATATTTCTTTTCATGGAAGGAAAATACTGATGAAGAAGTTTAGTTACACTAAAGACACAGAAGACAAGGGTCCAAACCCTTCATTTGGAAGATTGAAAGGGAAAGAGTTTTCAAAAACTCTGTTCCAAACTATGCATGAGATGGAGAATGAAATTAGGGGAATAAGGAATGAAAGACCAACAGATCTATTAAAGAGGTTTGCACATGAAGGAAGCCCCACTACTTCATATGATGTGTGTGAGAATTCATCCAGACAATCTAATCTACAACGTTGTAGCCTACCTCCATTCCTTGCAAGAGGAGGAGAAGAGGGAGAGACACCAAAGGAGGAGACTCTTGGTGACTATCTCCGGGAATATGAATCTCAGTCTAAAAAATTTAGAGAGCATCTAAGATTTCGAGAGTTTTGTCAACTCAAAGAATAAATAAGGTCCAGTAGAACTATGAGGAGAAGAGGGTTCATGCAACACACCTTATGTAGAACCTTCCTACCTACTTTTGATGGGCCACCTAAGAGCTTAGCTAAGTCTTGGGTAGAGAAGCTAGACACATACTTTCAACTGCATCATGTTTTTGAAGAAGAAGCCATAAGAGTAGCAGCACTGCACCTTCAAGGTAAAGCATATGCTTGGTGGTTGTTTGAGTCTTCTTCATTAAAAAATGTAAACATCTCTACTTATGCAAAGTTCACTAGGAGGTTAGTGAAGAGATTTTATTCTATGCCATATGGAATTTCTTTGGGTAAGAAAACCAATCCCAAGAGATCAGAACAATAGCATGAGATGGGAAGATCCCTGAAGATAACTCCATTTCAGAAAATTGCTGAAAGAGTTAAAGATCTTGTACATGATTTGCCAAGGGAAAAGGCCCCACTTCAGCAAGAGCATTCTTCTCAAGGAGAAGACATGGGTTTTCCTTTTTCAAGGAGAGATAAAGAGAAAGGATCTCTTATTGATGATGCATACTCTATTGATGAGGAGAAGAAAGAAGAAGAACTGAAAGGTTCCTTCAGCGCTATGACAACAAGGGGATATCTCTTTTCATTGAGATATAGAGTTGAAGCTATTACTTCCACTAAGAGGGATCTTGTATTTGTTCAAGAAGGCCCCAAGGATCTTATACATAAATGATATGAGCAGCATGTGTCTATGATGATAGACAAAGAGAAAAAAAAAGGGAGAACCTTAGACTGTGAAATCTTGAAGAAGGTGGGTAATGAAGAAGAAGATGGGGGAGTTGCTCCAACTTCTCCTTATCATGATACTTCCACACAACAATTAGAGACTGATTTTTGCAGTGGAAGTAGTCATATTATGTTCCCATATATTTTTCACATGAGAATGAGTCATGAGACATCATTATCTTGTGGTATACTACCTGGGAGACCACCTAATTCAGATTTGATGGAAGATGTTTCATGCATTGATGCCGCTTTCACAGATACAAGGAGGGAGGGAGCATTAGAATACCATGCTTCAGCGTTCAGACTATGGGAGAAGTACAAGGAAAGGGAAAACATTTTTCCCTTAACATCACTATCCATTCGCTCATCCCATACTGCGCTGAGAGAAGATGTTACAAGGATAAAGGATGACACCATCATGAAGCAAGGAAGGCAATCCTTGAATCAGAATACAAGCTTGTTTGGAGGATCCTCTTCCATATATGATGAGAGGTGGTGGTCACACATGCATACTTTGGCAAAACCAAGGAGGTTTTGGACAGATGGTAGCCTTTGATGGGAGACTAACTTCCAAGAACTTCCATCTTCTTTTGAACATGTGCATGAGCAAGGAGGGCAGCAAGGAAGGACTGGAAACCTTCCACCTTGTACCTTTGGCATGGGAGATGTCAAGGAGAATAACCAAAACATGGTAGAAACTTCATATGGCACACTATCAGTGCTGTCATTGTTGGGCACATTAGATCCCTATTGGAAATCCCAACTGCTAGTGGAATATTCCAAGGATCTTCATACTTGCATGATCCTTGATGACTGGTTGCGATGAAGGGAGATATTCAATCCTTGATGGATTCATCTATAATCATGGTAGGATATTCTTGTCTAGAGCCTCCAAGCTCAAGGAGAAGCTACTACAGAGGGCTTATGAAGAGTTCAATTTCCGCCACACCTATTCTATGAAGCTCAACAATATCATTTTGAGGAGCCACTATTGGGAAGGCTTTGAAAAAGAGCTATATCAGCATTGTCAGAGATGCATGGACCTTGTGGAGTTGGAGCAGCAACATGACTCTAAGGGAAAGTTAAATCAGCCCTCTCTTCCTTCCCTTGAAGAAGAGAGTAGATCTATGCACCACTCCATTGATAGGAGGAGGATTGTTGGTGAAGAGCATGCTCTTAGTACATTTGTTTTATATTCTGATTTCATGCATTCTTACACCATGTTTTTGTAGGCCATGACTCCAAGGAGGAGTAATATATTTTGTAGGCCTCATGGCCAATATTGGGTCCCAAAAATTTCTGAATTGGGCCACTCTCTTGGGAGGACAAGGGAGATTTTTCTTCATGATGGGTGCTTCCCAAAGGCACCAAATATATCTCACACTTTCGGCTATGGTGAGATGGTAAGGGCAGCAAGTAAGTAGTGGGAAAACCACTTACCACTTCTTGATTTGATGCAGGTAGGGGATGCTTTGCGCTGGTTCCACATGTGGGACTATGATCCACCTCCATGTGCACAGATTTCTTATTGTTGGCACATTGTTTTGATCCCCTATATCGATGATGTACTTATTATTTTTATGGGGATGTATGGAGGGAGGAGAGAAGGCATGCATGTGCCCTATGGGATGACTACACTCCCTGTACTTTCTGTTTTATGTTTTAGGGAGTGTATTGGCACCAAATATATCTCACACTTTCAGCTATGGTGAGATGGTAAGGGCAGCAAGTAAGTAGTGGTAAAACCACTTACCACTTCTTGATTTGATGCAGGTAGGGGATGCTTTGCACTGGTTCCACATGTGGGACTATGATCCACCTCCATGTGCATAGATTTCTTATTGTTGGCACATTGTTTTGATCCCCTATATCGATGATGTACTTATTATTTTTATGGGGATGTATGGAGGGAGGAGAGAAGGCATGCATGTGCCCTATGGGATGACTACACTCCCTGTACTTTCTGTTTTATGTTTTAGGGAGTGTATTGGGAAAACCATTATTGTTTCATGTGATTTATTGTTTTCTTATGGGATGATTTTTTTGCCTCTCATGAGAACATTGTTGGAGAAATTCATGGATAGATGGTTTGGTGATCACTTAGCTTATGAGAGAATCTTATCCTTTGTTTGTGACACCAATGGAGGGAGATATGAGTTGCAGCACTCACCTTATCTGTTGCTTGAGGACAAGCAACATTTTGGAGGGGAGGACTGTAATATTCCTAATTAGCCCAAGCTAATAGGAATATACTATTTTTTTTCCATTTCCTTGTTGCAAAATAAAATTGTAAAGGAGGATAAATTAAACTCCTAAAACAGAAAAATAAATCCATGCCCATGTGAACAAGGATAAATCTGGGCTGCTTCAGCAAAACACCCTTATGTGTGAAAGGGATTAATTCATTTGACTAGGTCAACTAGACCAAATCAACAATGTTTTCTAGATACATTAAACCACCTAGATGCCCAGCACAGTTTTAGTTGGAGGCTAATCATGTGAATGCAGCTAAATCATTGAGATGGTTACGGTTTTGGCAAGGATTCCATATTATTTAAGGAGGAGGAGGACAACATGAGAGGGGTTGTTGATGATATTATTTTTGAAGGATTTTTTTTCTTGGAAACTTCTCATTCTCTATCTGTTTAGCTGAGAATAGCGTTGTTTAGCACTTGGGTGTTCCTAGTCGGGAATCCCACCTCCTTCCTTGAGGGGTCTCTTGGAGGAATATTGCATTACTTGACCACTATCAGGAATTTGGCCAAGCTCTTATTCCAACTACAATGTAGATCCTGTTGAGGGTTTGGTTGTCCTTGTAAGCTGTAGCAAGTCGAGGCTACATCTCTTCAGATCTAAGCCATTCTACTGCCTCTTTTCAGTGGGAAATCCTTCTATCCCCCTGGCAAGAGAGTATTGGATGAGGAGAGCTCATTTTCAGATCTTAGCATCAGGCCACATCATGCTCTAGAGCCTACAACGCAGTCCATCTTCCATAATTGCGTTATTTTCAAGGAGAAAGTTGCAGAGTCTTTTGGCACTTCAAGGAGGAGGGATCTCTAGTGTTGGGAATCTGCCCTTCACTGTGGTGATCCAAGGATTATAGATCTAATCCATGTTCCATTCAGATCTGATCTAAATACTGATGTATTTGCTTCAGAAATTCTAAATAATTCTGTAGATCAACTGCATTAGATTTCAGATCTACTCCATGTACTATATTTTCTGCTAAAAACCCCAAGGGGCTTTTGAAGAGGAGACTCTATAGTGTACAGATCTGATATAGATCTATATTTTTTTACACAGATCTACTCTAGATATAAAGTGTAACTTACATCTCTTTTTAGCTAATAAAATAACGTTTTCAAGCTTGTACAGTCATATCATATGGTTGCAGCCTTTTATTTTGGGCATTTCTTCATGTAAAGTTTCATATTTTCTGTTCTATGATGTATGGGCTTCAATATATTCTTGAAATTCTATTGTAACTGACATGATTGAGACTACATATTGGCTTCATACACATATTGGGATGAACTACGTTATTTTTTTAGCAGTTTTGTCACATAGTGTTGCAGTCCCTTCTTTGGGAAGTTTTCTAGCTGTACTAGGTGTGGGAGATTTGTTTAACCCACCTAGAAATATTTGTTTCTAATGTCCTCTTGTATTTGGGTCTTATATTATCAGATATAAGGGATCCAAGGGCTGATTTGAAGAGATGTAGCATCCATTCCTGAAAAATGCGTTTTTCAGGCATGCCTTGCTAGCAATCCCAATTTGGGGATACTACAGGTTCTCGCTTGGGAACACCCTGTGCTAAACAACACTGCAAGCTCAACTAAACAGTTGAAGAATGCAGAAACTCATGCATACCGAAAAATCAATAATAAATAACATCACCCTCTATGGCTGCCTAGGCCTCCTTATTAACAATATGAGCCTTCTCACCTTGGGCCCCACTTATTAGGGTTTCTACTATCATGGAGTCTTCCTCCCATTCACACTACATTGTATCTTATTGATGATCCACTTCCTCCATACCAGCGATGTTGACTTGGTCAAACTTGACCTTGTCCACATGAATTAGCCCTTGTTCACACATGAGGGTGCTTTATCCAGATATGAAGATGATCCCTTTTCACATTAAGAGGGATTTTATTCCTACTAAAGAGATTTATGGGCCTCCCTACCCATTTATTCATCTAACTAAATAACAAGAGAAAAATTTAAATTCCAATTAGACGCATGCTAATTTAGGAATATCATAGTCCTCCCCTCCCAAATTTTGCTTGTCCTCAAGAAACTGCAAGGATAGAACTAAAGAGCCTCCTATCCTCCTCCTGTAGCATCCTCATATGATAAAATCCTCTAAGGAACAAGATTTGTCTCATCAATAAATCTCCAAGTTGCTCCTGTCAAGTATGAAAGTTAGCTTTTGGTGACCATCCCAAATAGATATCATCATGAAGAAGTAAAACACCCATGGAGGCAACAATGTGTTGTCTAGAGGCCTTCTTGAGGCATGGAATATGAAGTATATTGGGAACTATCATTACCATGTGAAGCCTCCATCCCCAAGCTATCATGCATACAAAATGAGTCACCCTCCAACATGGCAACTCATGAAAAATCTCCTCCACCTTAAGCTCCTGCAAAGTAGGTGGGTTGCATATCTGAACATGATAGATCAAATTGTCCATCCCACACTATCTTTCTCTCCACTTATGATAAGTGTAGAGCTGCTATTGAATTTGGGCTGTAATGATGTTGCCTTCGTGAAGCAAAAGGTAATTGGATCCTCAAAGACCCACTCTTTGGTTCTTGCCCAGATCATCCCATATACAATGAATATGACATTATCATCATATAAAATTAAAATGATAGAGGTACTGAAGGTTTTACATAGAGATGGAAGGTACCAATAGTCTCCCAAGTAGTCACAGTGCCGTTTTGATAACTGCTATTTCAGAACATAATATGGCAAGTTGTCTCCCAGCAAGTTGCTAGTTTTGCATGTCATCTCATCCACTTATAAATAATAAATTCCATTGTTTATCAACTCAGCATATAAATAATAGTACAACACTTGCCCAAATCCATAAAAGAGATGGCTATCTCCATCACTGATGTTGGTCTTGCAAAGACCATGAAGCCCAAATAGAATCTTTCCCTCTTGTGGAGAAATAAACTGTATATAAATGGCAAGAGAATGAAAATACTGTGTTAGATAATCAATAAGTGCAAAAACACAACTCTTACCATATATTGAGAGTAAGCTGATAATAAGATAATGAATGAGTCCCCCATAGTGGTATGACATACTCCCATGAAGAGGGATGACCCATGTGCTACATGACAAACTTTCTTCTTATGCTTGAAAATACAAGTCAAGAATATCATATCAAGGTAATTGATGTCTCCCTCCACTACTCCATCACTCTTATCTCTTACTTGTCCATAAAGTGCATCATATGTGAAGTGATCCTGGGAAAACTCCATCAACAAACCCAAGCTCCCAAGTGACAGCGTTGTTGGCCTTTGTAATAAGGCTCCTATCATCTCATAGCTCTATTCTTTGACATTCCAAATGTCAAATTCATATACCATAATGCTGCTGTTGGGGTTCCCATGTTTTGGCAAGATTGGCAATACCAAAAGATGAGACAACATAGAACCACTTTCGGACCTTAGGATCTAGCCCTCCTAGGTCCAGAGAGGGATCTCTCTATAATAGTCAAGGCATATGGCTTTGAAGCTCAAGTTTAAGATATTAGGCTAGTTATAGGCACAGGGTTTGTTTGTTTGATTTAGAGTTTGGTTGTTGAGAATCAGGAAGGAAGGGTTCGTCATAAGACAAGGCCGCGCAACAAAGGTTATAGACAGAGGAGAAATAGTCCAGGGAATACCAAGTCCATTGGGCAATGGAGTCAAGAAAGGATTTACTTGCTATTCAACATGCAAGCTTTCAGTTGAGCTAGTCATCTAAAGCCTTGGATCCTAAAGTGATAAGGTGGTATGGGACATCAAGGACTGAAAGAAAAAGAAAGAGAACCATCTAATTATGTCTATAGATCAGGTCAGAGGTCATTTAACTCCATACCTGCTTGGACACAATCAGAGGCAGCACGAGGGATCTTAGAAAGGCTTAATGGAATGGAAATATCCTAGTGAGGCAGGGACAAAGCTCTAGACCTCCTAGTGTTCTCAACACATTCAATCAAATCCCAACAAGAACATATAAACATGGATTTCCTTAATTCATACATCAGAGAGTAGGCAATAACATCCACTACACTGGTTAAATCCATTGAAATCAATATTCAGATACACATATAAGTAGAAAACATATAGGGCTGGGAGAGCAGCAACATAAGGCACCTAACATGGGTGAATCTTATGCCAAATTTCTGATGCGAGCCAGAAGAACTGAAATGAAATGAAATAAACACAGAGATAGAAAAACATGACCGCAGCATTAAATCAGGATCCAAAGAAATGTGCTCATTATATTAAATATCAACACCAATCAGGTACAACATAGCCAATAATTTGGTCACTCAATCTGAATACATCTCACTCGGCCTACGTTACAATTATACACAGAGTTCTTATCTCAGGAGGAACTGCTTACATTTCTCTTATAACTCATCAACCACATTTACAACAACTTCCTCATAGTTTTTATAGCTGATAAAGAGCAGAGGAAGTAGGTATAATACTAAATATAATATTAAATTCAGAAAAGAAGGAAAGGGCCGAAGCCCATTCTGTTTTGAACTCTGAGCCTTAATTTTTGGCACTCTTTGGAGAAAAGAAGGGTCTTCGTCAGGCTTCATTAATTCTCGGTATGTTTTAGATGCATTCTGGTGTAGTACCTTTGGTGAATAAACAAAATGGTAATGAAAAACGGAATGGTCCGCCGTACTTGAGCAGCAAATGCTCTGATCTCCTTGGACTGCATTCTGAGCGGAGATCTCCTCTGGAGCACGGCATATAATCAAGCGGTAGGGGCAATCCATCCTTCTTCGGACGAAGACATTCTGTTGGTGTGGACACCTACCCTTCATTAAATTCTTTGCCTCTGACAGTGGGAAACTTACTGCTGCATCCATACTGCATAATTATGGTGGCGTTTCAACTCTTGTACTTTGAAAAAACTCCCGACTATGTGTAGACAATCAATGCAATGGAAGACTGGTGGAGCGGAGGGCGAAAAATATGATAGTGCGGCGACGGAATGGAGGCTTTCACCAAACAATGGTGACAAAATGCAAAGGAATGCGAAGGGAAGGCAGTGACATGCGATGAGGAGGAACCCAGCCGCAGGCGGATGGCGATTTGCTTCAAGCCGTTGGATCTTAAACCCAACGGTTGGCCAAGGTTTAGTCGGGGAATCGCAGTCACGATGGATGAGGGGGGAATGCATACTTATAATTTGCAATTGCGATCGAGGAAGGGGAAATGGTTGGGAATGCGATGATGGTTGGGTTCACACGGGAATCAACGGTGGAGGATTTGTGACGCGATCGGATCGCATCGCAAATATTTGTGATGGATCACTCGAACGGACAAGTGAAAATGCGATAATGCGACGGTGCGATTATGCAATCGAGCGATGGTCGCATCGCAAATATTTGCGATGGATCCAATGAACAAGCGAATGAAACTGCGATGCGCGACTTGCAATAGGCGGCGGTTATATAATGTGATATAAACTTTATAATAAAGTTTATAACAAACAAGCGGGGTATGCAAGGGGGAAGGCTATAAACGCATATTTTGTATTAAAATGGTTTATAACGTGATGGAAGTCGGAAAAGAGGGGAAGAGGGGTCCAAGGCCTGTAGTAAGATAGGAAAGTGGGTATTTGTCCCTTTAAAGTGATCTGAAGGTTAGGAAGGGAAGTAATAAGGGAAAAAAGGGGAAGATGGCCTACAAAGGGTAGGGGAAAGAATTTAAAGGGGATTTTGAGGGGAAATGAAAGGCAAGTGGGGAAAAATAAGGGGAGACAAAGGGGATAGAAAACAAAGGCTTAGGGGAATGAAATAAGAGGGAAAAGGGGGCCTTTGGGCATCTCTTCACAAACAGAGAGGCTTTATGATGGGAATCAGCAGAAGGGAATTTACCAGAGGACATAAGGCACAAGGAGGCTTCAAGGATGATGTGTTTTCCGGGGAAATGCATTCCTTGAAGGCTCAGAAACATCTTAGTCTTCTTGAAAGAGTCAAGAATTCAGAAAATAAATCTTTGGTGTAGGCCAGCTGCCGGTTGCTTGGCACATCTCTTTCTCTGATTAGCTGCCACAATGTGAATATGTTACATCAGCAGAAAAATTTTCCCCAATCAAACTTCCTACCCGCACTACAATCCTAGCATTTTTCTTCTTTAGGGTGCATTTGAGCTAGCAGACCCTTTACATCATTTTATTTTACAAACAGAAAATAAACCTATTATAAATCTACCCTTATTGCTCCATGAGACCAGATTAAACAGTTGGTCCCACAGCGTTTCACTACCTACACTACCACCTGCTAGGATAAGACTGTCTAGCAGGTTTCTCCTCTACATTCTAAGACAGAGAATGAAACAAATAACTACCTGCTCATAGGATGAGCTTTATTGAGCTTTTCCTACCTACCCTATTCTAACTTGACATATTTACAAGACTAGCTTACAAACACTATCTTCCAATGTAACCAGTCCATCACGTGATCCCATGGCTGGTCCTTCTTGCTCAACTCCTTGAGCATGCTGGATAGGCAGGGCAGCTCCCACTCTTTTGGTTCAATAACAGCAGCTTTGAAAAAATTTCCTTCTATTTGCAACATGCTTCTCAAGAAGACCTTTGATCCTTCTTCAAATGTATGCAGGAAATGTGCATAAGGATCATGAAAAGATACATGGCTATGAGTATCTGGCAGGCAGGCTTCAACCAGGATCTCTTCTTCTTCCACTAGATCAAGAATGAGAATCCCTTGAGAAAGAGAATCTCCTTCATCTTCTTCATTTTCTGAAATGGAGGACTCATCATAGACTGCGGCTGTGTCCTCCTGGAGCTCTGATATATTCTGATCTGGTGGGCTGAGCTCTATGAAAAGATTCATGTATTCTTGAGCAGGGGTGTACCCCTTTGCTTCCTCTTTTTGGAGAGAAGGCTCTTTCCTTTCAACCCGCTCAAAAACCTCTTCTTTTCTTTCCTCCTCGTCTTCTGAAAGGAAAGACTGCTGGTTTCCGACCTTACTGATGATCTGTGGTAGAGCAGAATGAAGATTCAAAGAATCTTCATCTGCTGATATATTGTCGCAGCTCTCCTCATCAGTGTCATAGATACGCTGACTAGTTTCATTACCTCTCTGAAATTGCTGGCTCTGATTTTCTTCCCATGAATCTAAGGATGATGGTCCTACAAGCTCGGCTTCTCTTTGAAAGCACTCACCCTCAAACAGATCATGAAAAGGAAAATCATAACTGTAAGTAATATCACCCTTCAAACCTATCGAACTTTCAGCAGGTCTTTCTTCATTCCGATCCACAGAGGAGTTTTCTAAAACTGAATCGTCAAACTCATAAGATGAGTGAGCAAGAGAGTGTGTCCTATAGAATACTTCTAGGGTGGACTACTAGTTTAATATTTGATCAATCTCCTCTTCTGTCAAAAAAGGAGCTTCCCTCTCATTACGGACAGAAAAACAACAGTCCTCTTTCTCTTCTGTAAGATGATTTGGAGGCTGGATGTTTCTTTGAGCCTCTTCTTCCACATCAGGCTCTGCCTCTTTTATGTGGTCTCATGTTTCTTCAAGGCAGCTTTCCCTATCAGCCTTTGCTAAAAGGTCCTGATATTATTTGATCAGCGTAACACAAGGCATAGGTAAGCAATCAAGCAATTCCTGATTACCTTCCTCCTCATCTCCTACAGATTCTTGAGTATCATACATGTGCTCCTCATCTTCTCGTTCTTGATTTTGTTCTTGCTCTGAAAGATGCATAGGCTGCTCGAAATAATCATCATCTATATTCATATTAGCCATGTGCATCTTTAGCACTTCACCAAATGTTTCTGTTAATTCAATTAATTGATCGCACAAAGCATCATACTTTGTACCTTTGTCCATGTTTGGATTAATGCTTTTGCAAAGAAGGCTACTGCTTCTCCTCAACCAGTTCAGTGTCCTTCACCAGTGGAGTAATTTGGTCTTTGGATCATAGGGAGTGTGGAGTCACCAGGTGGATCTATATGAATGTTTGAAGCAGGATGTTGTCCACCATCAGCAATTGAAAGCCAATCTACCCAGAGATTGAAGGGTTTCTAAGTTCCTTGTGATATGGAATGAAAAATGCTTAGAATCTCCCCAGTGGAGTCGCCATTATGTTGGGGTTCCCGTGTTTTGGCAAGATTGGCAATACCAAAATATGAGACAACATAGAACCACTTTCGGACCTTAGGATCTAGCCCTCCTAGGTCCAGAGAGGGATTTCTCTATAATAGTCAAGGCATATGGCTTTGAAGCTCAAGTTTAAGATATTAGGCTAGTTATAGGCACAGGGTTTGTTTGTTTGATTTAGAGTTTTGTTGTTGAGAATCAGGAAGGAAGGGTTCGTCATGAGACAAGGCCGCGCAACAAAGGATATAGACAGAGGAGAAATAGTCTAGGGAATACCAAGTCCATTGGGCAATGGAGTCAAGAAAGGATTTACTTCCTATTCAACATGCAAGCTTTCAGTTGGGATAGTCATCTAAAGCCTTGGATCCTAAAGTGATAAAGATGAAAGAAGGAGAACCATCTAATTATGTCTATAGATCAGGTCGGAGGTCATTTAACTCCAGACCTGCTTGGACACAATCAGGGGCAGCACGAGGGATCTTAGAAAGGCTTAATGGAATGGAAACATTCTAGTGAGGCAGGGACAAAGCTGTAGACCTCCCAGTGTTCTCAACACATTCGATCAAATCCCAACAAGAACATCTAAACATGGATTTCCTTAATTCATACATCAGAGAGCAGGCAATAACATCCACTACACTGGTTAAATCCATTGAAATCAATATTCAGATACACATAGAAGTAGAAAACATATAGGGCTGGGAGAGCAGCAACATAAGGCACCTAACATGGGTGAATCTTACGCAAAATTTCTGATGCGAGCCAGAAGAACTGAAATGAAATGAAATAAACACAGAGATAGAAAAACATCACCGCAGCTTTAGATCAAAGATCCAAAGGGAATGTGCTCATTATATACAACAATCAAAATATAATAATAATTTGGTCACGCTAATCCGAATACATCTCACCTTACCATTTACAATTATACACAGTTCTTATTTTGTGAGGAACCGTTTACTTTTCTCTCGATAACTCATCATAAACCAACTTTACAACAACTTCCTCAGTTTTTATAGCCGAAAAGACAGAGGAAGTAGGTAGAACACTAAATATAAAATTAAATTCAGGAAGAAGGATAGGGCCGGGCTCATTCCCCGTTTGGAACTCTGAGCCTTAATTTTTGGCACTCTTTGGAGAAAAGGAGGGTCTTCGTCAGGCTTCATTAATTCCCGGTATGTTTCAGATGCATCCTGGTGTAGTACCTTTGGTGAATAAACAAAATGGTAATGAAAAATGGACTGGTCCGCCGTACTTGAGAAGCAAATGCTCGGATCTCCTTAGACTGCGTGTTGAGCGGAGATTTCCTCTGGAGCACGGCATGTAATCAAGTGGTAGGGGCAATTCATCCTTCTTCGGACGAAGACATTCTGCCGGTGTGGACACCTGCCCTTCATTAAATTCTTTGCCTTTGACAGTGGAAAACTTGTGGTCGCCTCCATACTGTGCAGTTATGGTGGCATTTCAACCCTTGTACTCTGCAGAAAAAATCACAACTATGTGAGGAAAATCGATGCAATGGAAGACCGGTGGAGCGGAGGGCGAAAAATATGATAGCGCGGCGACGGAATGGAGGCTTTCACCAAACAATGGTGACAAAATGCAAAGGAATGCGAAGGGAAGGCAGTGACATGCGATGAGGAGGAACCCAGCCGCATGCGGGTGGCGATTTGCTTCGAGCCGTTGGATCTTAAACCCAACGGTTGGCCAAGGTTTAGGCGGGGAATTGCAGTCGCGATGGACGAGGGGGGATCGCATACTTATAATTTGCGATTGCGATCAAGGAAGGGGAAACGGTTGGGAATGCGATGACGGTTGGGTTCACACAGGAATCAACGGTGGAGGATTTGCGACGCGATCGGATCGCATCGCAAATATTTGCGATGGATCACTCGAACAGACAAGTGAGAATGCGATAATGCGATGGTGCGATTATGCGATCAAGCGATGGTCGCATCGCAAATATTTGCGATGTGATCCCATCACATCGCAAATATTTGCGATGGATCCAATGAACAAGCGAACGAAACTGCGATGCGCGACTTGCGATAAGCAGCAGTTATATAATGTGATATAAACTTTATAATAAAGTTTATAACAAACAAGCGGGGTATGCAAGGGGGAAGGCTATAAAAGCATATTTTGTATTAAAATGGTTTATAACGCGATGGAAGTCGGAAAAGAGGGGAAGAGGGGTCCAAGGCCTGTATAAGATAGGAAAGTGGGTATTTGTCCCTTTAAAGTGATCTGAAGGTTAGGAAGGGAAGTAATAAGGGAACAAAGGCGAAGATGGCCTACAAAGGGTAGGGGAAAGAATTTAAAGGGGATTTTGAGGGGAAATGAAAGGCAAGTGGGGAAAAAGAAGGGGAGACAAAGGGGATAGAAAACAAAGGCTTAGGGGAATGAAATAAGAGGGAAAAGGGGGCCTTTGGGCATCTCTTCACAAACAGAGAGGCTTTATGATGGGAATCAGCAGAAGGGAATTTATCAGAGGACGTAAGGCACAAGGAGGCTTCAAGGATGATGTGTTTTCCAAGGAAATGCATTCCTTGAAGGCTCAGAAACATCTTAGCCCCTTATTTGCTTGTCGAAAATTTATAGGGGGCTAACAGCTGCTATATATGGGAGATTCCTTCCAAAGTGGAAGTACCTCCTGATCCTCCAAGGTTAAGGAGTAGCCCCTTTGCACCATGATAGTGCCATCACCTACTCCTGCAACATCATGCAAAGCATGGGAGAAAATCACCCCATACTCTCCCAAGAGCTTCCAAAGCGACAACAACTCTTGTTGCCTCCCCACACCTCCATCATACAAATCATGAGGTGAAAACATGATGATTGACATGAAGAGTTTCATATCAACACAATGTACTGAAAATCCTTGCTGCCATATGATGCAAGTGCCATGCCAAGTCCCATCCACCAACATACTCTTTGAAATAGAATGTGTCATATGATGAAAAAACTCTTTCAAGAGTAGCCAACACAGCCTTGCCTCCTGCTACCTTGTGTCATAGATCTACAAGTGGCTTTCGAGCCTCTTGCTCATGAACATCACCCATCCACCCAATGGTGAGTGTCTATCATCATGCCCAAAATTGGTATTCCTCCAATGGAGAATACCATCCTCCCAAATCATATTTATATCTTTGCATTTCAATGGATGTTGAAATTCAATCTCCTGGAGATCTCCAAATGAAGACCACTCATCAATGATCAATTTGACCTCATAAGGATCTAAATAAGTGGTAGCAAAAAACTTCTCATCAAAATGTGAAGTGCTCATCAAGAAGTGTCCATCACAATAATGGGAGATGTCATCCATCATAAGATTTCCTCCATCAACCATCTGCCTATCCTCTAATATACATGTAGAAAGGTTATTGGAATGCTCCAATAATGGTTGGGCCCCCAACTCATCACTTTTGCTCAATGATAGCGTTGTTGATCTCCATGATGGTGCATATGTTGTCTTAAGATCATGCTCAATGCTGAACACATAGTTCTGCATTTCATTTTTTAGGACAATACTCATCCTATCCTCCAAAAATCTACACTCTAATCCCAAGAGTTGTGTGCAGCTCAACAATGAATAACCAGGATGACTATTTATCTCCTCCTTGAATAATTCAAGGCTTCTCAACACAGTGATAGTCTGCTCCTCCAAATCAGCAATGTGCTTTGACTCTAGGTCATGCAATGTTATATTCCCACAATCCTCCACATGATGTGCTGAAATAAAAAAAAGTGGAAACATATGCATACCTTGGTAAAGCTTGGAAAAATCTTTTACTGCTACAAGGGTTCCTTCCTCCGGTGTGATGGCTTCCCCAACTACTAATGATGATGGCTTCTCTTCTATGGCTGCATCAGTGCTAGTACAAGTCTCCTACTCCTCACGCATCTCCAGAATAGTGCACGGGGATCTAAATGTCAAGAGATCAAGACCAGTTTGCAAAGGTGAAAGTGTTCTTTCTCCTGATGCAAGTGCTCTTGCAGCAAGTGGCAATGAAGGCCTCTTCTCCTCTAATTTACTCTTGTCAAAAATCTTGATCAACCTTTGAGTAAAATCTGCATATGAGGTCACTCTTGCATGACTCAAATGGCTAGACCACCCAATGTTTACTTCACCTTCAAGGTACAACGCTGCAATATCAACAACCTCTTTCTCCAAAACTAGATGTAGCAGGAAGAATGCATCAAAATTCATTCCCCAAGATCTTTCCATACAAGTGGATGACCCATCAAACGTAGGCAACATAAATCTATTGTTGCAAGGTCTTCTTTCTTCTTTGAGCTGAATGAACTGTGGGAGAGTTAGATGCTCCTTGAAAGCTATAGGTTGAGACTTATATTCTGCAAGATACTCACTTAGAATCTCATGATCTAAGTGTCCTCCATCTCCATGCCTTTTGTCTTCTTTTTGAAAAGAAAATGGAATAGTGTATTGCTTTGGAGCTCTATGCAATACCAGTTATTTATTCTTCTGATAGGAAGTACATGGACCTTCCTCTTCTTGAAACCCTAGCATGGTTTCATTGTATTTCTCCACTTTTATTTGTTTGACCTCCTTGGTGAGGTCCCACTTAGATCTGAAATGAGATGAGATAAAACTCATTATTTCCATCATTCTGATCTCTTTCTCCTTCTTCTTATTATCCTGATAGAATAATGGCTGATATCCACAGGCTAAGCCAATATTATGCTTTGATACCACTGTAATATTCCCAAATGGGAAAAGTAGAAATATATCACATAAACATGGAAAGTTGCAGTGAATACATCAATACACCATTATATGAGAAAAATGTACAACCATCTTATTAAACATATCAGCAAATACTCGGCACAAGATCTTGAGGATCAAGTCACTCAAGCAATAGAAAACAAGCCTCCAATAGGAAAATATACTAATACATGAGAAATATTGCCATACAAGTGCCATGAGCCATGACAACACATTTTTTGGGCATAAAATACTATAGAAAAATATAACAAGGTGGATCTTCTGTTCTATAGCTCAACAAATTTGGGAGTGTAGATATAGGCTCCCAAACTCATTTCCAAGACAACCCGGAAAGGGTTTCCGGCAATACCCAAAATACCAAAATGTAGGAATGCAGCCCTAGGGTTGAATTGTAGCTACAAAAATAAATATTGGAAGGAGGTGGCTGAACTGATGAAGAAACTAATTGAAATCCTCCAACAAAGTCTCCAAGTGCAAGGCTGATCCTAACACTGAAGATCTCACCCTCCAAAACAAGCACTGAGACCTCCACTACAAATTCTCATTGAAATAACGTATTCAAAGAGGGAATATGCACTGTAGATGATGGGAATAGGCTGGCATGGTGCCAAGATGTGAAATAAAGCATAAGAACCTCCTTTTCTAAGCTCCCAATGAGAAGAATGCTTCCTCCCATGAAAAACTAGCTCAGAAAGTGGGTTTCTCAACCCTCCACTGCAACACCCTACAACACAACACAAATTTGAACAGACACTGTGTTGTAGCTGGAGATTGAAGCTTGGCCAGAATGTCAAAATGTGGAAATGATAGTACAATACTCTTCCTAGAGGCTACCTCAAGGGAAGAGCTGGGATTCTTGCTCAGGAACACCCTGTGCTAAACAACACTGCAAGCTCAACTAAACAGCTAAAGAATGCAAGAAGTCATGCAGACCACAAAATCAATAATCAATAATGTCACCCTCTATGGCTACCTAGTCCTCCTTATAAACAATATGAGCCTTCTCACCTTGGTCGCCACTCATTAGGGTTTCTACTATCATGGAGTCTTCCTTCCATTCACACTGTGCTATCTCTTATTGATGATCCACTCCCTCCATACCAGTGCTGTTGAATTGGTCAAACTTGACCTTGTCAAGATGCATTAGCCCGTGTTCACACATGAGGGTGCTTTATCCAGCTATGAAGATGATCCCTTTTCACATTAAGAGGGATTTTATTCCTACTAAAGAGATTTATGGTCCTCCCTACCCATTTATTCATCTAACTAAATGACAAGAGAAAAATTAATATTCTGATTAGCTGCATAATAATTTAGGAATATTACAAAAAATTAGTTCGACATCGATGAAATACATCTTGGATTTTTCGAAGAAACCACCATGTGCATCATTGTCCCCATCTCCATCGATTGCAGACTACGTTGTATTTCATGCGACTTTTCATCGCTGAAAACTTTGACTTAGCCAACTCGGACATGGAATCCGCGAACAACACTACCACTCAAAGGATGGAAGCAATAAGGAGCATATTGTATGTGCTCGAGGAGCGGCAGTCACCTGAATGATTGCCTCCCCCTCATCATCGTCCTCAAGCTCCAGTCCATCTTTGCACACTCTGTGATGAACAAGATGAATTCATCGCTGACTGTGCAACTCTACAGTTGTTTCAAAAGTGGTACCCTGTCAACCCCGTATACTACGATGTCCTACGAGTAGTCCAGTATTCATGCTGAGTGTGTTCAGGTGACCACCCGATTCACCATTTTCCTTACATCCCTGGATTTCGTTCATCATTAAATTGTTTACACCAGGACATAACATGCCTTGCTACAACAAACAGATTAGATTCAAAATTTGTGGAAAGTTTGACAACTCAAGAAAATGATGCACCCAGGTCCATTTTTTTCATGTCAGCAAAAAAAAACCCGACAAAGGGGCACATCATCATCCCCAACCACACTGCATGGATAAGCCCATCTTGTGCATTAGGCGATGCATGAAACCACTTGGTCACCCAATGTACAAATTTAAGATCATTCCACAAATGGTACCCAATTTTCCCAATAGTCCAAAGGGAGTGGAGAACCAAAGAAAAACAATATTGTCTAAATTGTCATGACAACCATCACACTCGACACTATACTTACATCTCACAATTTTGACCTTTGTTAGACACCATACACTCATTGGTTACCCAATACCAAGATGTAATTGGTCTTGAACCAATGCAACCGGGCGCAAGGAAACTTGGCACAAGGCAGCCTGCTCCCCATCGTTATGAAAACATGAGGGAAGATAGGACCACCCATCGTCCTATTAGGGCCCAAAACTAGCCAAAAACGACATGTGTGATGTGAAATACAAATGAACACAGGTCAACCAATGTCGAGAACTCAAGAAACTCACTGACAGTCTTTGCATGGTCACCAAAATTCCATAAATAAATCTCTTCAATCAAGAGAATATCACACATTTTTATTGCAGGATTTTCTCGTAATTCCACCATACTATGAATTTTGAATACCTCCCAAGGCTAGGAGCAGGAAGGGCAACATTGACTTTGAACTCCATAAAAGACTCAGACCAACCAAAACCAAAAAATTAGAGATGGCAGAAGCATAAACATGCCCCAAAGCCAAATCATCTCCAAGCATCCACTTCGGGCACAAAACATAGTGTTGTTTCTCACACCATCTACTCGATAAGAACCTTGACACTGTTAGGGTCCTGTAATAATAAGGTTCATAAAATTTTGAATTGACTTCGATAATTCTTGTAAATATGTACATACCTTGCTTTCTGCAAGTTGTTTTCCCATATTTTGAAAAGATGAAAAATAATAAAAAATCAGAAAGAGGGTAAAAGTCCTAAAAGAAAGATCAAAGGACTTAGAAAAATATATACCCTAAAAGAAAAGAAATAAAACCTGCAAGTGAGAAAATCCAAATGCCACTACTTTTAATTTTACTGCAAAAAATAAAGATTATGTGCAGAGTGTCAATAAATGCCATAATCCATGATTAGTTAAACAGTTTAATCTTAACTTTTCATGTTTCAATTTCATGTTTTAGATAGAGAATAAAGATTTTTCAAATAGTTTAAACTTGACAAATCAGTAGATAGGTAGAGAATAATAAGGATCTCAACAGTTTAATCTGAGCCCTCGGATGAAATAAGGTATATTTAGATTATTTTTAAGCTTTGAAAGAAAATGTTTTAAGGTTGCAAGCCTAAATGCACATGCAAAATGAAGAAAAAATGTTATAAATACAAGATTGGGTAGGTAGAAAGCAGTGGAGCAATCATGTAAATAATACATCATCGAGAAAAATCACTAATTTCTGCTCCCCCATGAGTGTTCAATATTCTAGGCTATTAGTCAAATAGGCTCAGAGAATTTCTCTGACTTTTGTTGGGACCGTACCCAAGGCTCTATGACTAGTTAGCTGAAAATATTGAGTTCTTATGGTAAATCCTCATTCATCAACATTTACCCTTCATTCATATATTAAAACCCCATTTTTCTAAGTAAAAACACATTCTTACTTAGTAAAATTGTAACCCTAGAATAATTAACTTCATCCCTTCATAAGCATTCATAAAAATCCACAAAATCACATTTATCCTTAGTATTATTGAAAGAAATATAAAGATGAGCAATGCATGATTTTACATGATACTTAGTGATAATATGTATTTTTTTTCACATTTCACTCCCCTTTCATATTAACTTTTAACATATTTTATTAAATCCCTAAGAAATACCCTTTCCTAGTTATTAATTCCCTTATATTCAATAATACCCCCAAAAAAACCCACTATTATAATGTTTATGACCAAAGTCTATTACACATGTGCATAAATAAAAATTCCAAGTTATAAAGTCCTTTGGTCTAAACTATACTTATTTTTATTCTGCCTCTATAGTTTAAAAACCATTCAAAAGGATTAAAAAACTATATAATATAACATATAATTATGCACATTTGCGAAACATTTTTTATTAAATGTTTGTAATATCCCAAAATAGGGATGCAGCAATACTTGAACACAAATCTGGAATAGAAATGATAAATAAATCATAAAATGTGTTTGAAACACATAGCCATCAATTACATGTACAACAGCAAGAAATCCGATCCATTATATTAGCCAAAAGTGGGCGAAAACAACTATTTATGCCCTAAAAACGTTATTTTTAGATATTTGCATGATAATAGGGAGAAATAATGTTGTTATCCCTTAGAATATGTAATTTTGGACTCACACCTAGAAAAGATCCAAAAACAATTCAATTTTGCTTAGTTAAACAGATCTCCCGATCCCGGTATGGATTAAAAACACTGAAATCCCATGACTTGAATAAACAGAACGTTTCTAAAGCATGAAAAACGTATTTTAAAGAGTATTTCTGATAAAATATGATGCAATCGTCAGATCTGGAGTTTTATTGCTAAGAACATGAAGAAAACGGAAGACTTTGATGAAGAAACCCTCAAGAATGAGGTACTGCAACACATAGAATTGACTGCAAAGGCTTGACAGTGTTATTTTATTGAGTGTACTGTAGCATTAGATTACAAATTATATCTAAAGAAAAATAATTCATGAAAAATCAGATCTATGACAGATCCGTACACTATAATGTCTCTACTTTACATTCCCCTGAGGGATTTCAGCAAATCATGAAGCACATGGAGTAGATCTGAGATTATATGCAGTAGATCTGCAGATCTATTCATAATTTCTGAAGCATATACAGGAGTATTCATATCAGATCTTAATATGACATGGATAAGAGCATAAATCCATGGATCACCACAGTGAAGGGCAGATCCCCAACACTAGAGATCACTCCTCAAACTTTGCCAACACACCCTGCAAATTTCCTCTTTGGAGATAACACAATATTGGAATAGGGACTACATTGTAGGCTTGATGAATAGTTTGGTATGATGCCAAGATGTAGATCTGAAGCTAAAATGATCCAAAACACTCTTGCCAATGGGATAGAAGCCTCTCCCATTTAAAAGGGGTACTAGATTGGCCTAGATCTGAGTAAATCTAGCCTCCACTTACTGCAACTTAAAAATAAAATGAAAACCTCAATAGGATCTGAGTTGTATTTGGAAGTAGAGGCTTGGCCTTAAGCCTGATAGTGGTCAAGAAGTACAATTCTCTTCCAAGAGCTACTCAACGAAAGAGAAGGATTCCAAAACAGGAGATCCTTGTGCTAAACAACACTATTCTCTGCTAAACAGCCAAGAGAATGAAAAATGTCTAAACAGACATATTCTTCAGAAATAATATGGCCTTCAACAACCCTTCTCTTGTTGTCCTCCTCTTCCTTTTATAAGAACGAGATCTTGAAAGACCCTCAACCATCTCAATGATTTAGCTCCTTTCACATGTGTGGCCTCCATCTAAAACTGTGCTATGCATCTAGGAGGTTCATTGAATCAGGAAAACACTGTTGATTTGGTCCTGTTGACCCAGTCAAAAGTCTCAACCCCTTTCACACATAAGGGTTTTTTATTGAATTAGCCAAGATTTAGCCTTGTTCACATGGGGCATTGATTTATTCACTAATTTTAGGAGTTTTTATGTTCCTCCCGTTTACATTTATTCATGAACAGAAAAATAAAGAAAAATTTAATATTCCAATTAGCCTGAGGCTAATTGGGAATATTACAGTCCTCCCCTCCAAAATGTTGCTTGTCCTCAAGCAACTCACAAGGAATTTGCAAAATCTCTAATGGATTTGTCTCCTCCCAAGAATACAAGTTTGCCTTTGGTGAATAACCCAAATAGTTGTCATCATGAAGAAGTGGGAGATACATAGAAAGAAACATATGTAGTCCATTAGTCTTCTCAAGGCATAAGAGATGATAAATGGTGGGTGATTCATCCCCCATGAGACACTCCAATCTCCATGCTATCATCCAAACAAAGTGAGCTATCCTAAGTAGCTCATGGAAACAATCACCAATCCCCTCCTTATGCAATGTATAGGGGATGCATGGCTGGAAATGAGAGGTAATAATGTTCAACTCATGATGTCTCTCCCCCCATTTATGATAAATGTGGAGCTGTTGATCGTGGGCTGCAATAATATAGTCCTCATGAAGCTAAAATACACTTGGAACCTTATGATTCCCTTCATTGATTCTAGGGACCCTTCTTGCCCAATATTTCATGCATATAGTGAATAAAGTGCCATCACCATATGTGCTCCAAAAGAAACATGGACTAAGTGTCATATAATGTATTGGATGGTGACAGTAGTCCCTCCATTGAGACCAGTGTTGTTCTTCTTCTTGCTACCTCAAAACATAGTACAATAAGTGGCCATCCCACCACCTTCTTGTTGCCATACGCTTCTCCAAGGCTTGGAAATAATAGAGGATAAGAGGTGTTAACCGAATGTGACTCAATTAACACATATCTTGAAAAAAATCTTCCCATGTGAGAGAATTTTCCCAAAGACATAAGTCAATCATATGGCTTCTTACATAAGGAAACAAAAGACATAGTGTAGAAACCATACAATGTTCCATCCTCTTCTTGAAGTATGCATAAGTATGGGAAGTTTCATTCCCAATGGACACATCCAACCCATGTGTCATTTCTCCCATCATGTTCCCAACAAATATCAGAGCATCATTGTCATCATGATACAAACAAGCTCTCTTATGCCTCCTCATGTGAGAGTTACATTTTCTCCCAAACCCAAGTACATACATGA
Source organism: Pinus albicaulis (assembly GCA_034641835.2). Lineage (NCBI taxonomy): Eukaryota > Viridiplantae > Streptophyta > Pinopsida > Pinales > Pinaceae > Pinus > Pinus albicaulis. The sequence continues at coordinate 852,537,004 of CM076579.1, forward strand.
TCATGAGATACATTCCAAACAGAAATAAATGTAAACACATGAGATACATCCCAACCAAAAGCATGGACATGTGATGTTCAAACTCTCTTCTTGTAAACCAAAGCAACCATGCTTTCTTCTTATGCACCCTCCCATTTACACAAAAGGCATGAGACAAGAAAATATGAATCTTTGGGGAGTACCCACACTCACCCAAGAGCAACCAGCGCAATGCATCTTCTTCTTGCCTCAGACCTAGAGGTGGTAAGTGGTTTTCCCACCACTTCCTTGTTGCCCATAACATATCTCCATGGGTGAAAATGGAAGATATATTTGGTGCCTTAGGAAAGCACCCATCATGCTGCAAAATCTCCCTTTGTTCACCAAGGGAGTGGCCATAATCAAAAATAGTTTTGGCCCAAAGTTGGTGTTGTTTAGATTAATCCGTCTTGCGGACAAGACCGATCTCTCTAGTACTAAAAGTAACTAGCAACAAACAACCAATTATACTAATCTCTCTCTAAGCATACAAGATTCATAAAAATGCTATATAGGTGTAAGGCCTACCTTATGTCCAGCGCTTGCTTGATCTCATTGAAGTCCTTCCCGTGCACTTGAAAAAACGTTCCTCGTGAATCTGCAGTCACAAACAAGCAAAAATATTACGCAGCACCTGTATAGACATTATTATAAACCATACTCATCATAATGATCAAGGAATTTATGAAATAAACCATGAATAGATAGTTTAATGAGAGAAATGAGTATATTTGTATTAACTTCAAATAAAAGAAAACCTTTACAACCTGTGCCTTGATGTCGTGCAGGTCCTCCTGGGGTCCGAAGCAGGAATCTCTTCTACTTTGACAAGCATTGCACTCTTTGAACCAAGACGGATAGAGATGAGTGATTTAACCTCACAGAAAGTCTTAGTTAACTGAGTCTGAATCTCAACAGCATTTAACTTCAAATATCTTAAGCTTGAACTCCCTTTGAGGCTACCCAAGGCCTCTTTTTATAGTGGAAAAGAGGAGGTTTTCTGTTCCAAATATGAAGGGATAGAATCCTCCTTCAAAGGGATTAGCTCCATCAAGTGAGGGATGCATGAACCTTCTCAAAGCGTATCCATTCCCGAAAATTCCCATCTAGAATCTTCTAGAATTCATCTGAAATCAACTTTTTATCTTTACTTTCTTGCCTTTTTGAGTTTTACAGAGGTCCGCACCCATAACACAAAGAACGTGCGGTATGGTTCCGCAGTCAAGCTGAACTTTAGGTGCGGGACCGCAGGCAATGAATAGAGAAAGTGCGATACCAATGTTTAGGGGATTTTTAGGAACTTTTCTCTGATTTTGAAAGCTTGACATGAGGAACTGATATGTTAGACTTGCAAAAGGAGGAATTATGAGTAATAATGGGTTCATACTCATAGAAAAATGTCAGGATAACAGTTTTTAGTGTAACAAATTTCCCCCTAAAGTGCAAAGTTTGGAATAGATGAAGCTGTAGTCTGTCATATATGAAGAGTGCAGTACTTTATCATTTCAAAGATCATCCTGTGGACACCCCAGTCGGAACCTGTAAAAACATTCAATGCAAAATATATACATATATATGTCATCACTGAGGTAGGCATTCCCATACTCAGATTAAAACTAACTAGAAACTAACTCAAATCGTTCTGATACATGAATTATTTTAATATTACATCAATAGTGTAGACACATCATGGGCGTAGCCATCTGTAATGAATAGTCTACTGTATAATAATAAAATTCCTCGCAGCCTGGATGGTGGAAACTAGATCCAGGGTCTTGATTTCCGCATCTCGAATTAGTACGATTCTATCCATGTGAATAAATGTGTTGAAGTCGAACATGGTAGAAACCACTTGATTACCAGTCAATGATGTGAACTGTTAACAATTGTGAGAGAAACCATCAGTAATGTCAATGGTTCTCAAAGTACTCAATACAATCCATGAAATGTGAATGAATGAGCTGAAGTCGAACATGTCACGGAATCATTCGATCGAAGGCCAATGATGCAACCTGTCGTCGAAGGTGAGAAACCTGCCATTGAGGCATGCAGATTTCAAGGTACTGACGATTTCTGGATCAAATTCCTAGATAATGTGGTGATGTCGATAGAAAGTGATCTGTCGTAGGCAAGCCCACAACACGAAATCATAGATCAAGTTTTGAAAATATATTGGCAAGGACTGACTCAGGGATGGTCAATAATGGATGACAGATATTTTGTAGATGAATGGTTTTATTTGAACTGTTCTCTTGAACACATAACGACACTGCAGATGGCTTGGTAACAATTGACCCAAAGCTAATACCCAGAAACCGGCTGAAGACTTTCAATGTGGTTTGATTAACTGTTAGGCAAAGGATTTCCCAACCCAGGTGAATGAAAGTGTCGTGTTCAAGAGTTGGTTTACTGAATTTTTGAAAAATTTGAAACATAACAAACACGCCCATTTTTCTCTCTTTTTTCCCCCACCATTTCTGGCAAGTACCTCTTTATTTTTGACAAGCTTGAGGAGGATAACATTTTCTTGTTTATAAGCTCATCCTTCGGATGAGTCCAACTTAGTTTGATATTCGAACCCTAAGAAGGAGTGGTTCATTCCTGTTGAAAATTAAACAGGTCCTTTACTATTAAGTTTTAACGAGTCCAGTATAGGAGAAACTCGGTGTTTTTCAGTTTTAGGGAGTCAGAAGAAAAACTTAAGAAAACTCCGTGGGTGTAATTTTTCGTAAATTTAGTCTCTTGAGCCCAAAAAAGGATAAAATAATGCGGGAGAGAACTCTATTGACCGTAATTAGTCAACGTATACCTTTTTCGTAAATAGTCCATTTCAGTCCGTAAAAGGGGTAAACTTATACTGAAGGGACGATTGTTCATTTACTTTAACGAGTTCGAATAGTCAAGTACTCAACAATCTTTTCATGTTTAGAGAGTCTGAAAAGGGCTTAAAAGAGGACTCCAGGGTTTCACTTTTTCGTAAATTTTTTGAAAGAGTCCGAAAAAGTGATAAAAGTATGCTCTTTGTTGAAAAATGATCAATTCACCTGAAAAATCCAGTTTCTGCACAAAAAATTGAAACATTACACATACCTGTTTAAGATAAGTAAAAATGCTTTCAAAAATACCCTTTTTAAAGTGAAAAATAAATAAATTAAAAATTCATCCATTCGAAAAAACTTATAAAAAGGATTTTTTCAGCTTCATTTTTACCGTTCAGTTTCAGAGTGAAAAGTAAAAAGCTTTTGGGTAAGAAAGTTCCTGTGAAGATTCTGGAAAATTCATCTGTTGGAATCGAGAACTATCAGTCCCAGGTAATCCACAACCTCTCAATCTTGTTTTTCATCCATTTCAAATTTGTTTTTAGGCTTTAGTTTGCATTTTTGGGGCAAAAAATGGTTTAAAAGTTCACCCGCGGGGTCCGCAGGTGGGACACACGTTACCTGCGGACCCCGAATTTTTCCTATAAGGAAAAAGTCGTGGGTTCCGCACCCAGCACACATTACACGTGCGGATCTACGCTCTGTGTATAAAGCGTGGGTGCGGTACCCGCACGGTTGATTTTAAAACATCCATTTCTCATTTGTTTGCCAAAAATTTCAAATAAAACTATTCTAACTTGCCTTTTTATGTATTGTAGGACTGACAAGATGCTGATCTAGCGAGAACGTGAGCATAAGGAAGTAGATGAAGCCGTAATACTTCATTTTCCCACTCAACAGGCATTAAAAGCATGTGGCTTGTACAAATTTTGGGCCATCTCAGGCATGAGGGCACAAGTAGAACTCTTGATATGGTTGGTGAACAGATAGAATGTACAGGACCAGTGCTTCTTTATTGGTGGCCACTGGCTCGAAATTGAGCTGGAGGATATATATTTCTTGACTGGTTTGTCCAAGAGGGGCAAACAAGTTTCTTTTTTTGGGACTAGGCCAGGTGGCCAGACTGTCGCTAGTCTCCAACTAGAATTCTGCAATTATCAGGAAAATCCTCGGGACAAACGGATTGACATAAAACACATCATCCGTCCTGAATTGAAAGTTATTTCTTTTACTATTACCAAACTGTGTGGGAGTGTTGCGCTTCATGTAGCTACTGGTTCCCAAATGCGTATTGCTGTGGACTGTTTTCGCGGCACCATCTTTAACTGGTGTGAAGCTGTGTTGGCTAATGTAAAAGGCCAACTAACCAGAGCAAAAAATGGGAAACTGAATAAATTTGGATATGGATCCATTGTTGTTTATTTTTCTCTAGAGAGGATCCACATGTTAGCTCCACAGAGTATTGTTGTTGATGCCGGTCGACTTCGAGAACCGAGGATGGTTCGTTGGTCCGCATTGATGGCTCGTCATGCTATCGAGGGTACTGAGATTGTTCGATTTCCTCCTTCATATTTTCGTTGGCTGGATCGCCAACTTTTTGTGATAGAGGATTTTCCATACGCCGGGATAGATTTCCGTGGCGACCGAGAGATGGCTCTCTTGGCAGGGGAACAGTGGGATAAGTCAGGTACAATCATTTTTCAACGTTTGCTAAATTATAATAATTTTTTTAATTTTTTATCGTCTTGGAAAACTAATAACCAAAAGTTTTTTTAATACAGATGTGGGTCCACAAAGACCAGCCCATCTCCAACCTTACGAGAGAAGACAACTAGTTGCGGCCACACCAGCCCTAGCAGGCCAATCAATGGAGATTTTGACTGATTTAGAGCATCATCTAGAGTGTTTGACTCTAGATATTCCAGAGACGAGCATAGATGACATTCCTCTCAGGTTGCAGAGATATGTGATTGGAGTTCCAGGACCTTTTAGGAGGTTCCTATGCAGGGTAGCCCGAGCAGTGGTTTCTTATCGTGATCATCATTAGTGATGGGATGATCGTGTAGGCTCATATTTTTGACTTTTGTATTATCATTTTTGCCGATCATAAGGTGTTTCCAACCTATGATCGAAGATGATGTATATTTTTTTAAAACACTCCTATACTATGATATATCACTATTTTCCGGCTATCTGTGTACATATGTGAATGTTGTTTGTTTTACTGCTTTTGATTATTGCAAATGTCTATTTATCATACTAGAAGCGATTGAATCTGCTAATGTATTTAAATGTCTTGGAATATGCTGATATTCAATGTAATCAAATTCACGTTCCAAGAGACAAACTCTCAAAAACAACCGCAATAACACTGGATTTCTAATGGTATAAACCCTGTTAAGCTGTAATACAACAAGTTTATAATCCAACCTTACAATCAAACTCTGAATTCCAAATGATATGGATTCAGACAATAACTCAATCACTGCACTATACTCGGCAATGTTATTTGTTGTTTGACCAAGGCTTACCCCATGCATGGATACTAACTCGTCAGAGGGTGAATAGATAACCCAAGCTACGGAAGAAATGTTCCGTGTACTACGACAAGCACCATCAGCAAAACTAATGTAGGTTTGAAGAGACATCAACATCTGCAATATCAAGAGTAAAACTCAGATAAGCAGGAATAGTGACAAAAACACACTTCTAAACTAGGCACACTTTCCTAATCTAAAACACACCAGCAGTAAAGAAATCTAAACTAACAAAAATCTCCACACCTCATTTAAGAATAATATCGCTTTAGATAGAGCCCATTTCTGGGTTTATCCAAAGGGACATCGTCAAAATCTATCAAATCATAGGCCCCTTTTGCTAACTTTCGTTTAACAATATAAGGACCATGCCACATAGGCACGAATTTTCCAGCTCCTAGCTTATCGTTAGCTTGATCATAAAGTAAAACTAGGTCTCCTTCTAAAAAATTTCGAGGGGTCACATTTCTGTCATACTGAGCTTTTATCCTTTTAACATGAGCTTCGTTTTCTATTGTAGCATTTCGTCGATTCTCATCTAATTGGGCTAAGTACAAGAAACGTTTCTCCTCTTCAGACGTAGCTGGAAGTAATTCTACAGCTAATTTTAGTGATGGTATTTCGCATTCAATCGGCAACACAGCTTCTAAACCGTAAACCAGTTGAAAAGGAGTGAAACCCGTTGATGTTTTGACTGAGGTTCGATATGCCCAAAGCGCTGAAAATAACATGGAATGCCAATTTTTCTTGTGAATACCAATGATTCGTTTGATCATGGTGACTAAAAATTTGTTAATGGCTTCAACCAGACCATTGGCTTGCGAATAATAAGGAGTGGAACTATCGTGGCGCAAGCCAAGCTGGTCTGTCAGTTCAGTCATCATGACATTCCGAAAATTACTTCCATGATCCGTAATAATAGATTGAGAAACACTGAACCTAGCAATTATGTGATTAAATACGAATGTTGCAGCAGTCTTGCCGTCAGCTGAAAATGTAGGCATCGCCTCGGCCCATTTTGTAAAATAATCTACTGCTAAGATAATATAGGCATGCCCCCCAGCCGAGTGAGGGTTACATGTAATAAAATCGATACCCCATTTCGCGAAAGGACCAACATCAATTATAGGGTGAAGAGGAGCGGGTGGCGCGCACATTTTTCAATCAAAAATTTGACAGTTGTGGCATTTCCAAACCGCATAAATGCAATCTTTGAACAACGTTGGCTAGAAATAACCTGCACACAATATCTTTTGGGCTATGGCATACCCAAACATATGACCGCCACATGCTCCAGAATGGCAGTCATTTAAGACCTTTTCAGCTTCTTCATGAGTTAGACAACGTTGGAAAACAGAATCCGCCCCACGATGATAAAGTGTATCACCAATGATATTATACTGTTGGGATTGGAAGCGTATTTTCCGTCCCTGAGTTTGTGAGATGTCAGGCCGAAAAGATTGGGTTTGGAGATAAACGATAATATCTCCATACCATGGATAAAGTGTACTGATAAGAAACAAATATTCATCGGCAATGGACTCTTCTGCCACTGTTTCAGTATCAGTAGAGGGGAAATCGCACATCAGTTCCGCAAATACCAAAGATTTCTTTGCCTTGGATTTTTCAAATTCCAAGTCAAATTCCTGCAGGATAACTATCCATTTGGAATATTTGCCCCCTAGCAATTGTTTGGTCAAAATATACATCATAGGGTTGCAATTAGAAATTACCGTGGTTTTACGTAACAAGATCTAATGTCTAAAACGTTGGACAGCTTGAACAGCTGCCAAGGCCAATTTCTCCACATGTGTGTATTTAATTTCAGTCGGATGCAGATTTCGACTAAGATAATAAATCACATGTTCATTGTGAGATTCATCTTCCTGAACTAGTACCATCCCAATGGTGGAATGTGAAGCAGCGAGGTACAAAATGTAATCTTGGTTGTAGTTGGGAGGATGCAATAACGGTGCATGGGTCAACGCGTGTTTAAGTGCATCAAAAGATCATTCAGCGATCTCGTCCCAAAAGAATGGAATTTTCTGTTTCAACAACCGGGTAAAACCCTTTGTAAGCTCGGCATAGTTAGGAATAAACTTACGTAAAATGTTTGCTTTCCCCTGCAAACTTTGGAGTTTGCGTAAAGTCGAAGGAGGAGGCAATTTAACAATGGCTTCAACCTTCGATGGATCGACGTGAATGCCTGCTTTCGAGACAAAAAATCCTAGTAATCAACCCGATTCTACGCAGAAAACACATTTATGCGGATTCAGCCTTATCCGATAATGCCTACATCTCATAAAAATTGCTCATAAATGAGTGAGATGGTCGGCCCTACGTAATGAATGAGCAGGTAAATCATCGAGATATGGCTGGAAAATGTGCTTAATGTCATGAAATGCATAAGACATAGCGCGTTGAAAAGTTGCTCTAGCGTTTTTTAATCCAAAAGGTAGTTTACAATAAGCAAACGTTCCCCATGGACAAATAAAAGTTGTTTTCGGTTGATCAGCAGGGAGTATGTTTATTTGATTGTAGCCGGAAAATCCATCCATGAAGGAAAACAATTCACTGCCAGCAGAATCATCTATTATTTGATCGATATAGGGATTTGGATAATTATCTTTTGGACACGCTCGATTAATATCCCTATAATCGATACATACTCTTATCGTTCCTTGCTTTTTAGTCACAGGAAAAATATTCGATACCCAATCCGTTAAGGGAATTGGATAAATGAATCATGCTCGAAGTAATTTTTCAACTTCTGCTTTTATAGCAGCATCTTTTCTAGGATGAATTTGACGTAATCGTTGACGAACATGTTTAGCATCCGGATAAGTCTTAATTTCATGAACCACGATCGATGGATCAATTCCTGGCATTTCTTCATAAGACCAGGAAAATACGTCACGAAATTCTTGAAATAGGGCTTTATAAGTCTGAATTTCTTCATCTGTACAACAAGCACCTATATGAATGTTTTCAATTATTCCTGGTTTTACTTAAATGTCAATTGGAACCGTTCTAGATATATTTTCCAAATTTAACTCAGAATCAGGATTTTGCAATGGATTCTGAGGTTCCTTGGCATATTCAGCAGTAAAAATTGAAGCAAAATCATCTTCAAAATGATCTAATTCAGGTAAAAATGAAGATCGGTGATGTAGATCTTCCCATGGTAAATCATCAACAGACAAAAACTCACGAATTTGCTCATCTGTATGAACAAGTTCAGGAAATGTCGTTGTAACTGAACTAGATATAGAAAGTGATTCCTCTTGAATCCCATTCATTGGATCAGTTTCGGTTGAAAATGGTTGTACTGCCTGGTACACAATTTCAAATGGACTCAAAGGCATCATGCCATCAAATGAATCTATCTCGGATTCGGAAGGTACGATCCAAGGATCATCAAACATAATAGTGTCTGATGAAATCATATGAATATTTGCAGTATAAGGTGATATGTTAGGAGGAGGAGAGGAAAAATTTCCTAGTAAACCAGAATCTTTAATCAAACCCACTCCAACATCCTTATAAGGGATAGTCGTTTTACCAACATGCTGGATTGTTTCTAAAGAGGCTGGGTCGGACGAGAAATAAGTTAACTGATCTATTGTCACGATCTTTCCTTGATATGGAAATTTTATGAGTCGGAAGACGAAAGAGACAACAGCAGTCATAGCATAAGACCAACTATGACCCAGAAGAAGGTTGTAATCTAGAGGGGCATCAACCACTTCCACATCTAGATTAACGATTTTACCTTCGACCCCTATGGGTAAATCTTGCAAAATACCAAAAGGTTGAAAACCTCGACCATAAAAAGCTTTTATAATTGTTGGAGATTGGTTAAGTGTAGGAGAACCAAGCGATTTCCAACACTGAATTGACATAATACACGTTGAAGCTCCCTCATCAATCACAGTCCGAAAAATTGGTCTGTTTTTTACTAACACTGGAATCTGGAAAGCCATTTGATGAGGTAGGCGAGGTGTACTATTTTCTAAATCGAAGATTATAAGGTTAGAATCTTGAACATCGACAGCTCCTATGGCAGACAATAATAATTTACGTTGTGCTGGACACGATTGCAGCACTTCCAAAGCCGACATTGCTGAAGGAGAAACAACTAAGTCTTCAACAATGTTGTAATTCTGAGCAGCTCTCGCATGTGGATTGAAAGCTGATTTATGAAGAACACCTTTAGCAGGCGGTTTGATTATCAAGTCTGGATTTTGTTTCTCGATCTGTAGCGGACCGGAAACAGGAGGAGTTGTATTTGATGCATTCGCATTAGAAGACTCTCCTTCTTTGCCATCAACGGGATTCTTAGAACCGTAATCTTGCGATCGCGTTGCAACCCTTACATGAGACATCATCATAATAGGCTCTTCTAAAGTAGTCGAGGAAGAACCAATCATCTTACTATCTTGAATTGGAAAAGGATCCTTCAAGACAGCAGGTTGTTGCGATCCTTTAACGAATTTCGTAACTTCGTCTCGATATGGACATTCTTTCGTGAAATGATCTTGTTCAAAAATGAAACAAGGATAGCAAGGTTTACGTTTTTTGTCATTGGATTCATCTTTATCGGTTTTCTCTTTCAAATTATTTTTGTTTTTGTTCCTCCCCTTATTTTTACCACCGGATTTCGATTTGGTCGTAGATGTCTCTACGACGTGAATATCGGCAGAAACTTCGGACGAAGATTCTCCTTTCGGGGAATCTGGTAAAGTTATAATAGGAGAAGAATTCTTTGAAGATTTCTTCTTGCTTTTAGAATTGACTGTACCAATCATACCGTCAACGGCATGAGACCCTGAAGGAGCTGCAGCTATTTGACCTTGCTTTGGAAGATCAGGAATTTTCTCATGTAAAGTACCTGACTGTGTATATACGAGGTCAAGGTACTGAGCTTGGGAAATTACTTGCTCTTCAGTAACAACACCAGCCTTAGCTACATCTTCAGTGATCTTGGGTAACAATGATTTAACAAACCATTCTGCCAAAATTTGATCCGGAATATAAACTTTCACCAAACGCCTCCTACATCGCCATTCATGAATATGATCAGAAATGTATGTTGACGTAGATTGTTTTAGCGAAGTTAATAATTCCGTGCCATTGTCGTATCTGACAGGCAACTGAAAATGAGTCAAGAAAGCAGTTGCTAACTGACTAAAGTTATGAAACGAGCCTCGTGGCAACTCAATGTACAATTTGGCTGCAAAACCTATGAGAGTTCTTTGAAAAAGACGTAAACGAATCGAATCATCAATAATTGAATTAGATGCACACCAAAGGTGATAAGTCATAACATGATTTGATGGATCCTCTCCTAACTTACCTTCGAATTTTGGTATATCAGTGGGCAACTTATGAGGCATTGGCGGCCAGTTTTGATAATAAAAAATGGGATCATTCGTAAGGTGCGTCAAATCAGGTAAGTCCAAAGTTGCAATAAACGGTAATTGATGGTTAGGGTCACGAAAACCTTGAGAATCCAACGCAGATCCAGGAGGCGGATACCCAGGATAACTAGGAATTGGATTTTCATTAGGTATTGTGTAACCTCCCGGAAAACCAGGATGAACCGGTCCATACTGAGGTTGTTGATAAGTATAACCGGGGTACGGTTGATACTGATAGCTCGGATTCTGTACATAGGGACCGAATTGCGGCTGTCCCTGGTATGACTGATACATAAATTGAGGTTGACTTGTAGCAACTGTACTTGTACCGGTTTGTCCTATAGGTATCTGAACCGAAGTCTGAACTGAAGGTCCTGACTGAGGTACAAATACTTGAGGGATTTGCATGGATACATGGATAGAAGAAGTCGGCGCTACAGATACTCCAGAAACAGGTGTGACAGGTTGAACAGATGTTGCAACAGTTACAACAGTTTGAGGCGGAGTGTGGGGTGCACTAGGCCCAGACTACTGAACTGAACTAGGTGCAAGAGTTTGAATGGCTGGATGAACAGGTTGTTGGGTTGGACCAGAAACTAAAGGTTGTCCAGGTTGATAAGGTAACTGCACATTAGGCTGCAAAGGCTGTTGATATTGGGACGGATCCCACACCATAGTTCCGGGGTATTGTCCCATAGAAGGTTGAACGTAAGGACCAAAACCTGGTTGAACGTAGGGTTGATTAGGAAGTGGTAAATTTCCAGCTCCTTGAATAGATGGTTGACCAGAAGGCTGTTGGAAACCTTGAATTGGGTACTGACCTTGAGGTTGATACCCATGAGGCGCGTACTGAGGCTGGGGTTGATAAGGACCCTGAGGAGCATATTGTGCTTGGGGTTGACCTTGAGGAATGTATTGTCCTTGAGGTTGATAACCCTGAGGTATGTACTGTCCTTGGGGTTGTCCCCCAAAAGAATATGATTCCATAGTTTTTCCTAGGAAAAAGCTACCTTGAGGTTGTGCCCCAGGTGGTAACTGACTACCTTGAGGTTTCCCCCTAGGTGGTAACTGACTACCCTGAGGTTGCCCCCCAGGCGGTAACGGATTTCCCTGAGGCTGTCCCCAGAAGGAAACCGACTGCCTTGAGTTTGAGGATTTGGAATATTACCAGACATCATAAAGATTTGATCTGCGTTCGACATTTCAATTCTAAGTCCATCAAGACCAGATGATAACACGTTTTCGACGGGTTGAGGAGTTTCTCCCGAGAAAGTACCAGACAAAGACTGATATCCCGAAGGAATAGAAGGACCACCGTGTAAAAATGATTCTGGCATTTGAGAAAACATGGATGACTCTCCTACCATAAAAGATGACGGATAATAACCTCTGGGTGTAGGATGAAATGGAATTCGAGGTGGATAAAAAGCAAGACCCGGATTCTCTAAAAAATCCGTTAAAGAGAGATACCAAGGATTAGTTCGAATGGGGCTGTAGAAAACAGATTCACGCTCCCTAAGATTTAACGATTTAGGGGAGTCGGGAAGAGATATGTCTTCGTCTGGATTAGTAAGTTCTTCAATAGAAATAAGTCCAGAGGGAATATTGTCTGTAATGATATTTCTTACCCTAGGTGAACCTGGATCGCTAGAAGTTGGTGTAATAAATCCTGAGGATGTTTCCAAAACAGAAGATTCAGTTTCAGGTTCAAAGATTTCAGTTTCGTCAGATAATTCACCAGAAGGAGAAATACTTTCAGTAACTTCAGAAACTGAAATCGATTCTTGACTGTATTCTGTTGTAGGTATTTGATGATCAGGATGTATAACTATAGATGAACTTCCAATTTCTGTTGATCTAATTCTACTACTACTGGATGCTACCAGAGCACGAAGCCCTTCAAGTTGACTTGGTGAATATTCAGGGGGTTTCCCTTGTATTCTCCGGGATTGTCTCGGCAATTCCGCCACGATTAAAAATTATCTAATCACACACAAACAAAGAAAAATTTCAATGAAAACACCTAAAGTCTTTAAGAAACAAACAATTGAATCATTCGCTTAACAATCTAAGAGTTCAAACCACACACAAACAGTAACTTTCCGTACTAAAAACACTAGTTGGTGATGAAATCCAACTTAGTAGAATTTTAACACGAAAAGGGCGGTGGGAATAGTTACCCCGAAAACCTGCTTAATGAAACAGACCGGTGCAAGTTTCTCCACTATAACATCTCGAGTGAAGATAACCCTCCGGAGAGTCCAAGTGAGTCTAGCCGACGTCTGTTCCAGGTACAGTGGGATCTTCCCTCCACCGTCACCTTAGGAAAGAATCCTAAAGATTATGGCCACTAAGGTTACCAACTAAAACAAATATACCTGGGGGAACAGTCTACGATCCGACACACACGTAAGGGCAGAGTAACAAAGCTCAATCCCCTTGAAGGCTCCTTGAAATAATCCAAGGTTTACCAACAAGTGACCCCAGGCTCCTCGACAATGGTCTATCCGAGGTTTACCGTTGTTAATACGTGTATATCTTCTATCGTTCCCAATGAGGAAGGATTGATTACCCCACTGGTTCAGATATGATCTCGTGCTTGAATCCTTTAGGAGGAGCTTCCCAGAGCATAGATGCAACAATTGGAATTTCTTCCTACCGCAAGATTTGTCTACTTGTTTGTTTTAGCTATCTTGGAGAGTTAATTAATCCCTACTCCAAGATACTAGCCTAAGCTATGTTGGTGATAAGAGCCCTAGAAATAAAAGATTACTAGATGAATTTTAATTAAGCGTTACTTTTATGAGTTGTTTCTTAAGTCAATGGGTGCGGAAATGAAACTTTGATGATGTGAAGACTCGACTTCCAAAAAACACTAAAATGCACCTAGAATGATAATCAATTCTTTTTCTTTCAATGAACTTCTATCTAAGAAAGAGTTGGAGAATGCAATTCTTTTAATAAACAATTCCTTCTTTAAGCATGAAGAATAATTGAAAGAAAATACTTTTTCTTTTCAATAATGAGATAAATGATCAAAGCTCATAATTAAAATCCTTTTCCTTTCCAAACTAGAAGCTACAAAACAATTTTCCTTCAAAAGAAAGCTACAAAAATTAAAACTACTCAAAACTACAAAATCTAATCTTGAGATCTAAAATCTAAATTGAGTAAAAACTTTAAGATTTTTTTAAGAATTTTTTCCTTAGTTGTTCAGCAAACTAAGAGTCTATTTGTTTAGAATAACAAACAGATCAAAAACACTCAAAATATGTTTTTTTATAAAAATGAAATTCAAAACTTTCAACCAAGTTTTTTCGAAGATTCGCAAAGAAACAAAAGGCTCAATTTCTCAATATAGGATGTTTTCACAATCAGGTCGGATTCAAAAGACAAAAAGAGATCAATGTAATCTGAGATACTGCAAATTGTCAAAAGTTCGAATCGCTACAAATACCAAGCGGAAAAACAATCCAAACTGCAAAATCTTCTTGAAAATCATCAAAACATCAACACTGTTGGAGTTCATTCACAATAAATTCTTGAAAGAAACAATAATCAGTCTGGGCAGACACCAAAAGGCTAAATCCAAATAAAAATAAACTAGAGAAAGAAATCTAGAGGTTTTCTAAAATTTTCACAGGGTCCGCAGGCAACCAGTATTGACAGGTGCGGTCCCGTACTGTATTCTTAACAAAAAGTGCGAACCTGCCCGCACTGTCAAAATAAGCCAGAGTGCGGTCCTAGGAAAAATTATAGAAAAACTTAAAATATTTCTAAATTTTCAAAAACAGGGAAAATCTAAATTACCCAGACAGATATGCATCAATCAAAAACCAGGAAAAAATGTTTCCTCAAATCAAATATAAAAGAGAACCAAAAACAACAAGTTCTTTCCCCAGTGGAGTCGCCATTTTGTTGTGTAGATTAATCTGTCTTGCGGACAAGACCGATCTCTCTAGTACTAAAAGTAACTAGCAACAAACAACCAATTATACTAATCTCTCTCTAAGCATACAAGATTCATAAAAATGCTATATAGGTGTAAGGCCTATCTTATGTCCAGCGCTTGCTTGACTCGTTGAAGTCCTTCCCGTGCACTTGAAAGAACGTTCCTCGTGAATCTGCAGTCACAAACAAGCAAAAATATTACATAGCACCTGTATAGACATTATTATAAATCATACTTATCATAATGATCAAGGAATTTATGAAATAAACTATGAATAGACAGTTTAATGAGAGAAATGAGTATATTTGTATTAACTTCAAATAAAGAAAACCTTTACAACCTGTGCCTTGATGTCGTGCAGGTCCTCCCGGGGTCCGAAGCAGGAATCTCTTCTAATTTGACAAGCATTGCACTCTTTGAACCAGGACAGATAGAGATGAGTGATTTAACCTCACAGAAAGTCTTAGTTAACTGAGTCTGAATCTCAATAGCATTTAACCTCAAATATCTTAAAGCTTGAACTCCCTTTGAGGCTACCCAAGGCCTCTTTTTATAGTGAAAAAGAGGAGGTTTTCTATTCCAAATATGAAGGGATAGAATCCTCCTTCAAAGGGATTAGCTCCTTACATCAAGGGGTTAGCTCCATCAAGTGAGGGATGCATGAACCTTCTCAAAGTGTATCCATTCCCGAAAATTCCCATCTAGAATATTCTAGAATTCATCTGAAATCAACTTTTTATCTTTACTTTCTCGCCTTTTTGAGTTTTACAGAGGTCCGCACCCATAACACAAAGAACGTGCGGTATGGTTCCGCAGTCAAGCTAAACTTTAGGTACGGGACCGCAGGCAATGAATAGAGAAAGTGCGATACCAATGTTTATGGGATTTTTAGGAACTTTTCTCTGATTTTGAAAGCTTGACATGACGAACTGATATGTTAGACTTGCAAAAAGAGGAAGTATGAGTAATAATGAGTTCATACTCATAGCAAAATGTCAGGATAACATTTTTTAGTGTAACAGTTGGCCATGAATTTTATGAGGTATAGCACTCCTATTAGGAGTCACGGCCTTCATATACATAGTAAGAGAATGCATACAATCAGAAAATAAAACATGATTTACATAAATATGCTCTTCACCAATAGTTCTCCTTATACAAGTGGAGTGGTGTATGGATCTCTCTCCTCCTTCCAAGGTAGGAAGAGTTGGCTGAAATAACTCTATCTTAAAGTCTTGTTGCTGCTCCAACTCCACAAGGTTCATGCATCTTTGACAATGCTGATATAGTTCTTTTTGAAAGCCCTCCCAATAATAGCTCCTCAAGATGATGTTGTTGAGCTTCATAGAATATGTGTGGATGAAAGAGAGCTCTTCATAGGCTCCTTGTAGTAACTTCTCCTTGATCTTGGATGCTCTAGATAAGAAGATCCTACCATGATAATAGATGACTCCATCTTGGACTAAATAGCCCTCATCTAGTAGCTGGTCATCAAGAATCATGCATGTGTGAAGATCCTTGGAATATTCCACCAACAGTTTTTATTTCCAATATGGATCCAATCTCCCCAACCATGATAACACTGTAGAAATCTGATCTGAAGCTTCTATCATAACATGGTCCTCCTCTTTGACATGCTTAATGTCAAAGTCATGTGTGGGAGTAAAGTTACTCCATCTTTGCTGCCTCTCTTGCAGCTGATCTTGTGCAAGACAAGATTGAAGAATAGAAGATCAACCTTCTTTTGAAAGGTTTCTCTTTTCCAAAAATTCCATTGTTTGGCCCGGGCATACAAGAGTGTTGGCCCCCCTTGTCTTCTTCAGAAATATTATTTGTATGTAGAGATATCATTTTCTGCCCCAAATCTATGGAGTGGCCATTTGACATCATGCTAATGTCATCATAGATATTTGAGTTCTTCTTTTTTAGCACAAACAGATGAGTGAGGAATAGCAAAATCAATTTCAAAAAATTGTTCATCCCTCCTTGGAATCCATCAATAGATCTCAGCGATGTGGTAGGCAAATATGTCACTGCTGCACAAGGTTGAGAGAACACTTTATTCTTCTTCCCATCAAGGGGTCTCCCTGGTGGAATGCCTCCATGTAAAGAGACATCAAGATCTGAAGTAGACTGTATGAATGGTTGGACTAATGTGTCCCTTTCATTGCTGCATAGTTCAGTCTCCTTCTCATGAATGGAAACCCCTTGAAATAAACAAGGGTGCATGCTCCTCATCATTGGATGTTGATCCATCCTTCCTCCTCTTGCTTTAAGCACGGTATCATTGCCCAATAATGATGTCACAGAATGCTTCTTGGGAATCATTTGCAAAGGTGTAAAAGATCTTTCCCTTGAAACAATAACTTCATGTTCATTCCCATGTGATGAAGGGTCTTCTTCTGAAGTAACAACGTTGTTATTTCCCTCTTGCTCTTCGTTCTCATTAATATTTGAGAATGCCTCATTATCAATGACAGACCTTGGATCTTGGTCTTCCTTTGAAAGAGGAATCTCCATGATTTCCTTTTGAGAAGAAATCTCCTCATGTAATGGGGATATTGCCTCTGACAAGGTATTACAAAAGTTTTTATCCCCTTCAACATAAATCTGAAGTGGATTTTTCACAACAGATCTTTCCAACTCATGCAAGGGTTTTGCATGCTCATGCTTTGCTAGCTCAATCAAAGATGTTTTAGTTTGTTTTACATCAAATCTCTTCACCATTATCCTAGTGAACTTTGCATAAGTAGATATATTTTCATTCTTCAATGAAAAGGATTCAAACAACCACCAAGCATAAGCTTTACCTTTAAGATGCAGCGCTGCTACCTTAAGGGCTTCCTTTTCTGAAACTTGATGTAGATCCAAATATGAGTCTAGCTGATCTATCCATGCTTTGGCTGTGCATGTGGAGGATCCATCAAAATTTGGTAGAAAGAATCTACCTCTTCTCCTTGTATTGTACTTGTTGGTCTCCTTTCCTCCATGAGCTAGAAGAGCTCTTGGAAGCTCAAGTGCTCCTTGATTTTCCAAGATTTAGATTCATACTCCTGAAGATAATCACTCAGATTCTCCTCCTTTGGTGCATCTTCTTCCTTCATCTCTCTTGTAGTAAATCTGGGCATAGAATAATGTTGTGGATCTGATGGTGTAGCTGAGTTCTTGCACATATAAGATGAAGAACTGGGGATTTCTTCATGTAAATATCTTTTTGAGGGACCCTCATGTCTTCCCCTCTTCATTTCTTTGATTTCTCCTGTAAGCTCATACAGAGTTTGGAACAGAGTTTTTGAGAACTCTTTCCCTTTAATTCTTCCAAATAAAGAGGTTTTACCCTTTTCTTCTGTATATTTAGTGTAATCATACTTCTTCTTCAGTCTCTTCTTTTCATGAAAAGACATATTGGCTCTTTCAAAGAAAGCACGGGCTGTGCTAGGAAAGTTTCCCTTATACCACTATAATATACCCAAATAGGGATGCATCAATACTTGAACACAAATCTAGAATAGAAATGATAAATAACTCATAAAATGTGTTTGAAACACATAGCCATCAATTACATGTACAACAACAAGAAATCTGATCCATTATATCAACCAAAAGTGGGGAAAAGTAGTTATTTATGCCCTAAAAACGTCATTTTCAGATATTTGCGTGATAATAGGGAAAAATAACATTGGGATACCTTATAATATGTAATTTTGGACTCACATCCAGAAAATATCTGAAAAAAAATCACTTTTTCTTGGTTAAACAAATCTCCCAGTCCTGGTATCGCTTAAAAACACTGAAATCCCATGACTTGACTAAACATAACATTTCTGAAGCATGAAAAACGTCTTTTAAAGAGGATTTCTAATAAAATATGATGAAAAAATCATATCTGGAGTTTTATTTCTTAGAACATGAAGAAAAATGGAAGACGTTGATGAAGAAACCCTCAAGAATGAGGTGCTGCAACACATAGAATTGACTGCAAAGGCTTGACAATGTTATTTTATTGAGTGTACTGCAGCATTAGATTAATACTTAGATCTAGAGAAAAATAATGCATGAACAATCAGATCTATGACAAATCCATACACTATAATGTCTCTACTTTACATTCCCCTTGGGGATTTCAGTAAATCATGAAGCACATGGAGTAGATCTAAGATTATATGCAGCATATCTGTAGATCTATTCAGAATTTATGAAGCACATATAGGAGTATTCATATCAGATTTGAATATGACATGGATAAGAATATAAATCCATGGATCACCGTAGTGAAGTGCAGATCCCCAACACTAGATATCACTCCTCAAACTTTGCCAAAACACCCTACAACTTTCCTCTTTGCAGATAACGCAGTACTGGAAGAGGGAATGTGCTGTAGGCTTGATGAATAATTTGGCCTAATTCCAAGATGTAGATATGAAGCTCAAATGATCCAGAACAGTCTTGCCAATGGGATAGAAGCCTCTCCCACTTAAAAGGGGTACTATATTGGCCTAGATATGAGTAGATCTAGCCTCCACTTACTACAGCTTACAAGCACAACCAAACCCTCAATAGGACCTGAGTTGTAGTTGGAAGTAGAAGCTTGGCCTTAAGCCTGATAGTGGTCAAGAAGTACAAGTCTCTTCCAAGAGCTACTCAAGGAAGGAGAAGGATTCCTAAACAAGAGATCCTTGTGTTAAACAACACTATTCTCTGCTAAAAAACCAAGAGAATGAGAAATTTCTAAATAGACATCTTCTTCAGAAATAATATCGTCTTCAACAACCCTTTTCTTGTTGTCCTCCTCTTCCTTTTATAAGAATGAGATCTTGCAAAACCCTAAACCATCTTAATGATTTAGCTCCTTTCACATGTGTGTCCTCCATCTAAAACTGCACTATGCATCTAGGAGGTTCATTGAATCTGGACAATGCTGTTGATTTGGTCCTGTTGACCCAGTCAAAAGTCTCAACCCCTTTCACACATAAGCGTTTTTTTATTGAAGTAGCCCAGATTTAACCTTGTTCACATGGGGCATTGATTTATTCACTGATTTTAGGAGTTTTTATGTTCCTCCCATTTACATTTATTCATGAACAAAAAAGTAAAGAAAAATTTAATATTCCAATTAGCTTGAGGCTAATTGGGAATATTACAATGTTACAAACCTAACCCGCCATATATAAATATACCATGTCTAAAGCCCGCACCTTGTATATAAATTAAAACATTATCAAATGTTTTAAAAACCATTTATCCCGCCGCTGTATATAAATTAACCATTACATACATTTTTTAAACCTTTACCCCTCAACCATATTATAAAGTTTTAAACCTATCCCAACCCTTCTGCTTATGAAATTAAAGCCCGGTCCCACCTTTACTTTAAAATGCACCTCCCAAACAAATCCTCACTGTTTGCATACACTTCGCAGATCCGAATGTCGACGAGCAATATCGCATAGACAACATGCCCGATCTCTCCAATACAAAATACACACGAAATATGTAGTTTCATGATGAACCCTCCCCTCCACGTGGATTCTTATGATTGGATCGCGTGAGTTTGGCTTAAAACTACTTACCACTTAAAATCCACGCGATAAACCGTCGGCTTTTGAAATCCTTTGTAAATTGAAACTGCTTCCTGCCATGATGCGACCTGCATTCAATACACTTTAATATGTTTTAATAAAACTTTTCCAAATGCGTTATTTCATATCTTTTTCGTTCAAACCATTTTTTTTCCCTCCCAACTGTGTAAATCTACAAAGAATCCCCGATAGCCATTTTCTGCCATCTTTACACCTAAAACCTGCAAACCTTTGCCCAAGAAACATGTTAAAGACTGCCGAGGAGCTATATCACTCCAGTTCAACCACTCAAGCAATTAATTTGACCAAGAAACCTCAGAAACCTCTTTGAAAAGACGATACCTATGTCAAAACAGGTATTTTTCTCAAATTTAAACCTGCACTCAACTCAAAAAACCTGTTAAAAGAAAAAGAATTAGTTAAAAATCAAGAAAATGATTAAATTGATTTTCCCAAAAGTCCCAAAAACAGGAAAAACCCTAGAAAAATTTTCCCAGGAACCCTAGTTGTATGTTGTGCACCATTTTTAAGGAAATTTGTCAGTTTTTTACAGTTATTGATCAATTTCAAGCTTTCAAAGGCCAAAAATCCTCTCCAGGTGCCCTATATCTTCTGAAAAACCTTTTTTAACAGAGTTTAGCCCATTTTGCAGTCAAAAGACTCAGAAAACCCTTGTTTTCTGTATTAGACCAGTTTTAGCCTCTGAACTTCATTTGAGAGACCTAATTGAGTATCAAATCCAAAGAGACATTCTATTTTTCTGAATTTTCCTAATCCAACCTCTGTTATAGTAAAATTTCCTCTACAAATAGTTTAAACTTGTAGAAGCCAATAAATATGCCTAAAAAATAGAGTGTAAACAAATCTAAAGGTACAAAAACTCCTAAAGCTACTCTTGCCATGACTCTAAATATTGCCATTTTAGTCAACCCATTGCAGCCCCCAGTTGTTTATATTGAGCATATTCATCTTGCTAATATTTACTACAAGATAGTTGATCCTATAGCTGAGTTTAATCTATTAGATATCCACAACTAGTGTTTTTAAAAATCCCTAGATGATCAAGAAGATGTTAATATTGGAATCCAATCTGCCCAAATATCTAGTCCCCCTGACTCATCCTTGTCAAGAAATTATCAGACTATGTCATCAGTATTACATTCCTGAACAAAGAGCTCTTGTTAATGCAAATAAAGAGGTCCTATTTACCATTACAACAAATTCTATAAACCAAATGTTGCAGCTTCAACCAGACCCCCAAACAGTCCCATTGTCTATTGAAGCCCTCGATAAGTTATACATTAACTTAGACTTTCCTAAAAGGTTTATGATTTTCCAAACTTTCATGCCTCTGCATGTTGAAATTCCAAAATTAAACCCTCAATATTCAACTGCCAAGTTCCTTGAAGGTTCAAGGCATGTAATCTCCATGATTTCCTTCATACTTGGGTATTTCACCGGTGAGCATACTGATGAGTCAATATTGGGATTTTTGTCTACATTTTCTCCAGAAAAGTCACCTTCAGTTATATTTGATTATGTTGGTTTTATAGTTGATAGCATTCACTATCAATCGACTAATTTACAGCTGGAAGGAGTATTTAGATATACCTCCTATATTTTCAACTTGTTTGTATTCTTCCAATCAGCGAGCTTTCCAATTTCACTTTAGTATTTGGATATAGAAGGAAAACCTCTATTAGTTGTCTTCTGGACATATATACTTAGAAAATAAGGCACAAAATTCCATTATTCAGAGTTTGTAGAGTTGTTTGTACATCCATTGACCACCATTTTGACAAAAACAAAGCAACCTAGAATCAGTGATGAAATGAAGAGAATTTTGCAGCTATCAGAGCAACACAAAGTAGTAGATTGGTATTTATATAAGAAATTCACTGAAATTAGAGTTTTTGGTTCTAACTTGTTGCCCTACAAGTTACCTAAGCATCCATCTATGAGGATCTTTGCCTTAGAGTACATTAGACAGATCCAAAATTCAAATTCAACTAAGTTTATGGAAACCAAGAAAGAGACCCAATTTAAACTCAAAAATCAAATTGGGCCTTTCATATGTAATCAAAGAGAAGCAAAAAATGAAGCAACAAGTCAATTACTGGAATACAAATTAGAAGAAATATTCCAATGGAATTATGATCCACAAGGGATCTTAAGTAAACTAAGAGTAAAATGTATATTACACCCTTTATCCATGAGTCAAATCCAGATACAGAGAAATTTTCTAATCAAATTGAGTGGTTGAAAATACTTTAAGAGAGGAAGTAAACCAAAGGAATACTAGTCACCCTTTGGAAGTTGCCAAAAATCCAGAGACATCCACTAAAAGAATCAGAGAAGAAGGAGCTTATACTGCAGAAACTACCACAGAGACAAAGTTTAAAATAATTTACAATAAGAGGCCAAAACTGGATACAACAGCTAAAGGTAAAATAACAATAGATGTTGAGGAAACACAACCCTTGAATACCAACACTACACTACCAATGTAGCCACTGTTATCATTAGTGAGCCAAATCAGAATCAAGAACAATTGAACAATGAAGATGCACAGATAATGGAAAGGCAACAAAGTATGGAGGCTTCTTCCTCACATTCAACTGAGGAGAAGGATTTATATATTAAGGAGAAATACAAGCAAATCAAATTGAGGAATGAGGAAATTAAAACTGAAATATATTCTCAGTTTTTGAAGCAGAAGTGAGGTAATCAAAATAAATTCTTATCAACCTTTGATTCTTCAACTCAAAATTTAATTATGTCAGTTTTACAGCCCACTGTGCCAGTGCCAAAGACAATGGCTAAGTATAAAAAGGTTGATATGGAAGTAGCCACAGATAAAATCCATGAGCTGGATCAGATTGAATTTCATGGGCAAACATCAGCGATGCTCTATTCCACAGTGACCACAAAAGATATGAGTGCTCATAGGCTTAAAAATACCATTTCTAATATGTAGGACCAAATGAATATGGATAAAGCTTCACTATATGCAAAGGATCTAAGGATAAAGGCCTTAGAAGAGTTAGTATTGTAGGTAAGATATGATCCTACAAACATCAAAGAAGCTGAAGCATTGGTTAAAAATAAAAATGAGGACATAGCTTCCTTGAGGAAACAACTCAAGCTTCCTCAAGGAGAGCATCCTCAAATAAAGGAATTTTTATAGGATGAAAATGATAAAGATGAAATGATGAGCTTGATACTTCAACTAACAGCTCAAATCAAGGAAATGGAAGTACAAATGGACCAAATTGTCTAAGAAAAAGAAATAGTTAAGGAACTCGTCATTCCCACTGTTATCCCAGTCATCACAGCAGTAGTACCATATACTTTAGGAGAGAAATTGGTAGTGAAAGAGCCACTGGCCACTGCAGTGCCAGTGACTTCTTCAATTACTTCAGTAACTGAATCTTCTACAACAGTGTTTCCAGCTACATATGAGAGCAGTCAACTAGTAAAGGCAATGGAGGAGATGTTCTTGAAGACTAATGAAATAAATATATTGACCAAGATAATTTAAAATCTTGAGAAGACAAGAAAATCAGCTCATATAGATGCTAAAATATATGAACAAAATGCTCACAGGTTGAGTGAAGAGGTAAAGAAGCTCCAGAAAGAATTAAATCTCAAGGATAAAATATCTTATATTAAAAATTACCTATGGAATAATGTAATTGAAGCCATTCATGATTTTTTCCCATAAATTCAAGTAATTTTTTAGTAGAGAGAGTTACTATTGGAAGCTTAGGCAGAGATCCAAAAGAAACAAGAAGAATTGGCAGATAAACCAGAACAAGCTATTAGGTTGATCAATTTCCTCAACAACAAGAACAGACAGCAGCTTGAAGAATTGAAAATAAATGATGCGACAAATACTATCCTAGAAATTAGGAAAGTAACCACCAAAAGAAATTTGATGAGGCAGCTTGAAGAGAAATGTGAAGGAATGAACACTGTTGTCACTAGATTCATGGTTAAATTCAACAATTTGAGGCAAAAGGGACTTCCTGATATCATGGTGACCAATGATAAGTTAGAATGATTATGACAAAAATATTAGATAACATGCCAAAGAGCAGGTGAACAAGCCAATAGGCCAAGGTATTCCCACAGAAAAATTATTGCTAAAAAGTTTTGAAGATTTTTTTTATTTGCAGTATGAAATCAAACATTTTTTCGTCATCAAACCCACATTTTCTAGGTACACTGAGGCTGATGAGAATTTTAGGAAACTCAAGGATATTAGAATTCCTAAAAATGAGGAGTGGAAAGCATTGACTGATTTTTTATGAAGAAAGAAAGGCAAACACATGAAGAAGAAAAATTATGTTTGCTGATTTCACAGTCAAAACAAATTTTTACAGCAAGAAGGCAGTTTTACTGAAGGTAAAGAGGATTAGAAGTGAAAGAATATTAGAAGTGAAAGAGTATAAATGAGAAAGAGTATCAGTGAAGGCAAATATATTCTGAAAAATATCTAAAAGGCCAGCAAATAAGACACATAAGCAGCCATTTGCTTCTTATCTTGAAATAGTTTCTATTTATTTTAAATAAAATAGGACAACTTGCTAATTTGTTGAGCAAGCTGTCACTATTATTGTTGTAAGATATTTAATTTTCTTAAGTTAATTCCTAGAATTCATCTAGGATGTTTTGTAAGACATTTATATAAATACTTCACCCTTTGAATTATTTTTGGTGTGTAATAAAATTGCTGGAGATTACTATATATATTTTGTTGAATTAAAGGCTTTGGATTTCGAACTTGAGTAGCATACTGGATCACCTTTTTCGCATCATTCTTCAGGATCACTGTGATAAGATATCTAGAGTGAAGTAATCTTTTAAACTTGTCATCATTATCTTCCTTTTTTTCATGCATACATCTGTGTTTTAATTTAAAATCTAAATGTATAACTAGGAGTATTACTACAAGACATGTTAATAGCACCCTGTTTTTAACTAGTTATCATTTTCTTCTGATTTTCAGTGTAGGGAATTCTTAATTTCTCCCTCTCTCGTTTGACCTCTATCTTCTACTTTCCTTTTCTGGACCAAAGGATCCTTAAGTGCCCTTTATCCCAATCATACCATCTCAAAACCCATTTTTCCCAATATCTCCAAGGGTTATCTACCTTGCCCTGCAAATATCTGACCTTTTAGGCCTTGATCCCAATTCTGTTAGCTTGACTTAGACTCCATAGCCCAATGGACAAGTAGATTTCCCTCTATATACCCTCCAAGTGAGATTTTCCTACCAAATCTAACAAAACCAAACCAACTTGCACTTTAATAACTAACCTAATATTCGAAACAAAAAAAATGTTAAACTTGAAAGGGAGAGCCCTCTCTGAACCCTAGGAAGGCTAGATCCTAGAGTTTGAAGTAGATTTGTGGTTACTTCTATTATTATTTGACTAAAAACCAAAATCCCACAACTTAAGAATTTACTAGAGTGATAACATTACTGGTGATCATACTGGGGAAAATAACTAGTCCTCAGTCATAAAATTAGTCTTAAAGGAATCATTTAAATCATCCTTTTACTTTAAGATTGCTTTTATAGGTTTTGGGTATTGAAAAATTGTAATTCTGGCTTCTAGGAAAGTGTATTATACCAGGTCCAACCCAAACCCTAAGCCTATTGTCATAGTAGATGACCTAGACCGGATTGGTAAAAGAAAAAAAAACAGAAAATTTAGAAGCTGAAATCACATTGATAAGAGTCAATTCATTACCCAATGAATTAGAAAGTCTGCAAGAAATTGATTTTGATCTGAAATTTGAGCATTCATTATTTAAAAGTAAATCTGAAAATGATTTAAAAACTGTTTTGTTAGATCCTGCTTTTATTTCATTTTTAAATGCAAAACATAAATCTATTGCAGTAAATTCTAGATCTAAGAAAGCTAAATATCAAACCAAAGTTGAGGAAATTAATGTTACTATTCTAAAAGATATTTATGAAGCTATTGAATTAGCTCATTTATTGACTTATGCAAACAGACCTTCAACTTCCCAATTACATACCACAATAATTCCAACTAGAGATTCATCTCTTTATGCTATCACATCATTCATAAATTCTACTACCAGCTCATCTACAAATCCATTTATACCTAAACTACCTCTACAACCCAGAGTATTATTTCCACCAATCACTTCATCCACTATGTCCACTATTTCACCCTTTTATTTCTTAAAAACATCATCCTCATTTCCAAGCACTTCAAATACAATCTATAGTTCATCCACTATCATTTCCAGCACAGCTCCAAGCAGTTCAACCTTACCTCCTAGTCAAGCTAAAATTCAAGCTATGGCTGCTAGATATGCTCCCCTTGTCCTACCACAATAACTTCATGATATGCCACAAGACTATCAAAACAAAATACCATTGTTTGATGGCACTAGTCAATATTCTGCTCAACAACATATTACTAAGATGATAGATTTCTTTGAAATTTATGAAACTGATTATTCAGATTTTCAAATGAGACTGTTTGTTCAAACTTTAATAGGAGAAATTAAGAAGTAGTTTAAATATTTAGCTGTTGGTAGTGTAACTGATTTGGCTGTCTTTTTTACTTTTTTTTTTAAATAAATGGGAAAACAAAAAGAACCCCCTCCAAATTTTGTCTCAATTTGATAATTTAAAAAGAGTTCCAAATGAGTCAGTTCAAGATTACTGCACCAGGTATAATAGTGTCTATAATTCTATCCCTGCAAATCTGAAACCTACTCCTTATTCCGTTCTGCTAAAATTTCCTGATGGATTTGATACAGATATGGCTTAATAATTAAGGGAAAGAGATGCATACACCTTAGAAAAAATGAAAACTGATGCAGTAAGTGTAGAAGTGAACATTCTAGCTAGAAAATCTAGACTTAGAAATGAAAGAAGAGTCACTATTAAAGAAGAAAATGCAAATTCAGACACAAAAATGGATGTTATAGCTAAAAATTTAGAAAGAGTGATTTATATATTAGATAATATGGATATAAGACCTCAGTGGGATAACCAAAAATAGATCAGAAATCCCAACTTTAGAAAAAATATAAATTCTGGAAAAGCAAAAGAAGTATCCCCGGACCAAACCATTAGGCCACCATTCCAAGAGACCTATGCTGAAAGTTCTCAGAATAATAATGATGATGAAGAGGATACTATTAATATAATGGGAATATATAACAACAATACCGTTTTCCTAACTCAGGAAGATCAGGAATTGTTTGAACTTCAACATCTAATTAGATTCTAGTGAGTCCTTTGATTATAAGCAAGGTTATGACTATGCAATAAATGAAACACACAGCTAGTATAACCTTAGAAACAAGAAAAACAATGAGTCTTCTACTAAGAAAACTTCCCAAAATCAGAATCAGAAAACAGTAGAAGCCCCTAAAACAAAATTTCTATAAATTCCCCCAAAGGAAAATAAGCAAAATTAAAATTCCTCCCAAAGCATTTCTGGTCCTAAGAAAGCATCAGGCCCTAAAATTGTTGACATTACTGATGAAGTTGCTCAGGCTGAAAAATATACTCAAAAATATACTGCTGCTAAAGCTTTTAATTCTATGAAAATAACGAATTTAGATCCCAAAAAAACTTCTATAGATCTTAAAATAGCAGACCCAAAAGTTGTTGCTTCAAAAAAAAAAAACATCTGTTGAAAATTATAAGACAGAAAGAACATCTACTGCTTCACAAACAATCCCTGAAAAGAAAGTTAGAAGTAGTAAAACACAAGAAACACAGACAAAGAATCCTAAAGCAAATTAAAATGAAAAAATAACTGTAGAAAAGCAAGACAAACCAACACAAACTACAGTTACCAAAGAAGAACTAATTCAAATCAGTAAATCTCAACCTGCATTCAACATACAATTAGAAATTGAAAAGCTTAAAATACCAATTCATTTGACTGAATTGGTAAAAAATGACTTATACAAATCAACCATAACTGAAACATTAAATATGAATGATGGAGAAGACTCCATAAATCTAAATGATGACTAGCCAGAGTTGATTTTTGGCCCAGATGTATATGGAAAACATGCAGATGGTGCAGTTCCTCCATTCTATATCAGTTTAACCATTCATGATAAAATTCTACATAACACAATGCTATATTTAGAAGCTTCCCATAACTTAATGCCAAAAGCCATCATGGAAACTATGAATCTAGAAATTACAAGGTCATACAAAGATTTGTTTTCTTTTTATTCTAGTAAGGTTAAATGCTTAGGTTTAATTAAGGATTTGTGTGTAACACTAGTTCAATACCCAGGTAAGAGTATATTAATGGACATTGTAGTAGCTGATATCCCGCCAAAATATGGTATGCTTATTTCTCGCTCATGGGGAGCAAAGTTGCAGGGATCTCTACAATTGGACATGTCTTATGCTACTATCTCGGTGTTTGGCTAGCCTAAAAATTTATATAGGGAAACACTAATGAAGTACATGGTCAGTAGTGCTGAAAGATCTATAAACTACCCAATTTACTCTACACCAACTAACCTTGATTCCTTTATCTTGTGTAACTCTGTAACAAATGAAATCCAAACTGAACTAGTAGATAAAAAGAGAGAACCAAACAATGATAACATTTTTCATGAATCTCAATGCATTAGGGGAATTTTGAGGTCTGAAATGGGCCTCCTAAGGAAATTATAAAATAATAGTGGAAAAAATTAAATAATATTTGATTACATCATCAAATTTTGGAGGGAAAAACGAAAAAACTATTTTTTCAACTCGTATTTTCAACTTATCTCCCAAAGTTTTTACTGAAATTTCGAGCAGGAGAACTCATTGGATGCAAAATTTAATTTCTCATCCAAGGATTACCCATGCTGCATACTTTCGATGGATCCTACTACATGAAAAATGAGAAATACATGAAAAACGTGATTGCAATCACGTTTTTTTATGTATTTCTCATTTTTTGTGTAGCAGGGTCCATCAAAAGTATGATGCATAGGTACTCATTGGATGAAGAATTAAATTTTTCATCCAACGAGTACTCCCACTCGAAATTTGAGAAAAAAAATTGGGAGATAAGTTTAAAATACGAGTTGAAAAAGTAGTTTTATTATTTTATTATATTTTAATCCTTTTACCCTTTTACTTAAAAAATGGTGAATCATCCCCCATAGTTGACATCATAATATTAAATCCTACTGGTTCTTATAAATTCTATTTTGGCTGTACATTTTTCTTAGGAGGCCCATTTTAGACCTCAAAATTCCCCTAATGAAATTTAGACTTCGATGGCTCAGTGAATGCATTAGGAGCAGGAGTAGGAGTCTGGATAACAAATATGGAGACCAATCATTCTGAAGGCCATGCTTTTAGGTTAAATTTCAAATGTACAAACAATATGGCCGAGTATGAAGCCCTTATCCTAGGACTGCAAATCATTAGAAACTCACAAGGAAAAATAATTTTAATCATGGGAGATTCAGATTTGATCATAAAACAAGTATATGGAGTTTATTCTGTCTACAATCCTAGACTAAGCAGATATAGAGACACTGTCATAGATCTAATTGATGATTTATTGGAATGTAAGTTTGTTGTTATACCTAGAAAGCAGAATATACAAGCTCATTGTCTTGCAAATTTTGCTAGTACATGCAATTTACCATTTCAACCTAATCACAGATATACTGCTGAAGTCAAACATAGGCCAATAATTCCAGATAATATTAAGTATTGGAAAATATTTTCTCAGGACGAACAAATTTGCAAGTTTATGAAAAATGAAGGAGAATTTCAGAATTGTATTATAGATATAGATTGAACATTAAATCATGATTTGGATTGTGAAATTGATTTAAATGACTTAGATGTAAATAAAATAAAGTTTGATAAACCCACTAGATTTAGTCAAGCTGATATTGATATTTTAGAGAAAGTAGAGATTGAAGAAATTGTTGAAGATGAATTAGATATAGTGAATCTTAAGGATAATTTTTTACCTAAAGGTTTAATTCCATTAGAGGATATTTTTGACCCTAATGATGTAGCTAGAAAACCAAAAAGAGAGCCAGTAATATCTGACATAGAAGAATGTAACATTGGTACAGAATCAAAACCAAAGATAATCAAACTGTCCAAAATTTTACCTCAATAAGAAAAGGATAAATATATTGAACTTTTAAAGGAATATCAATATGTGTTTTCTTGGAGTTATGAAGATTTAAAATCTTATGATACAAAAATAATCTAGCACAAAATTCCAATAAACAAATATCAAAATCCATTCAAACAAACAGTCACCATGTATGAGGAAGAAATTAGTACCAGTAGTGATGGAGGCCAAAGGCCTATCAAGCCAAAACACAAGGGAGGAAGGACTAATAGGTTTGAGCCCTTGGATACCATTCAAATCACCTCTTCTCCAATGATACTTACCTATTTTCAAGATGTTGGGTGCTATCAGTTTTGTGAGAGGGTTAAGCAGGTCCAAAGCCACTCACTCTTGACCAGGTTTCTTTTTCTCAGCATACAAAACCACTAGGTCAACCTAACAGAAGTAAATTTTGAACTCTCATCTAAATCCATTGCTAAAGCCATAGGAATACCAGATATTGGTGAGAGATGGTTCAAGAAGAAGAAGTTAGCCCCGAGCTACTATGAACCCTTCCTCAAACCTAGTTGTCAACAAGGCTGCAAGGTTGTTTTCCCCTTCTCCCACCTACTAGAGAGATATGCCTTACTAATGAGGAAAATCATCAAGTACTTCACTTGTGAGGGGAGGTACTCTAGGGTTTATTCATATCACATAAGGCTTCTGATGCACTTCACCAAGGTTAAATTGCTAAACCTTCCATACTATCTCGTCCATAGCATTAACAAGATGGCTTCAGTAGTCAAGAAGAGGAGTTATGCCCACCAAATGCAAAGCCTTTTTCACCACTCTTTGATTAAGATGATTGTTTTGCACCAACTGGAGTAGCAGGGAATCCCTTGGGAAGTTTTTATCTCACATGATGCATTTGCAAATCCCCAAGCCTTCATTCAGCAAAATTTCCCCTCCACTTATCACTCACTTACCTCCACTCCTCCATCAGTTCCTCCTATGCCTTCTCCACAAAGAAACATACCTCTTTCCTCTTCTCTTGATGCATCAAGTGAAGATGATGACAGTGGTAATAATGGGCAGGGAGGTGACAGTAGCTATGAAGAAAAAATAGATGATGATGGAAGTGATGAAGACAGTGGGGCAAAAATAGAGTCTGATGATGAAAAGTAGCAAGATGATGATGAAAAGGAAGAGGGAGATGAACATGGCAGTCATAAAGGTAAAGAAAGTGAACACTTGGAACAAGGCAGTGAAGGTGATGATACAAGTAACTCACTCCCAAATGCAGAAAAAGGTGTTGAGAATGAACAAGATGAAGAGCAAGAGGTTAATGAAGAAAAAAACAAAGATGACAGCCAACAAGAAGGTTCACATGACAGCCAAGGGAAGAATGAGCATGGGCATGACAATGATCCTAATCTTAGTGCAAACACTAAAAATATAAATGAAAATGATGAACTTGAAGAAACAGAGGGAGATGATGAGGAAATAGGAGACCAAGGACAAGGAAATGATGAGGCTGAAACAGATTTTGAAGATGCAGGTAGTGACAAAGACAATGACACTGATGAGACAGTCAATGAGCAAGACAGCCAAAGGGATATTCATGACATTCATGACAGCTGTCATAACTTTCATGGCACTAAAAAGCCTCTACATCAAAGTGACGGTGCTGAGAATGATAAAGAAGAAGACATTGATGAAGGGCAGAGCCAAAGTGAGGCAAGTGATGAAGGTAATGATCAGTTTGAAGGCCAAAGTGACAGCATAGAAAATAGTGAGGAAGACAATGATGATGATGATGCTAAAAATCAAGAAATCAGTGACCCAATGAGGCATGAAGTGACTTATGGAAGTCATAGCAAGAGTGAAAAGGCTTGTGACAAGACCAAAGGTCAAGGCAATGATGGAAACACCTCCAAAACCATCATCACTCCTCTCATATGCACCTACCACAGAGGAAAGAGAGATGTGTTTGCTGCCTCAAAAAGGCAAAGGGCCATCACTTCTCAAGCTATTAAGCCCAAGGACAAAGGCAAGGAAAAGATGGAAAGAGGTGAGCAGCAGGTAAAAGTGAGGAGGCACAAGAGAATCAAGAAAACCAATCAAGAGCCTCAAGTCATTGATCTAGACAGTGACAATAAGGACAAAGAGATGACCACAAGATTTCTTCTCTTGACCAAAGATGCACAGCTCAGGGAGTGGGAAAGAGATTTTGAGAAGGCACAATGTGTCATTCACTACTACAAAGAGGAGCACAAGCATTTCAAGGAGGTAAAGAGAGGCCTTGCTCTACAAAATAAAATGACCAAGCATTATGCAAGGAAAAAACATGCTTGCTTGTGCCAAACTAAAAGAGGCCCTTATGGAGCTAGAAAACCTAAAAAGGGAAAAGGAGGATGATAGCCTTGGATTTTTGGTTGAGGCTTCTCAACAGGTGTCCAAGACCTCTTGAGGGACCTCTCCACCAATTTTGGAGGAAATTAAACAAATTTTTGTCTTTTTGAAATTTTGAGGCCTCTGTGCGCAACACCCTAAGCGCTACGCACAAATTTGTTGTATCCTCAGCTTGCCAAATTTGCATTTTTGGATTCCTCACATCACCAACAGTCTGATCACAAAATTTCAGATCATTTGGAACAAGTTTGACCCCCCAAAAGGTCAAAAAACATCAAAATTTTGACCTTTCTGCCTCATTTTCAGACCAGGTGCTGTGCACAGAGCAGTGTTGGGAAAATTGGTTTTTGAACAGGTAAATGGCACTCACTCAGCACAACTCAAGCATTTCTAGAAAGTAGACTCATCAGGATTTCCAATGAGCCATCATAGAACCAAATCCGGTATAGGAAAGGGGTCCAAAACTCAACCACAAGAGACCCTATTTTCTGTTGAAGTGGTGCTATGCACAGAGACTGCCTAGTGTGTTTTGGACCAAAAGTCAACAAAACCAACTCATTTATTACAAATAGATATTTTTTAGTTTCTTGAGGCAAATTACTCTAGAATTAGGTACAAATAGTTATTTTAGCATTTATTTCTTATGATATTATGTGCCTTGGGCCTTGCATGGTCTCTTGGCCATAAATGACATTTATGGTTATATTTGACATTTTCCTACGACATATAGGGTTTTAGTCCTCCTTTGCTCCATGAATAGAGCATGATGCCCCTATGTATTTTTTTTGCATTTGATGAGCTTTGAGAGCTTGATGATTGAGAATCTTGTTTGCAGGATTCCTTAGCTTGGTGAATGGTGATGTATTCCTAATTTTTCTATTGTTTTCCTTGTTATCATTATGTTTCATATTCTCTTAGTTTCTATAAATCAGAAAAGTATAGGTTGAGACATGCTCTTTGAGGCACCTCAATCCTCCTGTTTGTTATAGCCTTGATGTTTTCTTCTATTTGGTCTGCTTAAGGAATTCTTGATTGCTCCTTAGGTTCACTAAAACATGTTTTTGTTTCATGAATGGTTAGTATGTTAGTTTACAAATATGATTCACAGTTTCCCTGCTTGTTTGAAGCTTTCAAAACCCTATCTTGAAGCCTTTCTTTGAAATATTATCTGCTAGGTTAAGTCAAAGAGGTCTCATTCGATCTTGCCCTTTTTCTATGCTTATCAACTTGTTTCAAAGTTCTTATAGCTTTTTTTATGATGTTTAGGACTTCCCTCTTCATAAACTAAGTTATTGTGCTATCTTGTGTGTTTTCCCCAAATTCTGAAGGTGAATTTCTAAAGTTAGGAATTCTAATGCTTCTATGTTTCACTGAAAGGTTTATCTTGAATGTTTATTGGTTTAATATATTATCATAGAGTAAATGGTTTGCCCTAGCTCATGTTTAGTATCTTGTGCTGATCATATTCAAGACCTCCTTGTTCTTAGGTATTTGATAAAGGATTCTTGATTTCCCTTTTCCCTATCTAATTCACAAACTTGATGTCCATTCCACTTCACCCATAAACCTTAAGGATCCTTTCACCTTGCTAAATTGGCCCTGCTCTGCACTCTAATTCATTATTGAGACACTCTTGAATTTCATTTGACTCCATAGCCCAATGGCTTTGACATACTCTCACTCCTCCTATTACACTTGA
Source organism: Pinus albicaulis (assembly GCA_034641835.2). Classification (NCBI taxonomy): domain Eukaryota; kingdom Viridiplantae; phylum Streptophyta; class Pinopsida; order Pinales; family Pinaceae; genus Pinus; species Pinus albicaulis. The sequence goes on from CM076579.1 coordinate 852,571,540, forward strand.
CCATCTTACCCACCCAAAATAATCAAAAACCCTACACTTAACAACTAGCCTAAAATCTAAACCCTAAAGCAAAAAGAACACATCCTTTGCACCCCATAGAGAGAGCCCTCTCTGAGTCTAGGAAAGCTAGGTCTTGGGGCTCCAAAGCTTGGTTCCATGTTACGCTGTCATTTGGTCTACCAATCTGCCAAATCACGGGACCCTAACACCCCTCAAATTTTTCCAAAACCTAACCTGGTTGACACCCAAACAGTCCCAATGGAACCTCGTCAATCTAGGCATCTTTTGGACCTGCCCCCATTACCGGGAGGGGTTCCAGGTCTTTTTCCATTTAGGCGTCAAAGACAGAACACTTCCATCGTCGTTGGTTCATCCTTTATTGGAGCAACCTTAGTTGGGAACCCTAGTCGGTCTCCCAACACCACACCACACACCACTCCCCCCTCGACCCCTAGGGGGTAGAGGAGCGCGTCCCATATGGGAAGCCATCTGAATTCACAGAGGGTACGTCACAGACTAACCCTCGTTTTAACCAGAACTTCATGTCTTCACACCTTTCCATGGTGTCAAATTCCCAGTCACCCTTCTTAGCTTAGTTAAATCTACCTGATTTAACCAAGCTGACGAATGCCCCCATAGCACACAACTCCAATTGGCCTCCCATGCCCATGAAGCTCCCTTCAAATATACCAAAGTTTGAAGGCAAGCAAGCGGAAGACCCAGGTAATCACGTAATGACCTTTCACCTATGGTGCTCATCGAATAACATCATTGATGATACTATCCATTTGAGGCTATTTCAACGCACTCTTACGGGGTAGCCGCAAAATGGTACGTGTAGCAACCGTCACCTTTAGTGCCCTCGCTACCACGTTCCTCACATACTTTCAGTTGCCCATCCACCACAATTCGAGAATGGAATTGCTGACTCATTTCAAACAATACCCCTCCATCCATATCTCAGACCATCTCCATGAATGGAGGCAGCGTCGCAGTTTATGCAAAGCTAAACTCGACGACCAGATCCTTTTAGATCTATTCTTGAAAATTATGATGGTGGAGATTTTAAAGGATGTGACACAATGCAACCCCACATCCGAAGAGGACGCAATCAGTAAAGCCTAGCAACTTGAACCTATACGCAGTCAGGATACATCTACAATATCCTTCCTAACACCCCGCGCCTACAGACTTATCAAGAATTACCATATGCGTCTAACTCTGCAAACGGACTAATTGGGTCAATGACCCAAGGGTACCTAGGCAACAACATTCAAAATCCTAGTTACAGACATAACTCTACCCAGAACAAGTCTCAACCCGGATTTCAAAGTCACCATATGCCGCAGCAAAATTTGACTAATAGGGCGCAAGCATATCACCAAGGAGGACCTTATCCTCTGGATGAGGGGACCCAGTACGCAGGAATAAACACTAACGGAAGACCCCCCCCCCCGCAACTGCCAGGTACAAACATGGGACATCATTATGCTCAGTCCCAAGCACATGACCCACCTATGCAAACCAATGCACAGGTGAAC